>JARLTB010000016.1:2715000-3202931 GCA_030141615.1 Unio pictorum | reverse complement strand
GAATTAATTAAAGTAATAATGATAGCGTAGGTATTAATTAAAGTAATAATGATAGTGTAAGTATTAATTGAAGCAATAATGATAGCGTACGTATTAATTAAGCAATAACGATAGAGTAGGTATTAATTAAAGTAATAATGATATTGTAAGTATTAATTAAAGTAATAATGATAGCGTAATATTAATTAAATTAATAATGATAGTGTAAGTAGTAATGACAGTAATTATGATCGTGTAAATATAATTTAAAGTAATAATGATAGTGTAAGTATTAATTAAGGTGATAATGATAGCGCAGGTATCAATAAAGGTAATGATGATAGTGTATTTAAAAAAAACAGTCAGTTTCGTGAGTTTACAGCTATATATAGCTAGACGACAGACAAACACAGACCCACATACGGATAGATTGCAATATATAAATTCGGTAATTGTGATTTGATATGACAATGATTGATAAGCTATGCTTGTCACTACAGTGTACGTATCTGCCTCAACATGTACGATACTAATCCCCTCAGCTCAGCCAGGTTGACGCTTTAAGTTTGTACTAAAATTCCCCCGTTGATAAGACTAAAGTAGCACACCATTTTAAGTGTAGTTCGTTTAATGTGACTGGTCGTTTTATCTGTCAAACGGAAACATGTATCCCACATCGAAGGGCGTACATAACTTTATTCGAGAAGATCTGTAGAAAGCTGGTATGTATGCGTTCTCTCTATATCATTCTACAACAAATTGCATTGAATGTTCATGTAGTCGATGTATAAATTGAAATTGAGATTGAGACAACGTTATACTTAATATTTAATGCTAATGAACTTGTATTTTATAGGCACAGCCAGATCTATATTTGAAATGACGTTGTACTAAATAGACACATTCAAACGTGTATATGAAATGGCGTTCGAAATAGGCACAGCAAAACCTGTATATCAAATCTTGTACTTAATAGGCACAGGCAAATCTGTATATGAAATATCGCTGTATTTATTAGACACAGTCAAAGCTATTTATGAAAATGCCGTTGTACTTAATATGCACTGTCCATCTAGTATATGAAATGAAGTTTTACATAATAGACAGAGCCGAACTGAAAATGATTGTGTATTATCTTGTTTACTAATGAAATTGTCATCGCTACTTGCAAAATAACAGTTCTGAGTATCTCCTATAATGGCTTAGTTGTTAGCGCGAAGGACTCTCATCCAAATGTGTGCTAGTTCGAATCCTGCCAAGAAGAAGCCAAGAGGGCATCGTTGTATATCTGTAAAGAGCGTAACATGGATAGTTATGTAAACCTCAATGGCAACATTACAACGTAGGTTTATATGCAGGAGGCGAAATCTGCCATGATAAATCTAATGTTAATATATGGAGTGTTATGAGCTTTTTTATGTTAACCAGAGTAAGGCCCGTTGTAGGAATGGTAATGTTAAAATGTATATCTGTGGGAGGTTTTGCAGGCCGCCTTCAAACTTGTGTAGTGTAACAGGTCGTTTCGATGTTGTAATCTTTGTGATCCCAATGTTATATTTAAAGATAATAATGTTTCACTAACCATTACGCATTACTATCCAGCAACTGATTATTGATGTATTATCCCGTACAGCCTTCCTACTATCCAGCAAGTCTACAACACCATACTACCCATTTCCATTTTTTAATTGTAATCAAGCATATGCACTACTATCCAACACTATATTCAATCTTTCTGTCAAAAACTGTACGCACATATATATACGACCTTACTATCACACATAAGCAATTCAGGGATATTTATAGGTGCACTACATCTACACCCAAACGTACCATCAAACACAAACACGGAAATGGTATGAGTGTTTCCATACACACTATACTTATAAACAAACATGCTACCACACACAAACATGCAGAATGGCTTTTAAGTTTTAGTTGGAAACAGACATATTCATACACACATACAAACTTGGCAATGTTTTTGATTGACATGTTTATTTCCTCGAGATGCATGTGACCCTAAAATTGGTTCCCACCACAGAAGAGGGTAAAACACAGCGATCTTGTGACAGATTTATTACCCTTGTTTTCTTATTATAATGTAACGTTGCAAGCCTCATTTTGGCGCCCCTGTACCTTGGCGCCCGGGGACATATGTACCCCCCCCCCCTTTGCTACGCCTCTGGTAAAACATCCAAAAGGTTTCAGTTCTTTTCCGCAAACATCTCACTGCATGGCTGTAGACAAATATCCACTTCAGGAATATTTCTCCCTGCACATAAATTCTTTGTCATATGACTCTCTGCGTAATATTCGTGACAGCCTTCGATGACGTCATATATAATAGGTAGGCTGTGTTAAATACAACACCATAATGATAGTTGACGATTCAACACAGGCATACGTTTGGCGTTGTCTTGATAATATGTTGCACGATGGAACAATGCACCTGAAAGCATAGACTCGAACCCTTTTACTCGTATCAAGGTGTAAAATTGGAATAACGTTGTACTAAATGTGTAGACTTATACGTTTACTTACATCAATGTCTTAAATTGGAATGACGTTGTATTGAATGCGTTAGGTATTACTCATTAAGGAATGAAACTGGAATAACGTTTTACTGAGTGGGCAGTCGTACCTTTACTTACATCAATGTATGAAATTGGAATTCCGATGAACTGAATCTTTAGATTCATACATGTACTCATTACAATGAATGAAATTGTCTTAACGTTGTGCTGAACGAGTCAAGTCGTACGATTACTCACATCAATAAATGAAACTGGAATAACTGAATGTGTAGTAATTCCCATCTGCAGTATTTAAATCCACTACTAATCGTATTCTGAAATATTTACACTTACCACTAATTCCCAATCTGCAAAATTTACACCGCTAATCTCCGAATTGACACCCAACACTGACTCCTAATCCACAATATTTACACCAGCTACTAACTCCCTATCAATATGATTTAAACCCACTGCTATTCCCACCATGTACACCATATTTATCAATGCTCGGCGCGTCATCAATATCGGTGATAAAATAATAATATCATCACCTTCATTTAATAATTTTGCATTCTCTTTAAAATCTTGAAGAACATCGTTGCATCTCTGATCATCTACAGATGGTGCCACGAAATATAATTTATCCAATAAGATCCATCTCATTATCAAATTATGTAATAGTTGCGTGTAACCAGACCCAGATGGACATATTTTTTCATTCATATAGAAATTGACAATGCTGGCTAATATTTGACTGGTTCTTATTTTCGTGTCATTGGAAAAGTAATGACATCAATGTTGTACAAATATAATAAATAATATGGATTTATAATGTATTCGATGCAGAGCATCCATCCCTACAAGTGGAGTAACAACATTAACAAAACAAAAAGTACGCGCGTACAGGCAAGTGTGTGAAATGTGGTGCAAAAAATATCAATTTGTCTCCTGACACAGGTTGAAAAAATAGGTAGTGATATTGCTACTTTATTAGGAAGATTCTCCGGTACTCCATAAGCTAAATACACGGGCGAAAAGCATCTTCCTGGGCATAATTATTATGATCCTGGAACCCGACTTGATATTCGATTGGATGAACGGGATCAACCAAAACCTGGCGAGAATCCACTAAATGCTATTGATCCAGCATGTCACGTTCATGATGTCACGTATATAGATTTACAATAACGACATATTGCAGATGTGAAGTTGATGCAATCGTTACATTCCATTAATAAATTTTAAACAATCTCTCAGAGAAAACCTTGCTGGTATCCAAGTAAGATCTGCTATGAAAGGTAACTAGCATTAGGGCTGCTAATTAATCAACGATTATAAAGTAATGGAATCGATTTATTTTAGGCCCGAAAGAATATTGGAGAGGTAGAGCAGCGACTAGTAAATTCGTTGATCCAGCAATTGTTATACGTTATGTGCCTGCACATTGGTTATCACGAAAGGCAATATGGCATATTTATCAACCACCACCTAATCAAATTCAGTATACACATTTTGATGTTAGCACTCCGAATGAAGTTCACCAGGCAGATATTTTGCTTTTACCTCATGATACTTTTACAATTGGTAAACGTCAATACATATACAAATACACGTTAACTGACGTTGACGTTGCAAGCAGATATGAAGAACCAGAACCATTATCAACTTTTACGACTGCTGAAGTTGTATTAGATTTTGAGCGAATTTATCAACAAGGACCCGTGCGATGGCCACTGCCGTCACAAGTTGATACTGGCAAAGAATTCGTTGGTGCAGTATCATCTCTGATATAAATAATATGACAACAAAATCATACGAGGACATACCGCAATTCATCGTGACCAGGCAATCGTTGAAAGATTTTATCGAATGTTGGCTTCGCAGTTATTTGAATATCACTAGGCGTAGGAAATCTCCATGAATAAAATACAATAAGATATACAATCTCGTGAATGGGTTACAAGACTAGCAAGTGCGATAGCTGCATTAAATAATAAGATTAATATTCCATTTTCTATGGAACCTACCAAACGTAATCATAAAAAGCATATACCAATGCCACGACATGACTTATGAACGAAATCGGTATTAGATAATGTGACTGTAAGATATTTATATGAACCCGGTGAACTTGACGGCGGTAAAAAAGTAGTAACTACACATAATATTTCAAGTGTGGTAAGATCTATAAGATCTAAGGGTAGACCGACTATATATTGATTAGATTCAACTTCTTCTCAACGAGTATTTGTACGTGAATAATTACAAGTAATTTCTAATGATACACAATTACGACCGTCTTCACTTAACTAGAGCCTCGACTTCGATTACACTCAAGACAGGCCAGCATCACAGTTAATATCCTTATTTCATGGTCTGCAGATTCAGAATAATTATGCAACTTTTCTTGTTTTATTTTCCGTTCGACCGATTATACATCTTAAGCCGTGCTTAAATAAAATTGATTCGTCAACTCTTAATATTGTATTTTGATATATATAAAAAAATGAATCCGTAGCGACTCTAATCGTGGCGTTAGGAAATCTGTTTTGGACCGATAATAAATGTATAGAAACATAAGCTAGCTTTGTGAATCTTAAATGGTTAAACTGCGGCGACTCGTCATCAACAAACAATTGCGTGTACCCTTTTTATTATGTTGTTTTATCACCAAAATACGCATAAATCCTTATTAGTCTGTTATTTTTTTATTCAATAAATCATGAGTATTTCCAATTTTATGTTATTATATCACCACACTACGCATGTATTTTCTATTAGTCTGTTATTTTTTAATCAATAAATTATGAGTGTACTCTTTTTTTTTTGTTAGTTTATCACCACACTACGCAGGTATCCTTTATTAGTGTTATCTTTTATAATCATTGAATCATGAATATACCTTTCTCATGTTATTATATCACAACACCACGCAGGTATCCTATATTAGTTCCGTTAAATCCAACAATGCAAATATTATTTTCTTCAAAAATAAAATTATCTGCTAGTGATAAAATTTTGAGAGTAAGAAACAATTACCATTATTTTCTCAATTTGTACAAGTAGGACAAAATGCGTAGAACGTTTAAATTATAGCCTAACAAAACTCCGCGTCAACAATATTATGTGCCCTATCACAGTACGTTCCATACCCCACTTGTGCACAAATGACCTACATAGTTTTAACAACGGTAATCGATTTTCACAAGGACACGTTTAACCTTTTATCTTCTGTTATAGCTGAATAAATTTGTATAGACCGTGAAAATATAATTATCACGTCGTAATTAATTCATCCCTTATAAGGATTCACACGTTTTAAACCCATGACCATTGTAAGGTTTAAAACATGTTATAAACAATTATCTGTTGTAAGGACTACACAATGCTTGAAACACGTATATTATTAGTTCGTACCCCTTGCAAGGGCTACACAATGTTTTAAAGACGTAGCCTTGCACGTGCTACACAAGTTTTAAAGACGTAGCCCTGCATGAACTCCTAAATGCTTTAAAGACTTATACCTTGCAAGGGGATTATGTAAGTGTCTCTAACAATTGCTGAACATGCTGGGAACGGCTCTTAAAGATGTTAAACATGCGTCCCTTGGAACGATTCTTAACATTATTCGACATGCATCCATTGGCAGCCATCGTAAAGTTGTTTGACATGCTTCCATTGGATGGTATCGTAAGTTGTTCGATATGCGTCCCTTGGAAGGCATCGTATAGTTTTTCAACATGCGTCACTTAGAAGGCATTGTAATGTTGTTCGATATGCGTCCATTGTATGGCATCGTACAGTTGATCAACTTGCGTCACTTGGAAGGCATCGCAAGGTTATTCAACATGCGTCCTTTGGAAGGCATCGTAAAGATGTTCAACATGTTTCCATTGGAAGGCATCGTATAGTTGTTCAACATGCGTCCCATGAAAGGCATCGTAAACTTGTTCAACATACGTCCCTTGGTAGGCATCGTAAAGTTGTTGTTCAACATGCGTCCCTTGGAACGCTTTGTAAAGTTTTTCAACATGCGTTCCTTGGAAGTCATCGTAAAGTTGTTCAAAATTTGGTTACGGCTTTTAAATATGTTCAATATGCATCGCATGGAAGGCATCGTAAAGTTATTCAACGTCCCTATGAAGGCGTGGTAAATGTCTAAGACATGCTTCACTTTGAAGGTGACGTAGAGTTGTTCAACATGTATCCACTGGAAACCCGTGTCGCCTGGAAGTGGACTAAGAAATGAGATCAGAAAGAGGTAAACTAACAACCGAGATCACAAAGATTTGGACTAGGAACTCAAATATGAAAGAGGTGGACTTAGTACTGCGATCATAAGGAGGTAAAGTAACAACATAAATCAGAAAGAGGTGGATTAAGAACTGAGATCAGAAAGATATGACCAAGCTTGAGCTACCCCGGTCAGTTGTTGTATAATAGTAATTCAATTCTTTAAATCTGCACGCAAACGTTCTTAATTCCTTCGCTTGACTAATTAATTTGCGCAAATTGGTTATTATGGTATGAACTCGACTTACATCAGCCACACGCACAGGAGCAATTTGTAACCCAAAGTTATGATTCCGATCCGTTATGACGTTGGACACGCAAACCATTTATGTGATTGGAGACGCAAAATCAGCAATGCCCGTGCGTTACGACATTGGACAACCAAAACCAGTTATTACCGTGTGTAATGACGTTGGACACAACGGCGGTAAATGCCCATGCGTTATGACATTGGACACTGAAAACCAGCAATACCCGTGTGTTATGACACTTGACAAGCAAAACTAGCCATGCTCGTTTTTATCACATTTGACACAAAACCAGTAATACTTGCATGTTATGCGATTGGACACGCAAAACCAGCGATGCCCGTGTGTTATGACACTGGACACGCAAAACCAGTAATACATGTGCGTTACTTATTACTCTGCTTATTCCGTTACTTTGTCGAAAGATAATTATTTTCAACCAAAAAATTATTTCTAATCATATTGTAGAATGTTTTATTCAAAATAGACAAAACTTAATTCGTTATATTAATATTACGAAAATTTGAATTCAGACACTACTAAGACTCGAGAGATAAAACAGGTATTAATAGTAAAGAAAATTAGTTATACTTAATTCAAACAAACTACTTGTTCACGGCAGAAAAAGATTGTGGTTGTTGTTATTGTAGGGTTTAACGCCAGTTTGCAGCACAAGATAAGCTATATATATATATATGTATGTATATATATATATATACATATATATATATATATATATATATATATATATATATATATATATATATATATATATATATATATATATATATATATATATATATATATATATATATATATATATATATATATATATATATATATATTAATGCTGGAGGATGAACCCGGGAATATCCCGGAAAGAACCACAGACCTACGAGACGCTATTAACAATCTTTATGAGATGTCCACACTGGCCGAACCTGAGACAAGAACCCACGCAAAAAGAGCTGAGATGACTGATCCGTAATGGTAAGCGCTGTTGACTACGTCCAGTCGGGGCCCCGAATCGATTGTAGGCAAAGGATTGAGAGGTAGTGTCGAGAAACAGTTGAGTAAAATGGTAAAATAGACGACGGGAAGATGTATAAACGTTTGCACGATATAAACTGTAGAGTCTTGCAAACCCGCAAATTTTCATTGTAACTGTATAGCAAATGAGGAGAGGAGCAATTAAGAACCCTGAAACAGATTAGGAATCTAACATGTCTACAAATTATCGCAATACCTTTGAAATCATTTAGACAATAATTCCAATTCGTTTATAAGCTAGTAGTGTGGAAAAGGTCACTATGAAAGTATATACAACGGTCACACCCATTGTATGTATCGAATATACAACATCGTTGGGACGGTTACTCTAACAGGCCCGCACGCTCCATGTATTCCGTGGACAACGTCGTTGGGACGGATGTTTTTAACAGGACTACAAGTCTCCATTCATTCAACGCACAACGTAGTTTGAATCAATGATTTTGTCAGGATTATACTTGTATTTGTATTTCATGCACAACGTCGTTGGAATGGATAGCTTTAACAGTCCAACACGTCTCCATGTATTCCACGTATAACGTCGTTGGGATGAATACTTTAAACAGGTCTACGCGTTTCCATGTATTCAATTCATAACGTCGTCGGGATGGATGCTTTTAAAGGGTCTAGATGTTTCCGTGTTTTCTATGCAAAACTTATTTGTGATAGATGTCTGTAACAACAGGTCTACACGTTTCCATTAATTCCGTGCATAATGTCGTAGGTATGGGCACCTTTAACAGACTTACACGTTTCCGTGTATTCCACGCATAATGACGTCGGGATGGACGCCCTTAAAACGCCTACACTTTTTAATGTATTTCATGCATAGTGTCGTCGGTATGGACGCCTTTAACAGGCATACACGTTTCCATGTATTCCATGCATAATGTCGTTGGTACGGACGCCTTTAACACACTTACAAGTTTCTATGTATATTAGGAGTGTCATGCATTCATTGCTGTCACACAATAATTTTGTACAATATCATTTCAAACCATAAAATATTCATCGTTACTATCGGCTGAGAAGAAACAAGAGAAGAGAAACGAAAAAAAAAGAAGGAAGAAATACGTGATGATTGTAAAGAAAGAGAATAGAATAACGATAAATATGGGCAGACCATGAGATGAAAATAAAATCATGAAAAGTCTATAAGAAATATAAATCATGCAAAGGCTATAAGAAATATAAATCATGAAAAGGCTATAAGAAATATAAATCATGCAAAGGCTAGAAGAAATATAAATCATGAAAAGGCTATAAGAAATATAAATCATGAAAAGGCTAGGAGAAATATAAATCATGAAAAGTCTATAAGAAATATAAATCATGAAAAGGCTATAAGAAATATAAATCATGAAAAAGCTATAAGAAATATAATTTCATGATAAGAATTCTTCCAACTGCTTTTGTATCCTTGTTATTTTAATTGGTCCAAAAGTTTGAATTGCTTCACGTTTCGTAAATCCATAGCAAGCATTTCTAAGTTACTTGACTAGTCAGTATTTAATAAGATTTTACAAACAATATCTATAAAAATTAACTCGTCCTCTCCGTGTATTGCTACGTTACATTCCTTGTATGATAGCAACTAGTAAATCGAGAGAATTATTTAATATTAGTACACTGACTGTAAATACTAAATCAACCAAAAAACCATTGCGAGAAAACCAAACTTTATTTCTAGCTTCGTTAAGCAAGGTGCTTGTCTATATTATATTTATGACATATTCTCAAGCAAAGCATCTGTTTATCAAACGCGACATTAAAACTGTCTTTCCAACATGTATTTTTACTGCTAAACGGTCTACATTGAATAGCAGTAAAATGCTCATTGTTTGCCTTCACGTATCTGCATTTAAGGCAGTTTGACTGTGAGTTAACAGGCGGATCATGTAATGCAGCTTTCACTATTGATTAACAGACGAGACATATTTAAGGGGTTCTGGGTGGCAGAGTTGTCTAAAGCGCTCTCCGTTACGAATCACTGTCATCTCACCTCTGTCTTCATGGGTTCGAGTCTCAGATTCGGCCAATGTGGGTATGTGAGAAAGCTTTTCAGTAGCTTCTTGTGGGTCGGTGGTAAATACGGGCCGCCATGTATAGCCTGTCGTGTGCTGAAAAATGGCGATAAACCCTACAACAAGAACAACAACGGGCACATTTAAAGCAGCGTTGACTAGGCATTAACAAGGCGATTGCTTTTAAGGCAGCCTTGAAAATACATTGACAAACGAAGCACATTTACGTCAGCTTTTACTTTACATTGACAAACGAAGCACATTTACGGTAGCTATACTATACATTGACAAACGGAGCACATTTACGTCAGCTTGGACAATAAATTGACAAACGGAGCACATTTACGGTAGTTTGACTATAAATTGACAAACGAAGCACATTTACGGCACCTTAACTATAAATTGACAAACGAAGCACATTTACGGCACCTTAACTATAAAGTGGCAAACGAAGCATATTTACGGTACTTTGACTATAAATTGACAAACGAAGCACATTTACGGTAGTTTGACAATAAATTAACAAACGGAGCACATTTACGGCAGCTTGACTACACATTGACAAGCGAAGCACATTTACGGTAGCTTGACTATACATCGACAAACGAAGCACATTTTCGGTAGCTTTTACTATACATTGACAAATGAAGCACATTTACGGTAGCTTGACTATACATTGACAAACGGAGCACATTTACGTTAGCTTTACTATACGTCGACAAACGAAGCGCACTTGCTGGAGACAATTTTTTACATCATAATAGACC
Organism: Unio pictorum; assembly: GCA_030141615.1. Classification (NCBI taxonomy): domain Eukaryota; kingdom Metazoa; phylum Mollusca; class Bivalvia; order Unionida; family Unionidae; genus Unio; species Unio pictorum. The sequence continues at coordinate 3,192,051 of JARLTB010000016.1, read as the reverse complement.
TAACCCATATACCCTCTCAGTCAGGTACATGCGCATGTGTAGATTTCAGTCAATGTACACTACTCTTTAAACATTCATAACACAAATGTTACTAACTGAAAGCTCATCCATGGCAAGAAGCACGTAATTTTTTTTTTTTAAAAATTTGATCGTGTAGCAGAGTTAAAATTAGGTGAATCCGATACGATTGAACAATTCTTCGATGAATCCCTCCATGAAGCCATTGACAGAGAAATCATTAAATGTGAAGCGCTAATAGAAGCCTCTGAAGAACAAAAATACGATTGTTATCTTCGATCGTTGTATTATGAATGGCGAATATATAAAAAAAACAACTTCTAACGCGGTGTGAAATTGCAATTGTTGAAGATCAATTCCCGAATAAAATTGGCCCATTGTATCAGCGATGATATGAAACCAGCTATTGATTATGCGACGATGATGATAGAAAATTGTACATCAATGAAAATCATAGATTTTACAATCACAGATTTTAAAGAAATAATTATCATATAATGAACAATGAATCCATCGCCGAATTGAAAGCCGAACTGGATCGTATAAAATATCACCACGACTATAAAATATTAACCAGCGATTACGTCGACGTTGAATACTCAAAGATAACTTCAGCACGACGGTTTAGTTTTCCCACGTATAAATCAGAATATCGTGTAGCGAAGATCCTCCTACGACAACGAGATAAGATCATTTATGAAAATATCAACAACGAGAATTTCCCCGAACAAGAATTTGTTGCGGTATCAGTGATATTAAGAAAGATTGTAAACGCCGTCGAAAAAATAGTTTATCCGCAGAAAAAAAAAATGCCGTTAGCGCTAATTGGTCATGAAAATCTACGATAAAAGTTTTTAGTGAAATTTGAAGATAAAATCCTTAAGGTGAAAATTCCGCGTAATTTTCACACAAATACTTCTTTTCGAATTCGTTCGCGGTGGATTCTATGAGATGTTTCTCATTGAATATTTCCACTAAAGCCACTTCCCAATGAGCATCTTCATTCAAATGCATGGCTTGAGGTAATTTAGCCGTGTAACAGCACAACGTGTTGTTAGGAAACACCTCCATGGAACTGTCACTGGGTAACGTTAAGTAAAATTGGTTAATAGTGTTGTTCATAATTCCAATGTTGTTCTGTCCGAGGAGTCACTCGAGGTTAAAGGAGTGTCTAAAAGAGGATTGTGATTGGAAGGGTGACTGTCAGGAGAATGACTCACGTTGGACGCAAGGCTCCCAATATTGTTACTGTTGTTCCCGTTGTAAGAGTATTTCAGGGAAGGATTAGGAAGAAGATACCCGATGCAACTACTGAGTAAAATAGTCCACAATTGTTTGTCTCCTTGTTGCAAACTCAAATTAGCAATGGCTGCACCGATGACACAATACACTACAAAGATTTGACAGAAAAAGACAATTTGGGTTTTAGGGACACGTTCTCCACACCACACCCACAAGGGTTGCTTTTGTAAATCTTGCAGAGAAGAAGTGGGTGAAGGACTAGTCACTGTGGTCGCTGAAGCTGTATTGAAGGGCATGATGGTTACTTCTTTTTATAGTCGATGACTTGCGATGCGTCAATCCAAGAATCAAAACTAGGAGGATATCCTTTCCAACGTACTTTGACTTCTTTGACACGACGTTTTCCTACTTTACGGGTTCTTCGTTCGAGAATGCTTTCAATGTCGTACACGTCGTCTTCTTTTTTGGTGACACGTTGTAACTCAGGCAAGTAAAACGTTCCTTTTAATACTTCTCCGTTCATGTCTTCCAATTTATAGACGGTAGGATGACGATCGCGCACTCGTCCAGTCACACGAAACAATTCGGTGGTCCAATTGGGCAAGTAACCTTTGTCGAAAGTGCGTTTGGTTTTGCCAATGCGTACCCAATCTCCCGGGGTTAACACTTCTCTACCTTTCTTGGAGACAGCCAACGTCCGGGACGTACCAAACAGACGCTCAAAAACAGCCACTTCGTTGTCAGGTGTCACCTCTTGTGGGGTACGTCCAATGCTTCTATGGTAAGATTGATTGTAGGCTTGAACTAAGTGCGGTAAGACGTCGATGTATTTGAGAGTGTGTTGATGCGTAAAATATTTCCACATGCGTTCTTTCAAGGTACGTTGAAAACGTTCCACGATACTGGCTTTGGTTTCAGGATTTTCGGTGGTGAAAAAATGAATGTCACGTTTCTTTAATTCTCGTTGGAAAGCTTGGTTCAGAAATTCGGTGCCTTTGTCGGTTTGCCATCGAAGTGGATGACGACCACTTTGTTTCAACACCAGTTGCAAAGCTCGTACTAACTCTCCGCTCGATGAGGATGTCAATGGTACGACCCAGGCAAATTTAGAAAAGACGTCGATGACACAAAACAAATATTTGTAGCCACGATTGTAAGTGGCTAAATGAGAGACATCGGCTAAATCGGCTTGCCATTGATGATCGATGCCTTCTTTTCTTTTTCTGTGTTTTGGTCTTGTCACCCTTGTTCTTTTTCTTAGGGGTTCGTTGGGCTTTTTTTGTTTTCTTCTTGGGGTGAACTTTGGGAGTATTGGGATCCCATTTTAAAAGGGAACGAATGATGACACCTCCTAGAGAACCACTACCTCCAGGTTTCAATATGATTTGCTTTTTGGTTTGAGAGTCGATGCGAGGATTAGCCAGTTGCGTCAAGGCTACTTTGTTTCTGTCCAAAAAGCGTTTGGTTTGATGTGGAATGTGAATGATGCCTTGCAGTATTTGTCGTGCTGTCACCGTAAACCATTGTAAGACTTCTTTGAGACTGGCTTCTAAGACGTGAGCACGTCTTTGTGGATTTTTTTCGCGACTGATACCGTACAAGGCACGAATCAATTTGATGGGAAGATGAGACTGAAGGGACGTCATGTTGACGATGTATGAGACCAGGTCAAAGTAACCCAAGGTTTTTATAGATTTTTTTTAGTGTTTCGTATGGTTATGTCGACGACGAGGACGTGTACACAACAGGGCCTCCGTCTTGACACCAGTCGTGAAACAAATCGGTACGAAATCGCAAATAATCAGGGGTAGTGGGTTTTAAATCCACGAGTAAATAGGCGTGGGGCGTTTGAGTGGCATCATCGTACGCATGAGTCAGCCAAGGTGTTCCTAACTGTTTGGCTAAGACTTGCACTTGTGATTTATCTCGAGGACTTTTAAACAAGACCACGTAATGAGCATTGAGACTAATGGTACGATGGGCTTTACTTTGTTGAAATAAATTTTGTGTAATATAAATGACACTGGCATTACAATGATGCCCTTTACGTGTAAACCACAGTTTAATTTCTTCTTCGTCTTCTCCTAACATGTCGTCAAAAATGACCCAATGAGTTTGACTAGGGTCAGACACGATCCCCTCGTCTTCTTTAGGAATGCCTTCTACAAACACAATGGAATCACCTTGACTTTCTTGCAAGAGGCTGTATGACGATTGCCACTCTTTGTAACACCACACGATGCGTTGAGGTGGACGATCGATCAAATGATGTTTATGTTCGATCAAACGTTTGACAAATTCGGTTTTGCCTGAACCGCTCGGTCCAGCAATTAACATGTTAAAAGGATGACGAAGATACAAGGCTTCCCAACTAGCATGATCTAAGTGTTCGTCAATGACTTTGAATGTGGAGGAGGAAGGAGTAGTAGAAATAGTAGAATGAGCCATAGTCGTGTAATGGTATGACAGTATTGACACAAAAACAGACAAGACAAGAGGTTTTTATACTTTTTTCAAGACACGTTTATTTAAATGCATGTTTAAATTCGAACAACACGAAAACATAAAAGCCAAATGGATAAATACAGGAATAAAATACATAGGCAAACGATCAAAATGGAATATAAACAAGTCACTGTTCAACGTGGTTTGGGTAACGAAGGGGTCCTAGAGGTAGTGTGTAATGTTCTTATAGTCTCCTCTACATGGGGTACAGTCACATACGTGTCTTCTCGAAAGGGTCTTTGTGGGGGAATGTCCATGACAGTTCTGTCTTGAACAGAGGGATTGTCCTGGGTGACAGATTCTTTCTTTTCTTCTTCTGGTACTGTCACTAACACAGGTTTAAAAGTGACTTTTTTCACTCGACGATGAATTTTAGGATAACAACGCTTGGGCATAATGGGATACTTCGTTTGTCCAAGCCTCAAAATCCCAACTTTTCCAGTCACGTACATCTGTCCAATGAGGGTGTAAATCACAAGCTACACACACATCTTCATACACTACTTCTGTACGTAAAAGTTGACGAATCTTTTTTTCCTGTAGAGGTCGAGACGTATCCAGATGAAAGCGTAAGGCTTTGAACAGAATAAGTCTCTCGTGGACATTTAAAGGAGTCACCATACCGCCTTATTTTGGTAGGTAGTGTTCGTAAAGTGTCCACAAGGAATCGGCAGGTAAACGAAATCCCAGAAAGCAAGTCACTAAAACACACACTACACGTCGACCCCAATTCATAGGGCACAGTTCTTGCAATAAGTGTTCGTAATCTTTCACCGTGTGAATCTTCTCATTGATATCCTTCCACGGAATCTGTTGGATCACTAATGATAAAGGTTGTGGCATGGTTGTTCTCTTTTATACTTCTTTTTTTTGAAGAAAAACCATCAGTGTATAATCTACACAGAATCAAAATCTCATCCAAAAGCGAAAGTGATTAATATAACCTGTAATTTCGTCCCGCTGCCATTCAGGGTAACAGTTAAGAAGGATCAAAGCATCTTCAGATGTAAGCGTACTAAATAAACTGAGCAAAAAAACACCCTTAATCCAGAGAAATCTAACACGTTGGTTAATTTTTGTTACTTTCCTCTTGTGAATTTCACGACACAAAAGTTCTACAGTCACCCCTTGAGATTTTTCTTTAGCAAGACCTTGCCAAACGTCCTTGTAGATCTTCTCTTGCAATTCTTGTGGTAATCCTTGAATATTATGTTTTATATTATATACTGGTCTAGGTTTGTTCAATGCCATGGAGCAGTAGTGTCACTTCTAATCACTTGGTCTCACTAAAGGTAGGTATTGACAATTCGGAGACCATCGAGCATGTTCCAGGTAAGCGGAATCTTTATGTTCCCACTCGTAAATGGACACACCACAACTGAAACACTTGACTTTATCCCCTTCGCCCAAGTAGAAAAATCCGGCTCTGGCTAATTCTTCAGGAGTTGGCCCACGCAGATATTTTGGCCATTTATCTTTGAAGGTTTGGAATCGACTTTTAAAGTGACAGTATTCAGGCAAACTTGTCGGGAACGAATATTCGATTCTCCTCACTTCTGTTCGATGCAGGTACGGTGAAATTCCTAAGAGCCCACGATAACGTGTGGCACCGCTTTCGCATCCCTCAGGTTTGACACGCACAACATCACTTTCCAGGGTAGATATAGGGGTAGTAGTCATAGCAAAATTCCCACGATATCCTGCTGAATCGCTGAGGTCACAGCGCCTGGCATCACTACAATCGCAAGGTTTAGCATCGCACTCCAGTTGAGAATTCCCAAATTTGAATGATGTCTGTTTAAATGGATTCATCTTCTTTTCGCTTGGTAGTGTTAGTCACAAATGAACTATTGGTCTTGGACGATGTCCCTTTTTATATGCTGCCCAATTTCGATGTGGCCGTAGGGTATAGTGAAGTGATTGGGAAGTCGTACTCTTTTTTGGTACACGATTTGATAGACTTTTTCCAAAGGTCGGCTAACGATTTGATGTGTGGGTAAACGGACAATCTTGTGCGGTTCGTGGGTGGTCACTTGAAACGTTTCATCCTGTCCAGACTGTAAGGCTTCTTGAAGCACGTCAAAGTTCACCACTCGACTGGTGCGATAATTGAGAGTCAATCCTTTCACTTTACATTCGGTGTGCATTTCTCCTTGTGGGTCTCGGTATTCGTAGCCGTAATTTTTAGGACCACCACTTGCAAAACTTAGAATCTTGTCGTCGGGATGTTCATCGGTCCAGGCTCCTAATCGGTCTCCTTCGATAGTAGGGTTGCACTGGTCCGGCCGGTGAATGTAGATGCAACTGTCTGTGTCAAAATACAGGACGCGATCTCCTAGCAGTTCTAACACTTCGTACAATTTTAAGCGAGCGTGGGCTGTCACGTAAGCCGCAATGATGACATTGCCAAATTTGTCTACTTCTATAAAGTCTAGTTCTTCTTCGTAATTGACTAAGATCAAGTCCTCACGAATGACGTCCACGTGTTTGATGACTTTGGTTTTGTCGTGAATCATCTGGAAGTAGCGAGAAGGTTCGGACAAATACTCCGTCGTGGGTAAAGACGGTCGTTGTGCCATTTTACCCCACAAGCAATTGAGCATGACTTTGGCAAACGACCGCCTTCCTTCGTTTTTCTCGATGTGGTCTAAAGTGATACCTTCCTGCTCCCGATATTTTTCTTTGATTATCTTTTGGTCTTCGTGAGTGTGACACCAGGAAGGATAGCCGCTAGCTTCTTGTTTTAGTTTTAAAAAGGCATCCACGTAGTCTGCAAAAATACCTTTCTGTGTCTCGTCGCCCTTGCGGTATTGTTGTGTCTTGGGAAAGTGGTAAATTTCGTACATTTCTAACAGTTGGTATCCCAGGTCCAGAGCTTTAAACAATTCCACGCTCACCCACGTTCCTGTCAAGGCACGTTCTTCCTGGCTGTGATGACAAGGTTGGCCTTGGTTACACGTTTCGGCACAAGTGCGACACAAAGGAAACATCAGTTTTCCTTGGCAATGGTGAGGTAAAACGGGATGGTACAAGTCTGTGGGAGGCAAGACTTTGCATTTGATCAATCCTTCGTACTGACGTATGTGGTCCAAGTCAATGTGTTCTGTCATCAGTTCTGGATGCCCTACGGGAAAGTGACAATATTTGCAGACGTAAGGATACAGCGAACACACGTCCAAGTATTTGATTTCTTCTCCTTTCTCTTCGTCCGCTTGGTACAGCAAACAGGTGGCATTCGTCCGTCCTCCGTACAAACTTTCCCGTGGGTTCAGGGGGTCCACCAACTTGTAACTTTCTACGATGCGTTTAAACTCGGGATCGGTTTTCAAACGCTGATCGTACTCGTGTTCCCACATTTCCACTACCTGGTATCCTTGCTGTTCTAACTTCAAACGTCGCTGATACGTGGCCTGGTACAAGTCTTCCATGGTTCGTTGTAAAAACTGATTTTTGGTGACACGTTGAGGGTAACACAGGGGGCATCCGTGAAATAAGCATCCGTTAAACTCGTACACGATCTGAGGGTTTTCTAAGTCCCAGCCATCCACCGAAAACGTTCCAATGGTCTTTTCGCCTCCTCCGTTGCGAGCGTGTTGGATCCATTTGTCTTCCTTGTCGCACAAATAATGGAGCCAGCGTAGGGCTTTGACCGAGTATTGACGTTTGACAAAATTTGTCGTTTGAGGACTGATGACCGCTAGAGTATTTTCAGGCAAAAAGCGTTTTCGGTACACTAAGGAACATGCTTTGGCGATGGTACAAGCTTCTTTCAAAGGATCGATCCCTCCGTACTCCATGAACAATTCTCGAAATTTTCCACAACAACGTCGTAAAATGTCCACGTCAGATCGACAGTACTTTAATATTTCTTCTTGAAAGTCAAAGGGGTCCAAGGCGTGAGTCTGGTACCAAGCATGGAAAGCTTCTCGTTGTTCGGTGCGCATGTTATCGGGGTCGTAGTCGTCAGTCTCAGGCAAATTGGGTAGAACGGCATGTTGATTGGATTCAGTATTAAAAAAGTGTGGAAAATAACCTTTACCCAATTCTGTCATTCCAAACGTTTTAGGCATACGACTCAAAGGCATGGCCAAGTAACACATTGAATCTTTAAACTGGACTTGTCCTACTTGCATAGAAATGATTTTGGCTCCGTTTAAAGTCACTTGAGGTCGTTCGGTACTTTGTTCCGCATAGCATCTGAGCAGAAATTTCCCATCGTATCCCGAGAAATTGTGAGCCATGACCGTGGCATGGCGATGACAATTACCGTAACGTTCAATGTCTTCTGGACTCCACGTTTCGTTAATGGGATTAAGGATCCATTGGGCAAACGTGGCTAACGTGTTTGACCCTCGAAAGATTTTTTCACGTCCTCCAGGAATCTTGCTGCAGTAAGGACAATGACTTTTCCTTTGTCCAGACAAGGTTGTGAGGCCAAACATCCCTCACATTTTGATCCACAATGCTTGTGTTGTTCTCGATTGTTATAACCATAGTCACATTTTTCACAGTAGTAACTGTATCCCTGGAATGCAGTGATACTGGTAATGGTATCAAAATGACCATCGTGATGATAGACGTGAATGTATTTTCCGTCTTTGAAATCGTGGCCTCGAAACAAAAGTGGACCACGCACTTCTTGAGGGTGTACTTTCAAAGTGTAATGTGGTGTCAACACGTCTTGCAACTTTTGCATTTCTGGAACGCCACAAGGAGTGTCTTTGGATATCCCCGCTTGCTGTAACAGAAGTTCTGCTTCACTTCTTTGTTTGGCTCGGTCCGTTTGTCGAATAGTTTTCCAGGCTCTTTTCCATTCTACCGTGTCGTTCTTGTTGGCATACGTTTGTCCCACGACGACAGCACGGGCTAAACACATCTGGTCTTGAGGATTGTTAATTTGGACGAGGCTTCGCTTCATGCTGCGAAGGCTGTCCACTAATAACACTTTTTTGCATCGTCCGGTCCCCTGGGGAAGACACACGTGGGTCATAAACAGTGTGGCTTTTCCATCGTCAATGTGAAACTTGTCGTTGGATTGTTGCACATGTTGAATTTTGTCGATGACTTTGGAAGGTGTCAATTCTGATGGACTAGTAAACTCGATCCAAACGGGAGACTTCAAATTATCGTGATGAATAGAAAGTCTCAAGCGATCGTCTTCTTTGGTTTGACATTGCTGTTTCAGTGCAGTTAACACAGAATCCCACACCTCAGTAATGAACCCGTCTGTATTCTCCAAAGGTACATTGGACTTGAAATCTTTAAACTTTACGGTATACGTGTAAGCCGTTGTTCTAAATTTTTGAGAGGAACGCTTTTCCGTCTCTCGAATGTGATAGTAATTTTCAGGGTTTACTAAGGGTGGTGCACTTTGCTTGGACGTCGATTGTCTGGGTGTAAATTCGGGCTCACTCATGTCATCTTCAAAATCACTGGCATGAATTTGAGCCAAGACTTCAGCTACTGTACTAGGCGATATATTACGTTTCTGTCTCTTACTGTCTTTTCCTTTCTCCACAGCATGATGTGGTCTTTTCATCTTGTCTGCAAAAAGTCAAAGACTATAACCCCTATATATTCATGTCCGATCCGTGCATATATAAAGGGTTAGTGTGTAACCTTTCAGTATTCATTTTCACTCTCACATTGACCAGAACGATGGAAGAACCTACACAAGTGGAACTTCTCATCAGAGCTTTACGTGGGGTCATACGAAAGTTTTCGTCAGACCAGCCGACGGACTACTCTCCCTCCTATCGAGATAAAAGTCAAGATACTTGCTATATCTGTAAGAAGAAAGGACATTGGGCTACAGAATGTTCAGATCGTGACAAAAACAGAAAAGGCTACAATAGAGACAAAAGTCAAGATACCTGTTATTATTGTAAAGAGAAAGGACATTGGTCTCCAAACTGCCCTAAGAAACAACAGGAGAAGGAGGAGGAGGGGGAAAGGAATTCTGAACAGGAGGAAGAGGAGGAAGAGGTACCCTCCCCCAAGGAAAAACCTCGACACGTTCACAAAGATAAGAAAAGAAGACGAAACGAAAGTGAAGAGGAAGAAAAAGAAGAAGAAAAACCTGTGACAGTAAAGAAAATGAAAAAACAGAAAGAGTGAAACAGAAGAAAAACTATGAACTTTTTTAAAGTGGTATTGTGTTATGTTATGTTATGTTGTGATATTGAATTGTATCATTTGTAGTAGAATACACCAGAGAGAAAAAAGTAAGTGTCTCTTGGTTTTGATTTGATAGAATAATTACCTACACTCACACATTCATTCACTCACACGTACATCATGGGTTTTTTAAAAAATATAATAAAAAGGACTTTTGAGTTTTCATTGAATTAGGCAATTGACATAGTATTTCTTTTCGAAATAATTGGAGTGGTCCTGAAAAGGACCGTTGGTGTTTTGTTTGTTTAAAACAAAACAAACTCAGAAACGAGACGAAATCCTCTTGAGCTGACTTAAGCCTTTGCCACGGCCAAGGCCTACTTCGGGACTGGTGGTTCCTGTCAATGATTTGGTAGAAATCACTAACGGTGGTATGGTAGACGTAGTCACAGAGAGATTGGGTTGTTTCGCTCGAGAAGGTCTTTTTCTCTTCGGTCGTGATAAAGAAGTCTGATACATTTGTTTCAGACTCCTTAACTCAGCTAAAATATCTAAAAGTACCGTCGTGACCATTTGATTTTCACTATTTTATTTCTGTCCTTGGTCTTCATTCTTCTCCGTTGCTGCTGCTGCTGCTACTGTTTCTTCCTGGTGTTTTCTTCTTGCTTCTTCTTCCTGTTGTTGAATAAGAAAAGCTTGTTCTTCTACTTTCTGTTGTTGTAAAAATCGCTCCAATGCTTCTTTTTGTCTCTGCTTAAAATCATTGACGTGTCCATAAGAAGAAGCAGAAGGCAACGAAGGTTCCGGAATAAATTCTTGCGATGTTAAGAAATCCACAATATCCCAGTTAAAATCAACTTCTTCTGGATGTAGATTTGTCATGACTTTAGTAGTCACTGTTGGTCCATGACTTGCTGTCTCTACTCCTGGCTCACTCCAATTCATCGTTTTCTTACTGTCCGCCATGATTGACAACTCTCTTGAATCGATTGACTGCGCACAGGCGCTAGTACCTCTATATAGAAAAGGTGACGGCACAGGCTGCTATCTTCCGATTGGATGGTTGTGACTGACTTTTGTAACGCACGTTTGGATTGGTGGATACACTCAATCCGTTTCGATCCACTCTTCCCCTATAAATAACCACAGTACACGGCATTCGCTTCACCTGTTCTCATCAGAAGATGTGGACTAACGTTGAATCGTCAACCCTTGTGTCTAGCATGCTGTTTAGGACTGACATACCCATGCATGTCAGATCAGCGTGGAGTGTCATTCATATGGCGGAGACAGCCTTTTGGAAGAGAAGGGTCTATGTAGAAAGACAAGGTTGCTTGAAGAGAGTTATCTTCTATGGACCCACAGTAAGGAGAAGTTTAAAGAAGAGAAGAAGATCTGTGAGATGTCCTCTGTGTTAACAAGACAACGTTAACATTACACATAACGGTCCTTTTCAGGGCCACTCATAAGTCTCGAAAAGATATTAGCTTTCATTGCCGCCATTTTTTTTTTTTTTATTTTTTTATTTTTTTTTTCCCATGTTATATTTCCCTTGAGGCTATATAGACCCACTATGTTCAATTTCCCTTGACGCTATATAAACTCCCCCATATTCAATTTCCCTTGAGGCTATAGTGCCCCAAGCTGTTTTGAGGCTATAGTCCCCCAAGCTGTTTTGAGGCTATAGTGCCCCAAGCTGTTTTTGACTGGATTTTCCCTTGAGGCTATAAATCTTGAGGCTATAATCGCCCAAGCCCTTTTTGACTGGATTTTCCATTGAGGCTACGGTGCCCCACATTACTACTTATATATATATATATATATATATATATATATATATATATATATATATATATACGGCGTATTCCAGTGAGTGTATTTGATGGCGGTTGATAACAATGGTTCATTACCAATTATCTCGATGGGATAAACTTTTTCCGGTGATTAGTTTTATTCTGCGTTTAATTTTAGTGTTGATATTTTCGATGTCATAAGTTCGTTTTGGAAGATATATTGTTTGACTTATCAGGAGTTCCATCGGCGTTATTTTTGTACGATAACACAAAACTGTTATTGGGTAGTTTTTTTCCCTAAAATGATCCGATCTGATATTAGGCCAGCTATAATATACTCGCAGATGAGTTAACGTGAAGTCTTTTCCTGGAATCGGGGTTGGTAATTCAACTGTGAATTCCGGGTTTTTTGACAACATTGATATCATTGTTGTTTTCATCTGAGTGGTGTTCTCCGCTATTCGTTGAAGATATTATCTTCTATGCGTGTTTCTAATTTTGACATCGCGGAGTTATAGATGTGGACCATGGAAGATAACTCGCTATCGGATATTATTGTGTCGTCATGAGATGATGAGATCATCGCGGATAATTGAGAATATGCGGTTGATACCGTATGGAACTTAACGATGTAGTCTTGTAGTTTACGCTGACTACACGATGATGTTGCTTTCGTTATTATGGAGATTGTCCCTGCGATTGTTGTTGCTGCGGCCAGACAGATTGGAATAGCTACCGGAGCGATCATAATCACCGAAGAGAGTATTATTCCCGCGGAGGTAATTACACCTGAAATCGAGTACACGGGTGTTCCAACATGGCGGCTATAAGTGGAAGCTAGCAAAGTAGCTCTGTAGATTTTGGCAGTTATAAGTGATTTTTTTTCTACAGTGAAATTATTCATAATTGTTGGGTTGATATGTGAATATTCAAGGAATGCAGGGTATATAACATTACTGGTGGATCATACACAATTTTGGAGAAAAAAGTGTTTTTTCCATTAAAAATTCGATTATGATGGAGTAAAGATAGAGTTTCATTGGTGTAGTTTTGAGATTTTGAGATATTCCCTGCCTGCTTTGTTTGATTCATTTACTTATTCCAGTGTAATTACCTGTCCATCAGTTGCCTTCAATTGTAGGAATTATTTGGCACATGGTGAGTACTAATCAGTATCACAAATGAGTAGTGAGAAAAAATTAGTCCCAACAAGATTATCTACAAGCTTGAGTAGAAAGAAAGATCAAGGAAAGCAACAAAAAAAAAACAGATTAGAGAGTGATGCCCTAATGGAGACATCTGACACAAGTTTGAGTGAATCATGTTTGAGCACAATTCAGCAGAACTTAGATGAAATAAAACAATGTCTGAAAGGGAGCATTTCAAAAGCAGCTTTCGCATCTGCTATTGCTGATTTGGTGAAAAAAGATGACCTAACAGAAATTGTTTCAACTATTGTGAATACATTGTTAGAGAATGTGAAGGAAGATCTGAGTAAAGAGATAGTTGCAGAAAGTGAAAGGGTAGCAAAGGAGAGGACAGGGGAGTTCATGGATAGGATGGACTCACTGGAATTCGGAAACCCCCAATTGTGAGAAAAATTACAAGAGGCAAAGAAGGAACATGATAAAATGAGGAGTGACATGAACAATTCAGACAGGAGATCGAAGCTTGCAAGTGCGGCTTCAAACCAAACCGAACAATATTCAAGAAAGTTCAACATTAAAGTTTTAGGGCTGGAGGAGGAGGAAAATGAAAGTCTGAGAGAAAGAATTCCAAAACTGGTGAAGGAAGTCAGAAAGATTAATCTGGACAACAGGGACATAGCGAAGGTGCATAGGATCCCAGGCCGACAGGGACAAACAAGGCCAGTTATTGTCAAATTCTGGAGTCTGGATTGTAAATTTCCAATTATCAAAAAACGGAAGGATTTTAAATAAAACAAAGGAATTAGACTGATTGAGGATGTGACCAAGATGAATACTGAACTCATCAATAAATTATCCAGGCATCAAGAAATTGACAGTGCATGGTACTTTAATGGATCTGTGTATGGTAAAACAAAATCAGGACAAAGGATAAAATTTGACATCTATAATGAAATTGATGAGGAAATTAGAATATGAGTGTAAATATGCAACTCTATGAACTCATAGGTATGTGAACTTTCGTTTTGGTACTCCTTTTTATACTCGGATTTGTTTTAAGATTTTTGTATAAGTTACTTCTTTCTGTCACCAGTTTTGTCACTAATTAATAGATTTATTTGTTTTTGCAAATCCATTGTGTCATTTCTCTTTATAATCAATTCACTTAGTTCAAAAAATCATATTTCACTCATGATACATACTCATCTACTCAGTCGTGTATTCACCCTATTCAACACTGCTCTTCAACGTTGATTTTTTTTCAGTCTCCCATTCTTGTTCAATCACCCACCACTTCCATGTATGCTCTCAATTTAACACTTTGTTTTTCAATCATTAATTTATAATTTATACTCTTATTAATCTGTGCCTATTTGTTGTGTACAAAACTGTTGTCTATAGTATACTGTATCAAATGTTAACTGCAGCCAAATCTACAGTATGTACTTTAACACCATGAATGATTTTATTATTTATGTTTGTTTTCTGTGTGAGAGTGAGTGCGAGAGGCATGCATATGATAAACTCAAGGTGATAATTACTTCATACATTCCTGTACAAGAACATATATATGTCAAATTTATACCGTTGTTATGGATAATAACATAAAAGTTGTATTTATTAATGTTAGAGGCCTGCAAGGTTCAGTCTTTAAACGAAGGGACATTTTCCACTGGGTAAAACAAAAGAATGTATCTATAGTATGCTTGCAAGAAACTCATAGTACAAAGAACGATGAATTATATTGGGAAGCTGAATGGGGATACACATCTATATTTAGCCACTGTTCTAGTAATAGTGCTGTGCTTGAAATATATTTTAGAAATACTTTTGAATTCGTAATTTATAGAGGAAGATGTGACTGTCAAGGAAGATTTTTTATTTTAGATATTACAATTAATGGTAACAGAATAACCTTAGTGAATTTGTATGGTTATAATGATGATAATCTCAGCTTTTTTGGAGAGTTAAAATAGGAGATCTTATTTGTTGAGAACTCATCAATTATAATGTGCGGAGACTGGAATACTGTTCAAGACTTAGATTTGGATACTTATACTATTTTACATGACAAACACCAACAATCTAGGGCAGCAATTCAAGACATCAAAAACGAATTGGAATTAATTGACCTCTGGCGAAATTCAAATCAAGACTTAAAGATGTATACCTGGAGGCAAAAATCTCCCTTGAAACAAAGTAGATTAGATTACTTTCTTGTATCAGATGACATTCACATGAAAACAGCTGATGTATTTATCTTACCAGGGTATAAGACTGATCATTCAGCTAATGTTTTAAGTGTGGCATTCTCAACGAGTCCAAGGGGAAAAGGATATTGGAAATTTAATGCCCAACTGTTGAGGAACATTGAGTATACAGATTTGGTTAAAAAGTGTATAACTGACGCGGTAAATGAACATTATGTAAGAGGAAATAAAATTGACTCTCTCCATGTTTCTCTATCCTGTAATGATCAAATGTTCTTTGAAATTTTGAAAATGAAAAAAAGACCTGAAACTATATGTTATTCTATTAGAAAAACAGAAGAAAAACGGGAAAAATTAAAGAAAATTGAACAGGAAATAATATAAATTCGGGGGGGGGGGGGACTGGTGAATAACATAGAAGGGAAAGCTCTGAAAAATTTAGAGAAAAAAAGCAGAATTAGAGGAATCTTGGAAAAAATACATAGAAGATGTTATATTAAGATCTAAAGCTTGATGGAATGAATTTGGGGAAAAAAGCACAAAGTATTTTTTAAATCTTGGAAAAAGACACTACGTCAATAAAACAATAAAGGAAATTATTTTAGATGATGGGAAAAATATATCTGACCAAATATATATTTTAGAAGCACAAAAACAGTTTTATATGGAATTGTACAAAAGTAGAACTGATCAGCTTAATGATGAGGCTACTCAAGAAACTCTAAATAGATTTCTTAATCACAATATTAAGCTTAGTCATGAAGAAAGAAAATCATGCGAAGGTCTGGTAACAATTAATGAAGTCGGTATGTCTCTAAAACGGATGGAAAATGGAAAAGGTCCTGGCTCAGATGGATTCACTGTAGAGTTCTATACATTCCTTTGGAAGTATCATGGGGGATTTATATGCAGATCAATAAATTACGGATATACTGTAGGAAAACCTTCAGATTTTCAGACTCAAGGAGTTATCACATGCCTACCACAGGAAGAAAAAGATAGAAGATATTTGAAAAACTGGAGACCTATATCACTTTTAAATATTGACTCTAAACTAGCTTCGGGAACCATTGCAGCCAGGATTAAAAAGGTTATTCCATCAATAATCAGTGATACTCAAAAAGGATATATGAAGGGTAGATTCATTGGAGAAAATACCAGGCTATTATATGATATCATGGACCAACTTGAGAATGAAAATAGATATAGTTTATTATTGTTAATATACTTTGAAAAAGACTTTGACTCCATCGACTGGACCTTTGTGGATTGAAACTTTAAAATTTTTTAACTTTGGTGAATCTGTTTGTAAGTGGTCAATATGCTGATGACGCTTTTATTCTTCTTGATGGATCGCAACTTTCTCTTAAAACAACTATGAATATCTTGCAGGGTTTTTCTCTATTATCTGGAATTAAATGTAACATAACAAAAACAAAAGATATTTGGATTGGAAACAGGAAATTCTCCAATGAAAGAATATGTCCGGAAATGGGACTAATTTGGTCCTATTCTAACTTTACACTACTTGGTATAGAATCTTCTCTAGATTTACAACAAATGGTGGAAAATAATTATATGAAGAAACTAACAAAAGCTAAACGAACAATGGCAAGCTGGAGTCAAAGACATATGTCATTAGTTGGTAAGATAATTGTTGTAAAAAAAACTCTTGTTCTGCCCATATTCATACATCTTTATTCAGCACTTTTAAATCCATCAGCAAGAGTTGAAGCAGAGCTAAATCGCACATTTAAATTTGTATGGGGTGGAAAAGTAGAGAGAATAAACGCGATATACTAGTATCCCCAGAAATCGAGGAAGAACTAAATATGATACCCATATTTTCATTTATTAGGTAAATTAAGATAAGATGGGTAAAACGATTGCTGGAAAAGGAAAATGGAGCGTTGCAGAACTTAGTCAATTCAACTGTACTCAGAAATAAAATGGATATTTTGAATTTAGGGAGAAGGAAATTAGAAAAACTTAGTAAGATCAATAAAAACAGTTTTTGGAGAGACGTAATTTTGGCAGTATCGAATTGGAAAGAGGAACCGCAGGGTCCAAATGAGTATATATCCATGAATATTTTAAATTTTGTCCCAACTAAATTGTTCCAGCAATACAAATTATGGAGAGAAGCTGGTTTTGAAATTAGGAAGGATCTAATAGATGATAACGGTAATATAATACCTTTTGAAATAATAAAACCAAAAAAACTAGAAGTGATGATTATATAGGTAGCGAGGAGTGGTCTCAGATATATATCCTAGCGAAATTCTGTACTAAGGATACCAAATTGATCTCTTTTAACTTTAAATTAATCCATAGAATAATAGCTATTAATGATTTTCTGAAAATAATTAATATATTAGAAGACAACAAATGAACTTTCTGTCAGTGTGAAAATGAAGGTATTGAGCATCTCTTCTATGATAGCAATGTTAGTTCACAGTTTTGGTACTGTTTTATTGAACTTTTTGCACCCTCTTACCCAAACATTGCACATTTGTCCAAAAAAGAAACATTTTTAGGAAGTGAACAACTGGACTGTTTATGTAATTTCTTGCTTATTTTGGCAAAGTATTATATTTATACTTGCAGATTCAATATGAAAGATCCTTCTATGTATTATTTTAAGCAAATAGTTGTAATATGCATAAAAACATTGAAAAATATACTGCTAAAGTAAATAAAAAAAGAGGACCAATTTCTTCAAAAGTGGACCTCAATAATCAAAATGTAATATGTATCTGATTTTATGCCAAACAGGAACAAAATACTGTAATAATATCACAATGTCACCTTGATCGTGTGCCATATTCATGTGTGTATGTGTGTGAGAGTATTTTCGTTTTCAGTAGATAATATTTATTATCCCTAGATTATTATAAATGTTACATTATAAGAGGACCTGGGATGGATCCCCGACATAGTGGTCTACCTATTACGGGGATAATAAATTATTTTTAAAAAAATAAAAAAATAAAAAAATTAAACAAAATCGAGTACACAGTTACGTCAACGGCTGTAATTCTTCTCCGATATTTTATTATTTTTGTCTGATATTCCTCGCTGAGTAATTTGAGCTTAGCCTGTAACTGTATTACCTAGTTATATCGGTATTGTTGCGATGTCGCAGACATTGTTGCCATATTATTAAAAAAGACGATTTCAATTAAGTTGTTTACTCATGTCCACTTCACGTTCTACGTACCATGTTAGTAACGTCCGAGCAACTCTTACTGCTTGATCTCTATCAACGGCTAATATCACAAATTGTGCAGTTGAATCCTTGTCAATGATCGTAGATATGGTATTGTTGAAACCCTTTGCGCTATTTTCCATCAATGAAATTTCAAACTGACTCGTATAAACCAATGTTAATCTGTAAATTCCCTTGATATTCGCGGTGATATCTAGCGTGTTATTCTCCGGTGTCCAAGCAAATGATTCGTGCTGGATCGTGTATACCATGTTAACAATATTTGCTTTTTCATGAGGAATTTTTGTTTTTTCAAGTGTGTTAATCACCCTCGAAAAATCACCTTTGATGGCCTCGTGAGTTGTTTGATATAGTTGATGGATGTTTTTATATCCGGGAGTTTTATATCAATGCTATCTACCACCAAAGAATTTATTAACGATGTCTTTACGAAAATTGCCATATTGTTTTACGTGATCTTCGTACGTGGATTGAAGTGTTGCTAGTTGATCAATAGTGGTTTTCATCTGTGTGAGTTTTGGTGTGGTCACCGGTGGAATTCCAAAGAAATTGAAAATGGGGAGTTGAACATCTTTAACACTTTTTTGTAACCCCTGAAATTGATTTACGTGGGCGTTATACTCGTCATTGAGTGTTTTTAACAAATTCACCAATGATATATAATTGTCGTTGAGTGCTGCTAATCTACCTGATATCGCCGCTGATGTTTTTCCTAGACGCGGTAGTGATCTTCCTCAAATATGTACCATTATACGCTTTATAATCTTTTTAAAATGTTATCGCTGATATATTCGTGTACGGTTTTATGAGGTGGTTGAGGAGGCTTTAATATCGCTGTTAACATGTTAATGACCTCTCGACCGCATATCGGATGATCAGTTAATGTCTGCGTGGGCATCGTTGAATACCCAACAGGAGGTTTTAACTCGGATACGTATTTGAGAAATTCATGTGGCGGCGCTAACCCATTCAAGTCAAAATAAATAATTGATTTAGGATATATCGCATAAGCTACCCAATGAGTTCCAGGTCCAGTGTTATCATCGAGATTAATTATACCGGTTTCTGGGATCGATGGACGATTTGGTAATTGATCTTTCATGAAAACACCTCTGAAATGTTTTTTTCGGGGAGTTTGTTTTTCACCGCGGTGATTAAATCCAAATTTGACATCGGTGTTATTGTCTGATTGTCCCGTATCTGGTGAATCGGCTGCCCGGTAATCGGAAGCCTTTTCATTTTATTTTGGTATCCTCGCCCTGTAACTTTATCTAGAAGTATTTTTGCAACCCAACCAGCGACACCAGAAAGCGCACCTGTCCCGATCGCTGCAAGAATAGGAGCAATTAAGGAAAGAAATCTACCTGATTTGATCATATGGGGAATTGCGGAGGACGAAAATTCCAACTGTACACCTGTTTTTGGATATAACGCATTATTAAAATGTTTAAGTTGAGTTTTTGTCAGGGATAGTTTATTTGGTCCTCCATTAGCTATGTGTTCATGCTTCAAAGTTATCTTTGCTCCGCACGCAGCAGAGGTTTTCGATTGTAGTTTCCTTATCTGACCAGGTGTCAAGGTGACATTAACATGGCTATACGACATTTTTATTTAAATATTCAAGTATATCATATAATTGCGTTATGTTTTTGGATTTCATTACATGTTTTCTATTGGCGCATCAACTCCCTTCATTCTTCTACCACCACCTTCTAATGTCATCGTCATATCACTACGAATAACAGCAATTGCTCTATATGAATCACCGGCAGGAGGTTCTCATATGCGAGCTTGAAACTTTATGTCAACGACGGAGTGTTTAGATAAATCAAGATGTTCCAATGAAACATAATAGATCGGATATACATTTCGAAAATCCAATTGTGATATATGTAGTCCGGTATCAACACTTTGATCACGCCCCATATAGGACCACAAACGATGATACACGCGACCTATTTGGTTATTATGATAATCAATCAGAAGATTTCAGCGGGTTCCTGCTGATCGCTTATTTGCAATGATACCTCTCCTACAGCTAGTTGATCAAATATCATATGACAACGCTGCTGTTTATTGTGTCCATCTACTCTATTTTTGTCTTGCAACGCGATAAAGATATATCGGGGAGCGGATATATTTTTTGTTAGCGCCACCTGCTAGGTAAACGTCCCAGCCGTGGTATTTGTGGCAGTAGTTGTTGTAACATCCAACCATGACAACAATTATTTTCCTCTTTGATCCATAAAAGATAACAAACGTGTTTCCATAGCTAACGATGGAGTCATTATTGGCATCCATAATGCTAGTTTGGATAAAATTACTTTACCATCGGGAGTATCTGCATCATGCCAAACAGCATCTCATAAGCACGACAGTACGACTAGCACCAAAGGTAACCTTTCTAACATTTCTACAAAATTCAAATAGATGAGAAAGAGGGATCACACATGAAAATCCTTCATCGCGGTTTAACATTAATTTTCGATTTACAAATCCTAGATTAAAATCCGGATTATTACCCATAATAACAGCTTCAGCTTTATCACAAGTAAGTTGTTTTGGTCGTTTTATAACAAATGGATTAATATCAGGATTATTAGTGATATCCTTCGCAAACATCATTGAATGACCCGCGGATCGGATAAAGTCATCGGAGTATCTCGCTAATCCCAATATTGTAGTTGCGATATCAACATCATTATCGATAGATTCTATCCTGTTAGAAATAATCAGATACTGCACGCTACTAAATAATGCCATTATACAATTTTTGACAAACCCAATTGGGGTAGTTGAAAGACTATCATATGGAGTATTAAGCGGAACATTCTGTACTAGTTGCCCCTCCACCTCGATGAAAGCCTCACATGGTAAGATATATTTAGAGGTATAATAAAATCGAAGTTCAGTTCGTGATCAAGTATTAGCGTTTATCACGTTATACAAAACAAATTGAAAATCGCGTATGGAATCATTTCTTTGTACGGGTGTATCCATATCAAAGGCCTCATCTGAAATCGACTGGAACATTTTATTATATTGCTGCTAATCTAAATCATTATCTTTTAAGACCAGAACCAGCAACCAAATTAGCAATAATATTTCTTTGGGAATCATCCTCCTGATCTATCATTGATGACTGCACCAACGGAGCCAATTTTTGAGCTACTATATCATTTACTACTTTACTTACCCGAGGTGGCATTAATTCAGTAGACGGTAGTTTTATCGGTGCTGGTTTCCGCCTTCTTTGAAATAGCGACATTTGCTTATCCTTGGCGGTACTAAATGCATTACCAACTACATCACCAACCGCGCCGACAGCCTTATTATCAATAACACCAATAGCTTTTGATGATAATTCCTTGCCGATGGGTATAATCCTTGGAGCAATTCTAGTAAACAACCCGGAGATGATACTACCCAATCCATCTCCGTAGTATACCTTGTATACAGGAAATCTTGAGTTCATGACGTGAACACTTGTTGGTTCGTTATGGCTACGATAATTGATTAATTTATTTAGATGTTATTTATCTAATCGCTGTGATTAATCACCAATGACATAGTCATCAGATTAATCACTATGATAGTCATCAACTAATTCATCTATGAAACCACGATATAGACCAATATCCATGCATCCATCTTGAAATAACCGCTGACAGATAACAGCTGCTTCATTAATTATCTCCGGAGAATTATTTCCAGCTCGTTTTCCCACGATGAGAACTTCCTATCGTGATATATCATCGAGAATACTTCGCGAACAAGGAGCAAGATCACCATTATGAACTTTTGATGCAGAATATCCCTTACCAATTGTACTTGTTGCACCCTGTCCATCATCATCTTTTTTTCGATCAGATGGAATATAATATTCTTGTTGTTTTTGTTGTCGTGGTGGTTGTTTTCCTTGTTTTCGTTGTTGTTTTTGTTCTGTTTTCGTTGTTGTTCTTCTTGTTTGAAGTGTTCTTTAACCGCTTTATGTTTTTCATATAATTGTCCCGCTGCATCGATATATGCCACATATTTTGGATCATTTTTGTTAATTTGTTTTATTTGATTTCTAACCTTAAAAGCCACATCAACCCAATGTGCCATATTTTTGATACAATTTCTATATTCTGGTTTTAAGTACTTGATTTTATCGTAATATCCCATACCAGCAACATTAATAAAATCATTTATATCACTGTTATCAATACGAGCTAAAGCTTCTTCGGTATATCTATTTCGTAATTCATCAACTCTTTCCTCATTTTTTTGTGTGGACCAAATCGAGAAATTTCCATAGTGACATCAGCACCAGGTTTAGACTGTTCTACTATTTTTTCTGGTATTACACATTTTTCAGTGGCGGTAACAATCTTTTTAGTAGTTGTAGTTACCGGCTTAAATAATTGTTCAGTATCAGCGTTAAAATCAAATCGCTGCGGTTGCCTCGCTTGGAGATTATCTCTAAAAGAATCCCTCACCGGAAGAAATTTCTGTATCGCAACCAACCTCTCTCTGGTTAATCTAGTGATCTATGCTTCTCCGATATTTGCCATATATTAACACGTATATGATTAATTAATCGCAGCTGGAAATGCTGTCTTTGAAAAACTTATGTGTGTTTACACAATAACGGTTGCACAAATTTTGCAGGATACAACCTCTAAAAAAACACGATAGAAACCTAACTTTTTATCATAATTGTATAGCTGTTATTTTATCAAATTGTGAGATGGCAGTACTTGTGTAGAGTTCACCCTCCCTGCTGCTCTTGTTTACCATTGTAAAGAAATTTTCATCAGAAAAGACTCACGTTTGTGTCAAACGAAACTTTTTATCGATCGTTACAAAAATAAATCATTCCTTTTTTAAGATCAGTCGGTGGGAATATAGGTTAGGTTTTGTATAAGGATGATAGGAATGGAAAAGGTGAGGTGACGTCACGGTACTGAAGATTGGTAACAATGTTGCAACAACTGTAGGAACAGGCGTGTACCAGGTGGACCTCAGTGGGGAGCAGTGTGTGTGTGTGTGCGTGCGCGTGCACATATCATTAGGATTTTTAACGTAGCTTTAACAATTGTTCAGTCATATCGCTACGATGTCTGCAGTGAGGCACCTTATAGTGATGTCTAGTACTGGGGCATCATACCGCGGACATATAGCATGATGTCCCACCCAGTCACATCATCCTGACACCAGGCCGACCAGTCCTAACACTAACCTCTTAAGGCTGAGCGTCAACCGAGAATGCAGCTGCTTTTATAAGCCTTTTCTTGCATTCTATGGGATCCAGTCAGGATGTCCAATCGCTCTAAACCTTTCCTGAACCTGTATTCAGTTGTTGTTCAGTCTTTCAAATTCCTCTATCTTCTTTCTATTTTATTGGTCCTTTCTTTCTTTATCCATGTATCTTTACAGTTTTGTATTTCTTTTTCCAGGACATTTCTCATCGTGTCATCTGTTTTTTCTATTTGGTCTAGCCCCAACTTCACAATTGACCACTCTGTGAAATTGAATAGATGTATCTTTTTCTAAAAAGCAAGGGACTTGGATCACATTGTCAAGTGCCTCCTTCAAGGTTCCCACTCTTACATATTTTGGTGTAATTAAACCTCTTAACTTCTTCTACTTCTTCAAGTTGCATGCTTTCCACCAAATCCCTGGCTACATTCAGGTTGGTCACTTGACTTGTCACAATTTCTTTGGTATCTGGATATCTCGATTTATCGTCTCCCCTTTCCAACACATAGGCTACATATATCGTCCAAATCTAACTGTGTCAGAGTTCTTTAAATAACTCGATGGCCATCTTGATGTATTCAATGTAGAATTCCGCGAATGATGATTATGATTTATATTATAGACGCTTTAAAATTATTTACACTCATAAAAACCTTTCCATCAACAGTAGTGATACCCACACAAATATTACCGTCAACATTATTTACTGTCATGAAATAACCTCTCTATCAACAGTAGTTTTACCAACCAAATATTACCATCTACAGTATTTACATTCATGAAAACCCTAGCCAGCACCATGATTTACACCCGCCACATATTACAATCAACATTATTTACACTCATAAAAAACCCTCTCCATCAACAGTAGTTATACCCACCAAATTTTCCCATCAACATTATTTACACTCATAAAAACCCTCTACATCCACAGTAGTTAAACTCACCACATATTACCATCACCAATGTTTACACTCATGATAACCCTCCCCCAGAAACATTAGTTACACACACCACATATTGCCATCAACATTATTTGCACTCCTGAAAAACCCTCCCCTTCGACAGTATTTATAGTCATATAAAACCCTCCCCATCCACAGTATTTACATTCGTGAAAAACCTCCACATTCACAGTAGTTACACCCATCACATATAACCATCATCAGTATTTACACTCATGAAAACCCTACCCATCCACGGTAGTTACACCCCCCACATACCATCAACAGTATTTACACCCACCGCTAACTTCCTAATCCACAATATTTGCACCCACCATTCACTCCTAATCCACAGTATTTACACTTACCACTAGCCTCTCCATCCACAGTTTTTAAAACCACTACTAACTTCCCTATCCGCAATATTTACATCTAATAATATCACCCCATCTACAGTATATACACTTACCACTTATCTCTCCATCTGCAGTATTTACACCCACCATTAATCTCTCCATTACAGTATTTTCACCCACCAATAATTCCGCATCCGCGGTGTTGATACCGACAATTAACTGCTCATCTGAAGTATATATACTCAACTTATTTCCACATATACAATATTTAGTCAATGTTTCTCCCATCTACGGTATTGACACCCAAAAATAACTCCAAATCCACAGTATGTACACCTACCACTTATCTCCCCGTCCACATTATTTAAATCCATCAGTAACTCCCTAAACACAAACTCACAGCGATTTGTCCAGGCAATGTACTCTTTAACTTCTCTAAGATGACATGATACCTTTAGGTGACTATAGGATTTAAAGATAACGTATTTATTTTAATTTAATTGCTTTTTTAAGTTTTAAAATCTTTTCGTTTTAAATTTTATAACATAGAAATTAGTTGCTCGTCTTCATATTTGAATTTTGTATAAGATATTTGAGAAAACGTTGGGTGGATTTGAAATTTGAATCTTCCTAGATTTTAAAAATAAATTGCAAGTGAATCAGCAAGCATTTTCTACAATATCAAGAAAAGTAGAGATTTTTTTTTTACCCAGGAGTGGTTTGACATTTTGAAAATGGAACTACAAGTAAAACTAGATAAAACAACGTCAGCTTCAGATAGAACATACGCAAATGGACAGAAAGATGGAAGTAAGACGAATATAGTTTCAAAAAGAGAGTGAAGAGCAAGAAAGACAATGGCAAATGCAAAGATAGAAGGATGATGGGGAAATTTCAAATTAAATTAAAAGAGTTAGAGCTGTCCAAAGGAGAACACTCCCCTACTTTTGATATTTTTTAGAAATATCAAGTTAGTACCTCCTTTTCTGGAAAAAGAAACAGACAAATATTTCTCTCGTTTTGAAAAATTGCGTAAAGTTTGAAATGGCCATGAGAGCACTGGAGTCTATTACTACAATGTGTACTTATTGGTAAAGCTAGTGATATTTACAATTCACTGACACTAGGACAGAGTGCTGACTATGATGTAGTTAAGGACTATATCTAGATGGGCTATGAGTTACGCTCTATGGCGTATCAGCAAAATCTATCAAAATTTTTAAAAAAATCAACTGACCAAACTTATGATTATGAATGTCTCAAACACATTGTATTATTTAAAGAGTTCAAAAACTGTGTCCATGGTGACATCAATACTTATTTTGACTAGCACATGATTTAAATATTGGAGAATTATGCTCTCTCTCTCTCTCTCTCTCTCTCTCTCTCTCTCTCTCTCTCTCAGTGACTGTGTGCATGTGTGCATCTCTTATTTTGTCTGCAATCTACTTCATTATCTAGTTTGTGGTGCACGGCATGAATTCCAAATGATGGTAACAACAGTATTACAATATTAGTGTTCGTTGAATATTGTTTAATATTTTGAGAGTAAAATAATAGAATTCCTTTCGTCTGTGTTCAAGTTCACTAATAAAAAGACTGAGTTTCTTTACAAGGTCTTTACAAAACAAATTTCACATGAAACGTTTGAAGCATATTATTTTACAAGGAGGCTGGTTTGTCTACAATAATGTATAAATAAAAAAATAGGTATACACAATACATAATTTTGCTCTTTTTCAGTCTAACCCCTGTGTCAGCATTAAGTTGGATTGACGGCTTACTTTCCTTGGAACCAGTAACTCTCAACGACAATCTGTTACAAAGAAAAAATGACCACTGGAGGACAGTCAGAAAATGGCTGCAGTCTGATTAATGTTGAGGGAGTGACACTAGAAAACCGTAAGTGTTCTATACATTATATACAAAACCCTTTGCATTTTTCAAATATAAAATATCAATATATAAAAATATAAGCTTTTTAGACGTACTAATGGAATCTAGCAGGGTATATATTTCACACTATTGTTACCTAATGTCTGACATACTAATGGAATATGTACGCGAATATTGTCATACTCAACATGCTGTCATTTTTTGCTCATTCATTAAAAGTGTTAGACCAACAAGCAGATGTCCTCTTTTTCCTGACAGTTATCAATGTCAGAAAATAAAACCTGAGATCTGCTTGCTGGTGTATAAAATTATGGAGTGGAAAGGTCGTATTTTCTAGCAATAGGAAAACCTACCATAATTAGCTACCGATAATTATGAAATAACAAAATAATATCAAACTTATAACTTGTATGGTGTCATTGTCAGCACAAAATTACCTCTAACTCTGTCGCTTTTGCTACATAAAGTCCGCCATACTTAATGGACTATTTCAGTGAATGTTTTCATATTGTTCTGCTTCGTTGTTGTTGTACTAGGGTTTCACGCCACTTTTAAGCACATGGTAGGCTATACATGGCGGCTAGCATTATTGATGGAGGAAGAACCCGGGAAAACCCCCGGAAGGAACCACCGACTCACGAAAAGCTACTGGCAAGCTTTCTCACATAACTACATTTGCCAAATCTTAGTCCCGAACCCACGAAGACAGAGGTGAGATGGCAGTAATCCGTAACGGAGAGCACTTTAGACCACTCGGCCACTCGGGGCCCCTTGTTCTGCTTCGTAAGATCCGCCATACTTAATGGAATATTTCTGTGAACGTTTTCTTTATGTTCTGCAATTTAAGATCTGATATACTCAATGTAACATTTCAGTTAAAGCTGTCATACTTTTCTTCAACCTAAGGTCTGACATATTCATGTTCTGCTTCGTAAGGTCCGCTATACTTAATAGAATATTTCAGTGAATGTTTTCATTCTGTTCTGCAATGTAAGATCTGATATACTCAATGTAACATTTCAGTTAAAGCTTTCATACTTTTCTTCAACCTAATATCTGACATACTCAGTGGAATATTTCAGTGAATATTTTCATACTGTTCTGCTTCGTAAGGTCCGCCAAACTTAATGGAATATTTCAGTGACCGTTTTTATTCTGTTCGTCAATGTGAGATCTGATATAATCATTGTAACATTTCAGTTAAAGCTTTCATACTTTTCTTCATCCTAAGGTCTGACGTACTCATCGGAATATTTCAGTGAATGTTTTCATGCTGTTCTACTTCCTAATGTCTGCGTTACCTAATGGAATATGACGGTCAATATGTTCATATTGGTATATAACAGAGTAACTGACCGAGCACACTTTGTTCACCGACCAATAGCGATATCATCCTATTACAGTATTAGGTCTTGTTCTTCACCGACCAATAGCGATATCATCCTATTACAGTATTAGGTCTTGTTCTTCACCGACCAATAGCGATATCTCCCCATTACAATTTTAGGTCTTGTTCTTCACCGACCAATAGCAATATCATCCTATTACAGTATTAGGTCTTGTTCTTCACCGACCAATAGCTATATCTTCCCATCATAATGTTAGGTCTTGTTCTTAGGTGGCACTCTAGAGTTTCCTAGTTTACATAGATCTAGATTTGTAAAAAAAAATGAACTTCCCAGGTGTTTAATCGCTGGTTATTTTTGCCATATTTGTTTAATATAAAAAGACCTTCCATGCTTTATGTTTCATGAAAAAAGGTTTAATTCTTTTATTGTTGGTATATGATTCATGACGTTATGATAGAACTCCAAACTAGAACGGAACACTGTAATTTCTTAGATGTATCACTGATGGGCGTTATTAGTAGAGCTGCAATTTAGAACGGCACACTGTAATTTTATTAGATGTATGATTGATGGGCGTTATTAGTAAAGCTGGATACATACAACGGTACACCGTAATTATATTAGATATATGACTGACGGGCGTTATTAGTAGAGCTGGATAATACAACGGTATACTGTAACTATATTAATCGTACAATTAACGGGCGTTATTAGTAGAGCTGGATACGTAGAACGGTACACTGTAATTATATTAGAAGTTTGGCTGATTGGCGTTATTAGTAGAGCCGGATACGTACAACGGCATACTGTAATTATATTAGTCGTATCAATTATGGGGATTTTAAGTAAAGCTGGATACGTACGACGGTACACTGTAATTATATTAGATGTTTGGCTGATTGGCGTTATTAGTAGAGCCGGATACGTACAACGGCATACTGTAATTATATTAGTCGTATCATTCATGGGGATTTTAAGTAAAGCTGGATACGTACGACGGTACACTGTAATTATATTAGACGTATGATTGACGGACGTTATTAGTAGAGCTTCAAACTAGAATTTTACAATGTAATTATATTAGATGTATGAATAGTGGGCGTTATTATTAGAAGAGATGAATACGTTCAACGGTACAATGTAATTATATTAGATGTAGAACTGACCGCGCTATTTAAAGAACTGCATACAACGGTACCCTGTAATTGCATTACATGGATGACAGATGAGTGTTATTATTAGAACTGCATACGTACACGGTACACTATGGTTATATTAGATTACGACTGATGGGCGTTATTAGTAGAGTTGCAAACTAGAACGGTACACTGTAGCTGCATACATGCAATTTATTATATTACATATATAACTGATGGGCGTTATTAGTAGAGCTGGAACGTACAGCGGTATAATGTAATCATATTAGTCGTATCATTGATAGGCGTATTAAGTAGAGCTGGATACGTTCAACGGTACAATTTAATTATATTAGATGTATGAATATTGGGCGTTATTATTAGAAGAGATGAATACGTTCAACGGTACAATGTAATTATGTTAGATGTAGAACTGACCGCGCTATTTAAAGAACTGCATACTACGGTACCCTGTAATTGCATTACATGGATGACAGATGGGTGTTATTATTAGAACTGCATACGTACACCGTACACTATAATTATATTAGATTACGACTGATGGGCGTTATTAGTAGAGTTGCAAACTAGAACGGTACACTGTAGCTGCATACATGCAATTTATTATATTACATATATGACTGATGGGCGTTATTAGTAGAGCTGGAACGTACAGCGATATAATGTAATCATATTAGTCGTATAATTGATAGGCGTATTAAGTAGAGCTGGATACGTACTACGGTACACTGTAATTATATTAGATATATGACTGATGTCGTTATTAGTAGAACTGGATACGTAGAACGGTACACTGTAATTATGTTAGATGTATGACTGTTTGGCGTAATTAGTAAAGCTGGTTACGTACAACGGTACACTGTAGTTATATTAGATGTTTGATTGACGCGCGTTATTTGTAGACCTAGATTCGTATAACGGTACACTGTAATTATATTAGATGTTTGATTGATGGACGTTATTTGTAAAACTGGACACGTAAAATGGTACACTGTAATTATATTTGATGTATAATTGATGGGCGTTGTTAATAGAGCTGGATACGTGCAAGAGTACACTGCAATTATGTTAGAGACCATCAATTCAACACTGTTTAGCAGAAGACCGATAGTATGTGTTGTCTCATTCTGTCTATCAATAGTTGAATAATCTTGCTATGATTCATAACAAAATAACACCATTTTTTACATCCTGGATATTATTAGGACATAGTGACACCATTTTATATCCAACATAGTATTAGGACGTAATAACACCATATTATATCCAGGATATTATTAGGACGTAATACCACCATATTATATCCAGGATATTATTAGGACATAATAACACCATATTATATCCAGGATATTATTAGGACGTAATAACACCATATTATATCCAGGATATTATTAGGACGTAATACCACCATATTATTTCCAACGTAGTATTAGGACGTAATAACACCATATTATATCCAGGATATTATTAGGACGTAATAACACCATATTATATCCAGGATATTATTAGGACGTAATAACACCATATTATATCCAGGATATTATTAGGACATAATAACACCATATTATATCCAACATAGTATTAGGACGTAATAACACCATATTATATCCAGGATATTATTAGGACGTAATACCACCATATTATATCCAGGATATTATTAGGACATAATAACACCATATTATATCCAGGATATTATTAGGACGTAATAACACCATATTATATCCAGGATATTATTAGGACGTAATACCACCATATTATTTCCAACGTAGTATTAGGACGTAATAACACCATATTTTATCCAGGATATTATTAGGACGTAATAACACCATATTATATCCAGGATATTATTAGGACGTAATAACACCATATTATATCCAGGATATTATTAGGACATAATAACACCATATTATGTCCAAGATATTATTAGGACGTAATACCACCATATTATATCCAGGATATTATTAGGACGTAATAACACCATATTATATCCAGGATATTATTAGGACGTAATAACACCATATTATATCCAGGATATTATTAGGACGTAATAACACCATATTATTTCCAACGCAGTATTAGGACGTAATAACACCATATTATATCCAGGATATTATTAGGACATAATAACACCATGTTATATCCAGGATATTTTTAGGACGTAATAACACCATATTATATCCAGGATATTATTAGGACGTAATAACACCATATTATATCCAAGATATTATTATGACGTAATAACACCATATTATTTCCAACATAGTATTAGGACGTAATAACACCATATTATATCCAGGATATTATTAGGACGTAATAACACCATATTATATCCAGGATATTATTAGGACGTAATAACACCATATTATATCCAGGATATTATTAGGACGTAATAACACCATATTATATCCAGGATATTATTAGGACGTAATAACACAATATTATATCCAGGATATTATTAGGACGTAATAACACCATATTATATCCAGGATATTATTAGGACATAATAACACCATATTATATCCAGGATAATATTAGGACATAAAAACACCATATTATATCCAGGATAATATTAGGACATAATAACACCATATTATATCCAGGATACTATTAGGACGTAATCACACCATATTATATCCAGGATATTATTAGGACGTAATAACACTATATTATTTCCAGGATATTATTATAACACACTAAAATAACATTGGTATCAATGATATCATTAGGAAAATAATTATATATCTCAAGATTAACGAAACGAAGATATTTCACACAAAAAGAATCAAATCACGGGATGGTTAAGTGGCCAGTACCTTAAAGGAGACAGATATGAAATTGTTCATTTTATGCATGTTATTCTCACAAAATGTAATTAGACTGTAATGTTTATAAATTAAATATCGTAGGCAGCTATTGATTATATTACTCTGAAGACACCACGATTCCGTAAATTGCCACGTTTTTATTTTCTTTCGAGTTTATATGATACGACAGATCCAATTGGTCCCGTAAAGCAATACTAACCAGTCCTCGAAAACAAACAGAAACATGGCTGACATTAGAGATCCTATTGATAAAAATATGTAGTGTTGATACTGTAGAAGACATCATGCTGACATTAGAGAGCCTATTGATAAAAATATGTAGTGTTGATACTGTAGAAGACATCATGCTGACATTAGGGAGCCTATTGATAAATATATTTAGGGTAGAGGGGGCAAAATGCCCCACTTAACAACTTCTTGTAATTTATGGCCTGATATGCATAATTATGTTCGCAATTGGACAATTTATTTAAAGTATTCGTTACGTCTAACATAATGAAATGATGTTTGGTTACAATGAAGAAACTATTTACGAGAAAAATGAATGATGAATTTTTTTTTATAAAGTGGCATTTTGCCCCTATGGTGGAGCAACACGCCCCCTTCGGGGCATTTTTCCCCACAATGCATTCGACATCTGTAAAAGTCTGTAAAACTACAGGGATACTTTTGAATTGTAAAATCAAGTATTATTCCTATATGGACATTTTATATTTGGCAGAAATACTAAAACTACATAATGTTGCATCATTCAAATTAGCACAAAAATGTGAATAAGCAAGCAGCTACAACAATGCTCAAGCCTATATAGTCCCTAATATCCACTGTTTATGAAGAAAAAGACAAAGCCCAAAAGTCGTGAATGTTCCAGGCAAATTCTTTATTACTCACACTTAGCACAGCAAAATTGCATATTGATGGTGGTGCCACATGATTCATGGCACCACCTGGAACATTCCTTGCACTGCGACCAGGAATCTTCTATTAAAAAATCCTCACTTCCTCCATATTCAAATTCGCAGTTTCCTCAAATGTTGTCTTCATTGTGTGCTGTGTCTGCTGACAATGCAAGATCATGTTTAGCAACTGACTTTGGAACCGAAGCCTTTTCTCCCTTTTTATGGTCCTCCATACAAGTTGTCTTCATAACCTTAGATGGTTTTCTACATATCTTTCTGTCATCTCTACATGTTTGTTTCTTTCTCTTCTGCATTTCTTTCTGTTTTGAAACTCTGGTTTCAATCCGTTTGCTCCCACTTGCCTGTACAGTCCTATCACAATTGCCTTTTGGATTTGTTATCGTCTTTCTTTGCTTTTCAATAAGCATGTTTTTATACGGTGATGATGTTAAGTTCATGGCTGATTCGGCCTTTTGCTTTCTTGTGCGCTGACTGGATAGTCTAAGCTTTGGCGAATGTTTAAGTAATACGTTCATAAATGCTGAATCATCTGCATTTTTGCATTCGTTATGAGATACCCCCAAGGTAGCACTTTCCGTTCTTCTAGCAATAATAGCTTCGTCAAACATTTCCCGATCGCCTGTTGCTTCGACGATGATGGCAGAGTGATGTGTTTCTTGATTATCAGGTGACTGGGTATAAATTGTTTTGTCTGTCTCTGAATTACCCGACCCATCCACAGTGGCTGTATAACTACCAGTTAGCAGAAATTCGACCGTTTTGCTTGGTTCAGTCAATGTCTTTGCATTGTCAGATGTGATCATAACGTTACTAAGCAACTGATCATCAACTTTCCTATTTCCCTCATTCGATGTTTCTGTGTCGCCTGCCCCACCTGCAATAACTATCGGAATACCAACTGATTGTGTGTCAGCTGTCTTGTCCTCTTGAACAGATGTTTCTGCATCACCCGACCCCTCTAACATGTCTATGCAGCCAGTAACCGACAGGTTATCAGCTGCCTTATTTGACTCAATCAGTTGTGATGACATAGATAGTGATTGTGGACACGCATTTTGTCTATCTAATACTGGCTGAGGTTCATCTGTTACCATAGAAGGAGCAAAATCGTCATATGTGAACTTATTTGGATTAAAAGGCCAAAGTCCGCAGGCTTCAAAACCAGTGACAGCTTTTTGTAAACTGTCAGATCGGTTATATGCTGCAGAAAAAAATGTAGCAACATCAAATGCAGTTATTCGTCTTCCTGGATTGCTTGTCATCCAGTTTCAAGACTCCAAATTGAAAGCACTTTTTAGTGCCTTGAACAATGTGACATCAAGAGGCTGGAGCCGATATGTGCAATGGGGAGGGAAGGTTATCAACACAATTCCTTTCTCGCGTGCATAGAGAACAGCTTCCAACGTTTTATGGCTATGGTGCCCATCAAGAAGAAAAATGTGTAGAGAGTCATTCGTACATTCCACAAAAGAAGTGAAAATGTTCTAGCCATTGCAAGAAAATATGACTGTCTGTCCACCCACTTGGGCTATACAAGCCCAGTGCTCCGACTGGTGCGTCATTCATCAGTGATGGAAACATTCGTTTACGTGGGTAGATAAATGCTGGAGGGGCGAAGGTACCGGCCGCATTCATGGCACATATTACAGTAATAGTTTAACTACGTTCACTGCTCTTGTAACTTTACCAACTGATCTAGCACCTTTTGATGCAATAATGTTTACTGACTTGTGGACAGTACTAATGCCTGTTTCATCCATGTTCCATATTCTGAGACCATCTGCACGTGTTGCGTCTAGAGATTCCTTATATACTTGGTAAGAATTAACCACCTGTGGCCGGTTAAAGCCTATGGCTCTGCTGACACTGGTTGCCTCTGGCGCTCTAATGGCTAGACTTGAATGCCTTTTCATAAAGCCTTTCAGCCAATCAATGGCTGCTGCACTGCCTTGAAATGGGCGGTTTTTAATATTCAGATGAACTGTTAAGTCGTATGCCAAACGCCGTACATCAATAGTGATAAGTCCAAATAATGCCTTTTCCATGGACTGGATGTGCTCAACTAGAAGTAACTCATAATCAGGCTTGAAAACAGTTGTCTTACTTCCCAGTTTTGACACTCCAGGTTGCGAAACCTTCAAATCTCTATGTCTGCGCAAAGTTTTAGCTGGAATTCCATAATTCCTGGAAGCAGCTTTTATTGAAGTTCCAGAATGAATTGCTTCAAGAGCCGCTTTTAGAGCTGGTGTCCCATAATTTCCTCGATCAGTGTTCCTTCTGTAAGTTCGCACCATTTGCAAAAAAGTATAGACTAATTTTAGGCATAAGAACGGTTAGTTACAAAGTGTACAACATTTAAACAGTTATGGGGCAACGCCCTTTGTAGGGGGCATTTTGCACCTATAGTATAGAATTGACAATTTAACAAGAGGCGAAATCAACAACTGCTGCGAATCATAAATATTATACATAATGCATCTCTATACTGTGTTGTTTAAAAACATACGTACCCCGTTTTCTTTAGGTAGTTCCAGTCAAGAATACTGCAAATAAATGGATTGAACACTTTTACAGGAAGATGCCAAAAAAGTCATATTCTTGCATAAAAACCATGCGCTCGGCTGCATGCAACAATGACCGCCATTCACAAGGCCTGTGTAACCTGGGCATGCTTGCTGTATAAAGAACAGTTCATTTTCTAGCGCAGAGGCGTCGGGATGGCTAGGGGGTGTTTTACTCCATGGAGGTGTTTTGCCCCCTTCTACCCTACTGTTGATACTGTAGAAGATTTCATGCTGACATTAGGGAGCATATTGATAAAAATATGAAGTGTTGATACTGAAGCTTACACCTTTCTAGCTTCACTATTGATATAATAGGCATGGAAATTGAGTAGGATGCCGACACACGGACCAGATATTTATCAGTGATGATCGTAAACATAAAACACACTCAACAAGCGGAGAAATATGTATTCGACTTGAGAAATTCGGTGGAGTTCAAAGAGAAAACAAGCATGTTACAGTCTTACAAAATAATACATCTCCTTAACTAACTCACATACGATGTTAAGTAACTAAGACATGATTTTTTTGTTTCTGTTTTGTTTTTGTCTTTCAAAAGGTAATATTTCTTACCGTTCGATTTTGCCTGAATATGTTTAACAATTCATTTGTCCACTGTGTTGGCATAAGATATATGATTCAACACCTACAAATTTAAGTATATTTTTAATCATAAATTTTTAATAAATGCGTCCGATTTTTAAAAAGATTTTTTTTAATAAAAAAAATGTTTTGTTATGAATGATGAAAACACGCTGTTTATATTATTAAAGTAGTAACAAGATTCCTTCGGGAATCCCCATACACCAGTCCTTACTGACGGAAATTGCAGCCGTACCAGAATTGTGAATATGGTTCGTGGTACGTACTACTGAAACAAACCCGTGGCAAACTGATACACCAGTAATACGGGACACATGTGTAATTTTGGTTATAAGGTATACAGATAGGCCTTGTTTCTGATGTTCGCTAACGGTAAACAAACAACATAACGCCAGCTCCCCTTGGTCATTTGCACTTGCTGGACTTCAAAACTAAATTGTTAATGGAGCCTATAACTTCTTTTACTTTTTATGTATTTTCTAATCCAATTCAATGCACGTTCAGAAACTGTTATTGTCTAGACTGGCAAAATTCGTTTTCCCTATTTTAATAACTGTTAAATGTAGTGTGCTACATATTTGGGGTGCAGTCATTTTTTTTTTTTGGGGGGGGTCGGCTGGGGTGCTACAGATTTCTTCACGCCGATTATTCGAACACATGGGGTGCAGTCATTTGTTTTGATTAGCTGTGTTCGTAGATCATATACAAATTTTACAAGTAACAAGAACAGTATCCAAATAAATTTCAGTCACAAACATGAAAATAACATAGAAGTATGCCAACAATATTTACTGTGCATATTGAAAAGGTAAACAACTTCATATTACGCATGTCATACAGTGTGCATGTTGAAAATGCAAACAACTTTACCTTACCCCTGTCACTCTTTCGGAAGTACATAATATCTTAAGTGTGCCTCATTGAAGTGTTTAACAAATTATTTACCTTTATATTTTCATATTCGTGATACTCCTGTCTTTGAATTAATGATATCATCAAAGACAATATATTGTTACACGCACAAGGGCATTACTTGACCGAGCGGTGTGAAACCACAACACGAATCCCGCTGGAAGTCATATGTTTCCCCAAATTTCCAAAGACTTCCATACAATTTGAGTTGTAAATTAGGAAGCCAGACATGTCTGTTTTTATATACTAAATTTTACTCTAATCAACACAAGACCACAGATAAAACAACTCGCCAAAAGTCTATCAACCGCACATTTGCATGGTTTTTCTTATCATCATCAGATTTTCGTACCGCCAGCCGGTTACGCCATAGAAAATACACTAGTACCCCTTTTTTCACTGGGGTTGTTTTAACTCCGCCACCTTAGGTCAGTCAATATACACTTTTGCCGGCACATTACGCCAATATAACTTCAACCATCTTCCACTATGGACACATGAACGGTATCTACTAAGTCCCTTATTGATTTCATTCTTTAATTTACCGGTTTCCTACCGTAAATAGTTCCACCTTAGCCACACCGCTATTGTACACCACTAGATTTTAATATGGAATATCATACTCAGTGACAGTCATTCGGTTTGGACCTGAATTCACTACTAGCGAACCATTACATCATTTAAACTCACTAACACTCGATCCCGTGACGTTTGCTCCTAGTTACTGGCTAATTATTTCGGGCTAAGAATATTTCTATGGCGCCGAATTCCAATAATCACACAAATCTAAGAAATGCTTAAAACGGGGCGCTATCAAATGCGCATACACCAAATTTATTACAATATGATCTAATACATTTGTTTAATGAACGATATCAATTGCTTATATGGTACCACATTATAAATTATAGATAATCAACTACTTTTTGCTAATTCAAACTTAGAATTATAACCTACATTTTATGCCCCCAGGACGTGAGATAACAACGTCGAATTTATTGAAACGTGTTCGATATAAGCGATACTGCGCTATATTAAAGATAGCATTCAATTATAAGAATATACTCGCAACTGCAACATAAGTATGCGTCTTTCCTGTATAGTGTAACTATTTGGAAAGAAAGATATTTATAAATAATATTCACTACATACTTGATACCCTGTTGGGTTCTGTGTAAGGGCAAAGACACACACGAACATATGTTATACCCTGTAGTGTGAAGGATAAGGGGAAAGACATTATAGGGTGCTGGGTATGTGGAAATGCATACTAGGTAGGGGTAACAATCTACATAAACACACATAATGCTCTGTAGGGTGTTGGGAAATGGGAATTACATACATGAACATGCTTAATATCTTATAGGGTGTTGGGTAAGGGAAAGATACACGTGAACGTTTTCCATATCTTATAGGGGTTGGGCAACGGAAAGATACACGTTAACGTTCTTAATATCTTATAGGGGATGGGTAAGTGAAAGATGCACGTGAACTTTCTCAATGTCTTATAGATGGTTATGGGAAAAATACACGTGAACGTTATTAATATATTATATGGGATGGGTAAGGGAAAGACACACGTGAACATATCGTATAGAGTGCTGGATAAGGGAAAGATACATATGAACATATCTTACAGGGTGCTGGGTAAGGGAAAGGTACACGTGAACATATCATATAAGGTGTTGGGTAAGGGAAAGATACATAGGGTGTTTGGAAAGGGAAAGATACACGTGAACGTTCTTAATATCTTATATAGGTGATGGGTAAAGGAAAGATAGATGTGATCATATCTTACTGCGTGCTGGGTAAAGGAAAGATATACGTGAACATATCATACAGGGTGCTGGGTAAAGGAAAGATACATAGGGTGTTTGGTAAGGGAAAGATACACATCTTATATAGGGGATGGGTAAATTAAAGATACACATGAACATATATTATAGGGTGCTGGACAAGGGAAAGATACACGTGAACTTTTTAAATACACTGCAGAGTGCTGGGTAAGGGAATGATACACGTGAACGCTCTTAATACCTTGCAGAATGCTGGATAAGGGTAAAGAGACTCGTGAATATATGTTGGGGATGACATCTCCGCGTAATAATCAGGTTCAAAATCGATACGCAAATATGGGCGCTTAGTACATTTAAATCATTTTAAGGGGATCGATACTTGTTCCCTTTATGTATTACACATAGATATGGATAAAGAGGCTACATACTGAGTTAATATGCTATTCTTTTTGGTCAGCTGGAACTATATATATTTCACATAGATATGGTTAAACTAGGTCCAGAGTAAGTTAATATATCACATTCATTGGTGAATATGTTGGAACTTTATGTATTACACATAGATCAGTAGTATATGGGTGCACTCAAGCGACAATAGAAATCACAGTCAAAAAGGTCGTGGGCAACTCTAGCGACATGGGGAATTTAACATGGGGAAATGTAACACGGAACGACTTGGTAATTGAACATAGCGACAAGGATTGGGTCACTTTAGATGTCATTGGGACCTTAACGTTAAAAATGGGTATATCAAACTTGGCGTCAATGGGAAATTAACATGGGAATGTCACCTGGAGTTCTATGGGAATTTAACATTGGTGACATCATTCTGTTTGTAGGGGTCAAAACTATTTATAGAGTAAAATAGACTTGTAGGGACAAAAGGCTGATAGGGACAAACATAGACATACAGAAACAAACGTGGGTTCGAAACATTGATTCAAGTATATACATGGGCCCTCTGGCCTGTGCTTTGATCTAAGCACTATCCATTTAAAACATTCAAATCTGGACATGGAACAAACCTATTTACATGTTATCTATTTCTTGGATCTAGTTTATGCCTTCAAAAATACCTCACTTTACATACAACGCATACGCATTTCATATAAGAATGATACTTTTCATACAACAATTAATATCCATTTTTTTAAAAAAAAAGCTAAACCAAAACAAGTAAAAACAATCAAATAGGAGAAAGTTCACGTGGCTCTTTATATCCGTCACACATATTTAAAATCTGGTCAGCTACCACTTGTGTCCCAGCGTAGATGTTTCATAGTACGAACCCCCCACCTTTTTATTCGTAAATCTGCTGTTATGTCTATTGCGCAAGGTAAACTTGTCTATAAGCAGCTTAATGGCGTTAATTGTCTTCTTCCCATGGAGGTGCAACCTACGCCATATGAATGGTCACTTTTCCATCGGGGATGTCAAATTTTCTCTCATCGTCTGCACGTCTTCAATAGACTTCACTAGTCTGGAAGAAGTTAATTCTGCAGGTGTACTCAACCCGACACATACATAAGATTTCAGACTGTCGTGATACATAGATAGGCTCAAACGACCTCGATCTTTGACTTGAAACTGATATTTCAGTTCCTCTAATAGTGATTCAAAAAAGTTCGTAATGAAACCTACTTATTCCTTAGCTGGAACGTCAGACACAACGTCTTTAAATTTAACCATGTGGTGTAAGTTGTCGTATTATATTTTCACGAAGTCGCTGTCAGTTTGATGCTAAAATACTCCTTTTTTTCTGCTGATTTTGTTTCCTTCTTGGACGCGCTTTGTTGAGACGATATGGTGGTGAAAGAAGTCAATCATTTTTGTTCTTTCGCTTTTTTCATCTGGTAGAATGATCCATATTTCTCGGCGATGGTCCTCGGAATAAGGTACCGTTCTTGGAAGTCTTGTCTTTTATATTCGGTGATATCAGCGTGTCTATAAGCTAAAGTCTTTTAGTCAAAAAGTCGCACTGGTTGCACATAGTTTTCCATGGCGTTAGTAAATAAACAACTAAGATGTGGTGATTATTTGGCGTTGTGATCGTTCGGCACAGCATCGCACTAGAGTTTCTTGTTGAACTTGAGTCCTACGCTCGATACTTGGTGTGTGAAAAATTTCATCTTTCTCGCTTGGCAATGTTAGTCACAATGATCTATCGGTCTTTGACGGTGTTCCATTTTATATGCTGCCAAATATAGACTTGACCGTACGGCAAAGTGAAGTAATTGGGAAGCTTCACTCTCTTCTGGTACACAATTTGATAGACTTTTTCCAAAGGTCGGCTGACGATTTGGTGTGTGGGTAAAAAACGGACAATTTTGTGTGGTTTGTGGGTGGTCACTTTAAAGGTTAAATTCTGTTCCGACTGCAAGGCTTCTTTTAGCACGTTAAAGTTCACCACTCGACTGGTGCGATAATTGAGAGTCAGTCCTTTCACTTTACATTCGGTCTGCATTTCTCCTTTTGGGTCTCGGTATTCGTAGCCGTAATTTTTAGGATCACCACTTGCAAAGCTTAGAAACCTGTCGTCGGGATGTTCATCTGTCCAGGCTCCTAAATGGTCTCCTTCGATGTCATGGTGGCGATGACCGAGACGATTGATGTAGATGCATCTGTCCGTGTCAAAATACAACACACGATCTACTAACAGTTCTAAAACTTCGTACAATTTTAAACGAGCATGGGGTGTCAAGTAAACCGCAATGATTACATTTCCAAATGTGTCGGCTTCTACAAAGTCTAGTTCTTCGTAATTGACTAAGATCAAGTCCTCACGAATGACGTCCACGTGTTTCATGTATTCGGTTTTTCGTGAATCATCTGGAAATAGTGGGAAGATTCGGACAAATGCTCCGTCTAGGGTAAAGACGGTCGTTGTGCCAATTTACCCCACAAGCAATTTAGAATCACTTTGGTAAACGATTGCCTTATAATCTAAAACGACTCTATGAAGTTGATTTATTTTTCTAACTCGTGACACTGCGAGATACGATCATCTATGATCCAAACAACTGTATCAGAGTTGGTTAACCTTTGAGATGATTGTATCGTCATTACACATCCTAGCGTGAAGGGAGATTTGTCAACGCGCAATGCATCTTCGACAACACTGATATCGACCAAAACAATATCATTTAACACGACAGTCTGTTTTCTGTTCCCGACTCTGTCAAGCGCCCATGAATATCAACTTCAATATTTTGTTTTTGTGTATCAGCTGGTCTATAACATAACGGCACTGGAAGTGTTACGAATTTTTATTTATGTAATTGAAACAACCGCTGTTGAAGTTTGTCTCTGGTTATCTTTCTACTTGCCACTATCAAATCATTTGGTCTCCACGCCTCCCAAAAATCATTTAACGAGGTTTCTGAAATTATTTCAAGCGCTATTTCACACTGGATTTTATCCGGTTGTAATCTGAATAATTTCTTGAACTCGCTTAATTATTGATCAAGCGCTCTATGATCAGTATTAATTTCTTCATAATAATCTACAAATTGCTTCAGCCAATCATGAGGATTCAAACCGACAAATAGTGGTGGTTGATCATGATCGCCACACATTATCATAGCTGTATTTTAGTAAGAGCCAATTCGGAGACATTTTTAATATATCCAACAACACTGTCCATATCTCATCCCAAATAATAACCCCCCGGAATATATTTCTAACCCATTCGTTCAGGAGTCCATGAGTCACCCGTATACCGAAAAAAACTATGATAAGTGCAGGAATTAACTCCTCGTTGATTCATCTCTTTCGTACGTCTGTGTGTGGGTGTTGACATAATCATGTTTGACTTCTCCCGAAATAATTCGATCACTCTTGTTGTCTTTCCAGACCCGCCAGATCCATTTAAATAAAAGGTTTTAAATATACATATTGGATCGGTCAACGAAGGTGCACTAGATAATTCTGATTATTTTTCATGTAATTATTTTCAGCCGTAACATCCGCTGATTCAAACTAGTCATGTAACATTTTTGTTCTCTATGATCCCCAACTCGCATCAGAATTTTTAAAACGAGCCACTGCTGATTTATAATTGCTATCTGTATAAAATGAATCCGTGGCGACTCTTACTGCCGTGTCAGAAAATATATTTATCATAGCAGGTTTATTGAAATATAAGCCAGCATAGATTATTTTAAATGGTATTGCTGAGGAAATTCGCCATTGACAATGCTAAGAATAGTTCCTTTGTTCCGTCAGACAAGTAAGCATTTTCTCGACTGACAAATATAGTTTTTGCTGTTGCATCTGCGATGATAAAATCACATTCAGCATCATCAAGAATTAATCGTGAATAATGCCGCTTGTGATCATATGATCCACTTTGGGTGAATTTACCGATTATTCTTCTACTGAGATCTTTTGCATTTTTATTATTGATTTCAGAAATCTCCTTGGATCGTTTAACAATATAGTCTTCGTCGAGATCAGTAAAATTGCCCTTGTAATTGTTAATAATCTTATCAAGTTTATCAGGTTGTGGTAACGAAACTTCAGTCTGCTCTCGATATATTATAATTGCCTCATCGACAATCAGCGAGATCAGCATTTTACAATCGATCATATACCGTAATAATACTAT
Source organism: Unio pictorum (assembly GCA_030141615.1). NCBI lineage: Eukaryota > Metazoa > Mollusca > Bivalvia > Unionida > Unionidae > Unio > Unio pictorum. Next base: position 3,148,617 of record JARLTB010000016.1, on the reverse strand, counting down.
TGGTGCCCAATTTGTTTCAGCGAAGCTAACCCAACCAAACATAACAAATTGGATGACATCCTTTAGCGATTTGGAATGATATTACACGGGCGAATTTAGTTAGATCAAAATAGGTTAGTGGTCCATTTATCGCAACTCGTGTCATCTAGTGTATGGGATGTCCAAATCGTTTAAAATACCCAGCACATTCTCCATACCCGAGGAAACTTATAGGATAACATACGATCATATCAACCGAAATAACATTTTTAGAATTATATTCGGTATTCCAGAATCCACCGTGTCCATATTCTACATAACTATCATGTTGGCTTCCATAGATCTCTTTCTCTCTCTCTCTCTCTCTCTCTCTCTCTCTCTCTCTCTCTCTCTCTCTCTCTCTCTCTCTCTCTCTCTCTCTCTCTCTCTCTCTCTCTATCTCTCTCTCTGCAGCTGACGGGACTGTAAAACAGTTTGTTAGTAATTGCTCGGCATTATCCCTTCAAAATTTCTCAGGAAGTTTTCTCATTGCACCAGAAAAAAGATTCCGTACGGTATATTTCACCGTTAGGTTTTACAAATTGATCAAATTTACCTTAATCTTCAAAACTCGAAAAAAAACCACACTGAAACATGGTGGTAAGCGATATAGAGAGCTTTTACGGTATTATGATAAGAGAAAACTAACGGTCAAATAGAGCGTCTCTGACAAAGTCATAAGAACTCCAGGTGAGTATATTACTAGATTCTCAACAAATAATAACACAAACAAATAATGATTTATACAGATAAATATATTATATATAATGAGCCAAGAATTTCAACCACATCTTACGATCAAGAACTACGAAGCATCACGTGATGGTGTAGGTAGACACTGCCGGTTGAAAAGACCAGTTGGGTTTGTCAATAATCAGGGTTATTTAATGTTTACTGTTGAAAAAAAGTTTGCATTATCACAGATTCATCTACAAAGTATATAACGGAAAAATCCAAGACTTCCTTGTGATTGATCACATCGATGGAAATTAAAAAATCTTTACGTAACCTTCAAGTTATCACTCACTTGCTCTTGGGGGGGACAGGAAAATGTAAAATGTTTTTTTTAAAAGACCTGTAATATCAATAACGGAGACAGGTGAATAATTAATAATTTAATCGATGAATGCGGCCGGTAAATATTTTGATATTCACCCACGCGGGGTACAGCATGTCGCAGAAAATATTTCTAAATCAGCCTTTTTGTAAAGATTTCAGAAAAAAAATTGTTTGAATATATCTGAATTACATTTTTGTTACGGGATATAAGTCTAACAGGAATGTGTATAATTCTCTGGAGTTATTTCATATTTTGTAAGTGAAATAACTTTATAATCCTGTAGGGAATTAATCACATATTATCTTTGACTCTGTCTCTAAATTTAGTTTCTTGATTCTGTCAGAGATATAGTCAAGGAAATTGTTATTTACAGAAATTATATTCTTTTTATTTGTTGCATCTGTCAGGTATCTTGCTTCATTTAGATTTTGTCAGTAATAATAATTAGGTAATAGAGCATATGCGATTCATAAACCCTTTTATTTCCTGCTATTCGTCAATATATATATGGCCACCTTATCATATGGGTAATGTGTGTGTCGTCATTCACCGAACCAGATCCTCTTGAACCTGTTGTAATGCCATCTGACATTCCAAAGGTAAATAATGTAAATGAGTAATGTGCCGTCCTAACTGTTCTGTGTGAGTCGTCATTCACCAAAGCACATCCTGTTGAGCCTGTTGGAATGTTGTTTGACAGCATAGGAGGGGCTCACAGCAGGGTTTTGTTTCGTGCTGTTCCCTTATTTAAAGATATACTTATTATATAATGAACCATGAAAATATTAATGATATAATTTCTGATATTACAGATTTTATAAATTAAGGAGTACAATTATCAAATAAATTAGATTGTGATAAAATTATATCTGACTTTGACTATCTACAAGAATAAGCAATATACATTCATTAAAAAAGTACACCAGGCCGTGAACGCATCATAAGAGAATAATAACGAAATAAATACATTCGTACCTGTTTACCGCAGTACAAAAAAACAAGAGCGGCTTTATCAAAGGAATATGAAACAAAGAAAAATTTTAATTGACGCGTAAGAAAACATAAAAGATTATAGAAACTAGTTTGTTTTGAGTAACGAAAAGAACTAATGTAGGTCAGCATACATATTTTATTTATAATATATTCTGTGTAGGATGTCAAATTTACTAATTCTAATAGGGTAATTGCTAGTAAAAATCTTCCACGGCGACTGATTTCGTAACTTTGATAGGATATTTACTAGTAAAAATCAGACAAATTGATTGATTTCACAGTAATAATAATTTTATTATGAAACTAAAATATTTATTAATAACATATTCTGTGCACGATGACATATTTGCTAATTCTGATAGAGTTATTGCTGGTAAAAATCACGATTTTGTAACTTTGATCTTGTATTTACCACTAAAAGTCATACAAATTGATTGATGTCACAGTAATATATAATAATAATTTTAGTATGAGACTCGAAGAATTTTATTGATAAGATCACTGAGTGATTCCTTTAGTTGTTCGGTTGCAAGTTTAGGTATTACAAATGTCTGTAATTGTTCTTCGGATATTTTAAAATGATCAAGAAATACCTTATCTGAATAGAATATTTCCTAATCATTATACGTACGAACAGATATAAAATGTATTACTCGATCACGAATTCGTAGATTAATGTACTCGTTGTCCTCCATGATCTGATTTAAATGCTAAATTATTTTGATAATTTGTTGTTTTAAGTCATCATAATAATCCTTTGTAGCACTAACAAGTAAATTCTGTAATCTACCAAATGCGTGAATGAGTTCGGAAGTTATTTTCTCTCTAAAGTTATTAATATACCCCTCGTTTACAATCATTTTAGAATCAGGCCCTGTAGTATCATCCATAAATAATTTATTAAGACTCGTGGGTGTTTTTCGCCATCAAGAATAATGAATAATTTCTTTTCCCAAATCGATTTCCTGTACTTTGGTTGTGTTATAGAAAAATTCACATTTGTTATAAAATCATTCAAGGATGGTTCTCGAGGTACTTGATATTTAGGCGGTGGAATTTCAGGCCATCCTAGCATTGTTCTGATCGATGACTTATAAATATCTACAACATAGCGAGGTGAGTTTATCTCGATTGCGGCTGACAATGTCGGTTCCTGAACCGTAATAGCAATTTTTGATTATTTTTCTGCAATGTTTTTTATTCTACGCTGGAGTTCATTATTGATCTGTTCGATTTGATAATTACCTGACAATATAGAAACAATATACCAATCAGGAGTTCCTTCTGGGTTATTTTTACTCGCAAAAACTAAAGATTTGTTCGGTTGCTGCCCATTAAAAGATTTTGATCTGATATTTGGCTAACTGTAATTTACTTGTAATGTTGCTAGTTCGATTTCCCTTACCGGAATTGCTTTTGAAAAATTCACGCTGAATTCAAGGTTAGTTCAGGTTATTGAGATCATTGTTGTTTTTGCCGTAGTTGTGTTCGTGTCTATCTGATGCTGTAACTCAGTTGTCGATGTTGATGCCATTGTTATTACTGTCATGTTTTTCTAATTTTGATATTGCTGTGGGGTAGATGTTAGTCATCAACGATAACACGTTATAGGATAACAATGTATCGTCAAGACTGGATGATATCAACGAAGATATCCGAGAATAGTCATCCGTTGCGATATGTAATTGAATTATATACTCGTGTAGTTTATTCTGACTGCATGTGGATATTTTTGTTGCAATGATATTAAAAATCCCTGTAATTGTTGTTGTTGCTGAAACACAAATTGTGACAACTGCAGGTGTAATCATCGTTACAGTTGATAACAATATACCCGTTCCAACAATAACAGATGAAGCCTAATACACGATTATATCAACACGGGTAATACGCCTGCGATATTTTTAAAAAAAAAAATACTGTATACTAAAAATTACTGTATACTCGTCAACGAGATTTTATAGTTTAGTTTGAAACTCGCGCACTTGATCGTATCGATCTTCTTGGACATTCATTACATTATTTACATAAATCAGTTACAAATTCTACGTAGTATCTGATTGTTGTTGCTGTTAAATTACCCTTGATGGGCTTTATTCTAAACATTTCAGTGGTTCCCTTAAGTATAAACACCGATTGATACATAGTATGACACACTAAATTGTAAGGGTGAAATTGGAGTTAATATATAGATACCCTTGACTTCCATCGTAAGATCAATAATATTAGTTTGAGGTGTCCAAATGAAATCTCATTGTTGTACCGAATACACGGTATTGATAGTTTCTTGATGCGGAATTTTCATCTTATCAAGTCGTGCAGCAATAGCAAGAAAATCATCAACGATATTATCCTGTGTTTGTTTAATCGTATCAATAGTTGTTTTAATATCAGAGAATTTCATGGAAATATTTGGCTGTTTTCCAAAGAAATTATCCACGGTTTTATCTGGGGGTTTAAAAATTATTACGGAGATTTCCAAACGCACATACATTAATATCATACTCAGCCCACAACGTTGATAGTTTATCGTCAGTCGTTTTATATTCTTCTCGCAGCGCGTCTACCAATTTTTTTTGTCACTGCGTCACTGTCCGATGTTGATTACCAAGTGCGGTTATTTTTTTCGAGTTCCTGTTGATCTCGCCCTTCATTGTATCACCGGATTTCTTTACTCGATTATTAATATTATCTAACACAGTTGGAAAAGAAACCTCTGGTTTAATTCTACCAGTAGAATTAAACACTGTTAGGGAAATTTCGGTTACTTCATTAAGTCTAACAAAGATATAATTCAAAGAAACAAAATTCGTTTTTAATTTTCCCTGCCTATCTTGAAATACGAATATTTCGTTTGGATCCACACTTGCAGGATTTAAGATTCGGATATTTAATCTTCGATAATAAATTTCACATCATCTGCTGCCGATGTTTCCTCGGTGGTTTGTGATAGGCTCTCGAGAGATCTCCCGTAAATAACAATCATTATATTTAAAATCTCTCTAAAAAGCGATTACTCGTGTATTCGTGTACGATTTTTTAGGGTGGTTTAGTTGATTTTGATATTGCATCAAGGACATTAATTACTTCTTCGCCGCATATTGGTGAAGCGGACATTGTCTGTGTTGCTAGTGTCGAGTACCAGTGAGGGAGTTTTAATTGTTGTATATAGCGCGTAAAATCCCTTGGTGGCGCTAACCCGTATGAATCAAAATAAACGATTCCGCGTGGATCAATCGCGTATGCAACCCAGTGAGTTCCAGGTCCGTTGCTGTTATCGACATTACTAATACCGGTTTCAATATTGTATGGTTGTTGTGGTAATTGATCTCGCATCAAAACACCTCTGAAGTTCTTTTATTCTTAATTTTTTAGCAGCATCGATTAAATCAGAATTTGACAATGGTGTTATTAAATCGTCCCTGGCAACCTCAGGACGCTTACGCTGTAACATGAATACGGGGCCCCTGGTAACCTTAGGCCTTTTCCCTCTTTATTGTATCCTCGTACTGTTGCTTTCTTTAGTGCCATTCCTGCCGCTATTCCAACTGCTCTTAACGTGGCGGCTTTCGTGACTGCAGGGGCGGCGGAGGAGGCAATCAATGCTGGTAACGCAGCGAGAATTGGAAATATACCACCCAATTTAATTGTATCTTTGATCGCAGCAGCTGGGAGAGTAATCTGAACACCTTTTCTATCTTTTTTTGCATCATTGAAATGTTTAAATCTGACAAGCTATCAGTGATAGATTATTCTGACCACCAGCGATCTGATCATGTTTTAACGATGTAATTCCAGTTTTTTAGCTGAATCTGATTGCATTTTTTTAAAATCTGACCAGGAGTCAGTGTGACACTAACGTGACTATATGACATTTTATTAATAAATATAATTGATCTAATTGTCTACTTAGTTTTTGAAAACATTACATGTTTTCTACTGGTGCATCAGCTACCCTTAATCGTCCACCAATACTTATGTGAAACATCGATTTGTCGACGAGTATGACGGCAATTGCTCTGTAATCATCGTAAACAATTGGAGGACCTGCAACAGTAACAGGAAGTGTTGTTACACGAGCTCGAAAGTGTATATCACCGACGGACTGACTGGTTAAATCGAGATGTTTAATCGAAAAGGAATACATCGGATATAAGTTTCTCAGACAAGGAGTTGTAATTTTATTTTGTTTAATCAAAGGTGTTTTAAATATTTTCCACTTTTTTCCTATAATTAGAGAGTTACGTTGAATCTGTACATGTACATTCTATTTATAAATGTGATATGTTATTATTAATTTTCTAAGCGAGTGAAATTGTCGTATGCTTCCGTCAGTTGGTCTCCTGTTTAAGTTTGTTTTGTAGAGCCTTTTCATTCGTTTCGGTCAACATTTCAGTTGTGTCACGTGGTTTCTTTCAAGGTAAAGATATTCAAGTGTCGAATAAAATGTAGTATTATATGTATTCTGGCTGGCGTTAAATGAACCAGCTTCTGTGTGTTTTTAAACTATATTTTTGTTGTTTATTTTTTTTATTGTTACTTTCTGTTGTTACTGGTGCTTTTTAAGCTAGCCATTTCGTCTCTCCAGTGTGCGTTTTTCGGCTATATTGTTGAGCTTTTATTTTTTCAGTTAATACTTATTTATTCTTGCTGTTATTGCAAGTTCATGTGAAAATTGGAATTTTGTTAAAATTGTTTGTTGGTGGGTTTTTGGGTTTTTACGACAAGTAAATTGCAGTATCTTATTTTTTTTTGTTTACTAGACTGAGCCAGTCTGGCTTTGAATCAATTGTGATGTTGCATAGAGTAAAACAAGATCGGTGAGTATATTTGTCAATATATCAGTGTTAGTGAAGACGTCCCTTGTAATTCTATATAGGGTAAAACAAGATCGGTGAGTATATTTATCAATATATTAGTGCTAGTGAAGACGTCCTTTGTAATTCTGTATAGGGTAAAACAAAGTGGGTCATTCACAATAGTGATCTGCCACTGGAGATGTCAATATTGTAAATTTGTATAAAAATTGATGAATGAAACTTCACAGCACGTTAGCGGAATTGTAACATATTTAAATGTGAATCAAACACACCAAATAATTCTGCCTGGCACATATCTTTAAACCTTAAACAACATTGAATCGGCTTGACTTATTGCTCTAATCAAACAATATTTTGATTTAAATGGTGGCCTAACGTTAACATGGTACCCCTCTCCGCCTTTGCCTCAAAAGTGACACTTTCTACTACTACCGTGAATAGTTCATATTTTACAGTTCTTTAGGAGAGGGAAACTCTGATATAAAACATACGGCCTGTGGACCTTGCTGTCACCGTCCTGGCTTGCCAGGCCATGGCAGATGAACCTCAGGCTTAAAGGGTTGGGCCAGTTTGCGCAGACTGAACTCCACCTAAAAGCTCCATTGCGCAGGCATGAAGGAACCGTCTACTGTCTACTGTTTATGTTCGACTCTATCAAGCCATGCAGCGATGGGAAAGGGGCGAAAACGGCAGGTGAAAGATGTCACTGGAAGCCGCAGTCCCAATCCTGCATGCAGGCGACTCAGGCTTTTGGCCGTCTGGTGTTGATCTGGAGTCGACACCATCACCCGGCAGCAGCCTGAGTGTCCAAGCAGCCTTTTTTAGGGACAGCACTGCTTGCTCCACATGGAGAAGGGCCTAGAAAAGGTGGCCTAACCAAAGCTCGTCTCCTTACACCCCAGTTGGCCTGCCGCAGCCAACGGGCATCTTACAACGCGGTCAAAAACTTAACAGAAAAAACAAGGCATGTTCCACAGGCCTCACATCGTGGGAAAAAAACTAAAAACTGGCTTGTTGGAACATCAGAACAATGCTAGACTCAACTGACAGCAACAGACCTGAACGACGCTCTGCCCTAATCGCACACGAACTCTCTCGCCTTACTGTTGACATTGCTGCACTTAGCGAAGTCCGCCTTTCAGAGGAGGGAAGTCTGAGAGAACTTCGCGCTGGATACACCCTGTACTGGTCAGGAAAACCAAAAACTGAAAAACGGCTTTCAGGAGTCGGTTTCATGGTCAAGGACTCAATTGCCACTAAGTTATCAAACCTTCCAACTGGTCACACCGACCGCATCATGTCCATGCGTCTCCCGTTAGGAAACCAACAACAAGCCACACTCTTCAGTGTATATGCTCCAACACTACAGGCAGATTCTTCGGAAAAGGATAAATTCTACGCTGTCCTGCGCAAACTTCTCAAGAGCGTCCCAGAGAGCGACAAAATAATCATCCTTGGAGATTTCAATGCCAGAGTGGGCCGAGACTCAGAAACCTGGAAAGCAATTATTGCGAAACATGGCGTGGGTGGCTGCATTGACAATGGGCGCCTGCTTCTCGAATTTTGCGCAGAATTACAGCTCACCATTACAAACACCATATTCCAGCAGAAAGGCAGCCTGAAAACGACCTGGATGCATCCTAGATCAAAACACTGGCACCTAATCGATTACATCATAGTACGCCAGAGGGACTTAAAAGATGTCCTTCACACCAGAGTGATGAGTGCCACACAGATCACCGTCTTGTTAGATGCAAGCTCAACTTCTATTTCAAGCCCAGGTCCAAACAAGGACGTACCATAAAAAGGAAGCTCCATAAAAACCTCTTGTCAGAAGACGTCAAAGCAAATTTTCAAGAGAGCATGAACTCTAGACTTGAAGAACCAAACTTTCCGCCAGATCTTCCTCCGGAGGAGATGTGCAATCACATCAAGGCTGACATTCTGCAAACCTCAGAAGAAATCCTTGGATTTACCACTAAGAACCACAAAGACTGGTTTGATGAAAACAACCAAACAATCCAAGAACTACTTGCCAGTAAGCGATCAGCATACCAAGCCCACCTCGCACAACCATCCTGTCCACAGAAGAAAGCAGCCTTCCGCCTTATCTGCAGCTCCCTCCAGCGCAGTCTTCGTGAAATACAAAATGAATGGTGGACAAAGCTTTCAGAAAGAACTCAACTGTACGCTGACACTGGAGACTACAAGAGTTCTATGAAGCGCTGAAAGCAGTGTATGGTCCCTCCTTCCAAATACAGAGCCCCCTACGGAGTGCAGATGGTCAAGAGCTACTCTCTGACAGGGAATCTATCTGAAACCGCTGGTCACAGCAATTCAGCACCCTCTTCAGCACTAGCCGTACAGTCCAAAAGGCAGCTATTGATCGCATCCCACAACAGCCACCAAAGATGGAACTCGATGTGGCACCCACACTGCAAGAGACTGTAAAAGCCATAGAACAGCTGGAGGCAGGTAAGGCTGCAGGAAAAGATGGTATTCCACCTGAGATATGGAAGAAAGGAGGCCTAGCATTGCACACCAAACTCCACGAGTTCTTCGTTTGCTGCTGAGAGCGAGGGAAACTTCCGCAAGGCCTCCGTGATGCAGTCATCATCACCTTGTACAAAAACAAGGGGGAAAAGTCTGACTGCTAAAACTACCGTGGGATAACTCTGCTCTCCATTGCAGGCAAAATCCTTGCTAGAGTGTTGCTAAACAGACTAGTGCCTATCATTGCAGAAGATCATGTTCCAGAGAGTCAGTGTGGCTTCAGAGCCAATAGGGGCACAACTGACATGGTGTTCGTCCTGAGGCAGATCCAGGAAAAATGCAGAGAACAAAACAAAGGAATGTGCATCACTTTTGTGGACCTAACGAAGGCTTTTGACACGGTGAGCAGAACTGGACTGTGGAAAATCCTTGAAAAACTCGGCTGTCCTCCCAAATTCCTTACCATGGTCATCCAACTACATGAAGACCAGCTTGGTCAGGTTAAAAACAAAAACGAATTGTCACAGACCTTCCCCATTGCAAATGGCGTGAAACAGGGCTGCTTTTTAGCTCCTACACTGTTTTCAATCTTCTTCAGCACGATGCTCCGAAAAGCTACAGAAGACCTTGATGACGAAGATGGCATCTATATTAGATTCCGTACTGATGGCAACCTCTTCAACTTAAGGCGACTTCAGGCCCACACCAAAACATTAGAAAAACTGATTAGAGAACTTCTATTTGCAGACGATGCCGCCCTTGTTGCCCACACGGAAGCTGCCTTACAGCGCGTAACATCTTGCTTTGCAGAAGCTTGCCAGCTCTTTGGCCTCGAGGTAAGCCTAAAGAAAACCGAGGTACTTCACAAGCCTGCCCCCAAGGAAGAGTACCGTCCACCAAGCATCTTCATTGACCGGACAGAGCTAAACGTAGTCCACCAGTTCACCTACCTGGGGTGTGTGATATCCTCTGATGCAAAGATCGACAAAGATATAGACAACAGATAAGCCAAGGTAAACAGCGCCTTCGGCAGACTCTACAAACGTGTCTGGCACAATTCCAATCTCAAGAGAGTTACAAAGATCAACGTCTACAGGGCTGTCGTTCTGACCACCCTCCTATATGGCCGAATCCTGGGTCACCTACAGCAGTCACCTCCGTCTCCTTGAACGCTTCCATCAGCGCTGCCTACGCACCATCCTCAACATCCACTGGAGTGACTTCGTTACCAGCACTGAAGTCCTCAAACAAGCGGAGATCACCAGCGTTGAGGCCACACTCATGAAGATACAGCTTCGCTGGGCAGGGCACGTGTCCAGGATGGAGGATCATCGGTTGCCAAAGATCGCACTGTATGGTGTGCTATTAACTGGCCACCGTGATAGAGGGGCACCTCGAAAGAGATATAAAGACTCCCTGAAAAAGACCCTCACCTCCTGTGGCATCGATCACCGCCAATGGGCATCACAAGCTGCTGACCGTGCAAGCTGGTGACGTACAGTTCACCAGGCCGCTGACACTTTTGAACAAAACAGACGGGCCATCTTGGAGGAAAAACGTTGGCGAGGAAACAACCGGGAACCATTGTCAGCACGCACCAAAACCCAGACATTCCCCTGCAGCCTCTGTGGACGGACGTGCCTATCACGTATTGGGCTCGTCAGCCACCAGTGCACGTGCAATAGACATAGAAATCTTCCTTCTTAATCTTCGTAAGCGAAGTCAAGCCAACAACAACAACAACAACAACAACAACATAGTTCTCTCAATGGTGGCTAAGAGTTTTCACAAAATAACAATTCATGGTGATGATGCTAATAGTAAACATTCCATGGCGATAATAAGTGTTTTAGGTTCAACATCTATATTTAGCGTATGATAAGATATATATACATGGCGGCCAGTTTAATTGTTTTAGAAAGAACCCAGAAAAGCCTTGTCTGCACCACCGACCCACATCAAGCTACTGGCAAGCTTTAGCACATACAAGCCCGACACTAAAACCAAAGCTGACGCAAGTGAAAAGGTAGTATTCGGTACAGCCGAGCGCTTTCGGCCACTCATTGCTCCTAATGATTAATCATTCTGCTGCTGTTGATGAAGATAAATGATGATAAATTATTTATAGTGTTTTATAAAAAAAAAATAATTATATGCCCTTTGCACATGATTCCACTGTGTAGGATAGTATTAACGAAATAAATGTTGAGAAAGTAAACAAAAGCTGTACCAGTCAGTCCCAGCCCGGGCTCTGTTTTATATCTATACTTTAAAGCTGATTATTTTTTTATATGTAAAATAGCCTAACCTACCATTACCCGTAAACATTTAAACATATGGTTGTATGTAATTTGTTTTCCGTTCTGTTTGCTGCAAGTTTTGACATTGACATTTCCCCTGAGTATTGCAGGCGTTTGCGCTATACAGAAGGAAACGCGCTACCGTATATCTTGTGACGCACGTCGCGCGCTGCCTTGTAACATCATCGGCATTGTGCTCTAGCACTGCAAGAAAATAATTCCTTTCAATTTCTTCTAATGTTTTTGCAATAAATCTTTACATATTCCACTAAATCGTTCTAAAGTACAGACTGCAGCAAACGGAACATAAACCTATTGTAACGAATTTACCAAAACGTATGGAATTATCCAAGTTGTAAGTTTCCCGCCAGCGTTCTATGTCAGTATCATAACACAAGTAAGAAAGCCAACTGTGAGGAATTTTCAGCAGAAGATAAAATAAGGAAGGAACGAATGGAGACGTTTGCTAGCAGGGATTTTCATTGAAATGCAGGGGGTCGTACATACGCATTATTATTATTATTATTATTATTATTACTATTATTATTATAATTATTATTATTATTATTATTATTATTATTATTATCGCAAATACTTTATATTCACCCTTCCGTTTGTATAACCAGCGCTACTGTATATAATATGGTTAAACAGGTTTTCGTCAAAAGGAAAGAAATATCATTTATCAGGATTAAATTCGTCGTTTTTCTGAAAGAAAAAATTCACGAGTTCCAGGATATTACGTATTACCTTATTCATGTATAATAATACACTGTTGAAATGAAATGATAGTAGTATTGAAATGATAGTAGTATTGAAATGATAGTAGTATTGAAATGATAGTAGTATTGAAATGATAATAGTATTGAAATGATAGCCAATAATGTTTAGTTTTAACGATGTTGGGGACGTTAATATATATTACACAAGTACGCACGCACGTTTCAAAGACAGTGTCAGTTTCCACACAGAACTTGTTAACACACTGTTGTTGGTATCTTCAGTTTACTGAAAAACTGTACAGAACTACAATAGCGTGCTTACGGGTTCTTTATGATGTCTGCTATAAAACTCTTCTATAATAATATCAAGTAGATGATAATGATGACGAAATTAATATAACTCTTGTAATTGTCAGATATACTTTGTAATAATAATAATAGACTAAATTTATATGTATTAATTACATGCAAATGATGTCAGTAAGTGTTGTGAAAATATATGTATTCAGGTCTGTATCAAATTCCACCACCGACCGTCACCCTTGATAAAGCGGTATTGTCAGTAACTAACACACTATTTCTTATTGCTAACTGTGTACCGTATTAGTTTCAAGAACAAATTAGAAATGTCCAACTAAAGATAAAGTTGAAATCTTTACTAAAATACTGTACAAGCAAGAATAAAATGCTTACTGGTAAAAACAGAATACATTTTTACATGGCCTGTTTGACTTTTACTAAAATAATAATAATAATAAAGATAATGATAATACCACTACGACGATTGTAACTGTCAGATGTTTTAAGTTGACTTTACTTAGGGTCAGATATATAATTTAAATGATTAATAAAGTGTTTTTTAGGTTTCTATTTTCGTTCCTAAAGAAATGATAATAGTTATATATGTCTCTGTAAATATGTATCGCTTGTTTAGGAGTTTTTTTGTGTGCCTGTAAATATGATAATAATCATTTATATCAATGACAACTTGTTTATCGTCAGAAATTAAATTCCTCATAAGGATAAGACGACATTTATAAGTTATTTAGCATTATAATATATTCGTATTTTTGTGTAGATGTGTATCTCACTTTTTTTAGTATATTAATATAGGTATCCATATTGGTATTTTTGTGTAGATGTATATTAATGTATGTCACTTTTTTAGTATTTTAATATAGGTCTTCATATTGGTATTTTTGTGTAGATGTGTATTAATGTGTATATCACTTTATTTAGTTTTTTAATAAAGATATCTATATTGGCATTTTTGTGTAGATGTGTATGAATGTGTATGTCACTTTATTTATTTTTTTAATATAGGTCTCCATATTGGTATTTTTGTGTAGACGTGTATTAATGTATCAGTTTATTTAGTTTTTTAATATAGATATCTATATTGGCATTTTTGTGTAGATGTGTATTAATGTGTATATCACTTTATTTATTTTTTTAATATAGGTCTCCATATTGGTATTTTTGTGTAGATGTGTATTAATGTGTACCTCACTTTATTTCCACAGCCAACGAGAATCCCTGGTATCTCAGTATCCTTGTTTGTAGAAACCAGATATTCGTTACAGACTGGGATGAGAGGAAAGTCCGTATTCACAGACTCCATGATGGAAAGTTATTGTACGAGTCAGACAGACTGGAGTCAATTCCACGTGCCCTACATCGTATCAACGACACGGACATCGCTGTCATTCTGTACAACGGTATGATAAAAATTATGTCCACACACAACACACCTGTTTTACGATGGACAAGGGATTTACGTGTACAGGGAGGACTGTATTGGTATCGTGGAGTTGTGACATTCAAGGGTGATTTTGTTGTGTGTGGTGTCAATCAAAACACTTTGTTTTGGTGTATTGTGTCCAGTAATGATGGACGTGTTGTTGGCCCCATTCACCAGATTTGTAAAGTGAATAATTACCGTTCAAGTTTCATTACGGCAAAACATAACATTATTTACATTTCGTGTGATGCTAAATCCCCTGATACTGATAAAGGTGTCTACGCCTATGATGTAGAGAATCCCAGTCAAGTTAAATATAGCTACAAACATAAAGATTTGAAATCACCCAGAGGCATCGTTATAAACCAACATGGAAGTCTGTTTGTGTGTAACGACTCTGACCCGTATTCTTGTATTCACCATCTTTCATCTGAATGTCAACTTGTGTCCATTATCACAAAGGGAATACCACTTGGTCCATTTGCCATATTTTGGGATGATGGAGTTCTCTACGTAACATGCGATGGAAGTAATCACATCACTAGATACAGGACACAGTACCCAGGTAATCCATATTTCTTTTTTAGTCCGATAATTTATTTCAATTTTATTGACATTATTATTTTATTAATATAATATAATTTATTTTATTGACATTATTATTTTATTAACACAATTTAATTTATTTTATTGACATTATTATTTTATTAACATAATGTAATTTATTTTATTGACTTTATTTACTTTCTTTATTTACTGACATATCTAAAAAAATAAATTTAAATGTAGAAGAAAGATGTCAAGATGTCATTTTTGTCATGTATTGTCGCCTATGTTAAGTTTAAATAAAATTATGTCTTTTTTAAAATAATTTTAATTTTGTTTTATCTAAGTAATTTTATTCCTGAATGTTAATTGCAGTATGTTCTATTGATAAACCAAAAATTATAAATAGTTATGGACGACTAGAGCATGGTTGAGAAGCCATTACCGGTCTAGGGCAATACACAAAATATTTCCTACCATGTGTCGCTTTTCATCGTGGCTCGTGCCTCTCAATCCTGTTTAGGGCGGACCATTGGTTGGCGTCTAGAAATATTTACTGGTTGTGTATGACATTTATTGTCATAGGTCTATAATGATTTTGCAAGAAATATATTTAACAATCGAAATAAACCTAACGTTCTCAGTTTAAAGGTACGTGTGTTATAGTTAAAAGGACACAAGTAACTTTTAGCGAAATACATACATGCAACGAGACGGACAAAATATTTTTAGCGGCTGCAAGATTTTATTCTGACCATGACTATTAAGGCTAGAGGATATTTGCTTGAAACGAGCGAATAACATAACTTTATATTTCAAGAGTGGCAAAATAGTAGAGTTTTTCACCCACTAGATAAAATGTATGCATTATTCACTATTTTCAAGAAAATATTCTTTTTATGT
Organism: Unio pictorum; assembly: GCA_030141615.1. NCBI lineage: Eukaryota > Metazoa > Mollusca > Bivalvia > Unionida > Unionidae > Unio > Unio pictorum. The sequence goes on along the minus strand of JARLTB010000016.1, from coordinate 3,133,021 downwards.
TATGCTCATATAAAGTTTGTCATACAGTGAATTAACATATGTCTTACGGTAATGTCAGCTGTTTACCGTACGTGTTCTGCTCTCCTATTTGTACCTGCGCACAAAATTTGATCCACATCAGATTGATACAAAATTAACTTATATTTCCAGAATAACAAACCACAAGTTTCAAGGACAACAATATTGTTGTAACGAAGTTAATGGTCTTTATTTTATGCTTAGCAATGAATTACTGGATTTTCTAATTAAAATAATATTGATATTTCACTGTAGTTAAATAATAATTTTTCTCTACAGGAACTGCTTTTTCGGGTCATAAAATACATTGATGAATTACTTGTGGTTGTTTTCTTATTAACAGTCCCTGTTTGTTTTTTTCCTTGAAACGCATTGGGAGTCTGACTTTTTCTCAATGGCGCACATATTTAGTCTGCCAAATATACTCGTAAAATCTTCAGAAATAATAGTATTAGAACATGACATTTATTAAATGAATTTGGAATTTATTTAAAATTTGCTATACTGGCCTTTCCCATAATGCAACCATTTTACTTTGATAGTAAATCTATTTTATGTGTATCGAGATAATAATGATTATTTGGATGTTCAGTTTAAAAATGGAAAATTTATGCGAATACAGAATGTGTTACGTAAGTAATGATTTGTTGGCTTTTAAAGAAAATCAGAAAAAAACAAAAAAACAACTGTAATTGATGATGATAAATGGTGGCAGAGAAGAATGTACACTAGAGTTAATGAAAACAAGATGTGGAACAGAAATTCAATGATGTGTCAAAGTTTAGGTCATTATGACATAGTACTGAACAGACCACAAAGTTGAGGTGTCAAAAATGTTGATGCAAATAAGATTATCTCATTTTTAAATAAAAATATTACAGAGTGCATTATCTTATTATTTTCTTTAGTCCCTGTAAAATATGTCGCCATGGTTACCGTTTGCAGATTGTTTTAAAGTTAGTGTACATGTATCTTGCATGCATAACATTGGCTTTCTTTTCACTGTACAATTTATTTGAATTTAATACCATAGTCGTATCATTGGGGGGGGTATACAATATATATCACTTAATGAGATATTAATCATTAAAAGTGTTTTGTAATATTATCAATAAATTCTTCCAATACAATTAAATTCAGTCATTTCAGGGATTCTATATACTTGGTTAAGCACTGGACTAACAAATCCAAGGATATTGGGCTCAATACACACATAACATGACATAGATCATTCTGGGTTCTTGCTGTTTCACTATGTACCCAGGAAGGTTTTTGTAAAGCCATTATGTAACAAATAATGCATTTAACAATTGTTTACACATCTGCCCCCACTTCCTTTCATTTTTATTTGTTGTTAGATTATTCTCAGGATTGATTTATTTAAAGAATTCCAAAAACAGGTGGTGTATCAAGAGCATGTACCGGGATCATTAGTTGGCTGTTGTGGTGTTTACGATATCAATGAGATGTTTCACTGTGGTGATCAGTCGGCTATTGTGGTATTATATCAATGGGATGTTTCACTGTGGTAATTAGTTGGCTGTTGTGGTATTATGATATCAATGGGATATTTCACTGTGATCATTAGTTGGCTACTGTGGTAGTTTGTCGAGACTGCGTTTCACTGTCAGCATTACCTTTAGCTTCATTTGCACTTCAGAATCTCCCAATGTTTTTGTTGTCTGATCCTCCAGTTTTGATACCAAGAAAGTTTTTACTCTTAGTCTTGAAGCCCTAGAGTATAAAATGACTGTCTTCACAAGTTGAGCAGTGTGGTGGTGTATCAGGAACATGTTTAACTGGTAATTAGCAGGCCAATGTGGTGGTATTTCAAGATCACGTGTCACTGTGGTCATAGTTTGGCTGTTCTGGTGGTATGTAAAGTTTATGTTTAACTGTGGTCTTTAATTGCCCATTGTTGGTGGTATATCAGGAGCACACTTCACTGTAGTTCTTATTAGGCCATTGTGGTGGTATGTCAGGAGTGTGGTTCACTGGTCATTAGTTCACCACTGTAGTAACCATTGTTATGTGTTATTCCCCCATTTTAATATAGGAAGAATTTAAAGAAATATGGATAGGGCTTTAAAATATAATTTTCATTTTCATATATTTAATTTAATTAATAGGGTGTAAAATGTATCATTAAAATTAGTATGAATCCTGCATTTAATGTCATCAATCTGTTTTAGATCCAATCATTCCATCAGAGGTCTTAAATATGGATCCAAGATCCATTGAGATGTTCAAAAAAGCTCTGAGAGAAGGAAAAGAGAAAGTTTTCAATATCAGAATAATGGTCGTTGGTCCATATGATGTGGGGAAAACAACCTTAACAAAGCGCCTATTGGGAAAAGATGTGAATATACATGACAGACAGAGCACAGAAGGGATAGATATTCAGATAGAATGCTGCAAAATTTCCTTGGCAACTGGAGAATGGATAACACAAGAGCAGAGTATGTCATGAATCCAAATCTCCATGTCTATTTCCCTCCCTTGTAGATTATTGGTTAGAGGACATCCATAAATTATGTCAAAAATTTTTAGGCAATTCTCCCCCCCCCCTTTGTCAACAACTGTCAAACTTTCAGTGACCCCCTAATAAAATTGTCAATTTTTTTTTTACCCCCCTCCCCCAACTAACAATATTTTATATGGCTGGCTTTTATGCTAAAAGAGAGTTGTAAAGATAGAAGAAATTATTGTTAAATTGGGAGTGTTTCATTTTTAGTACAAGGCCATATTGTTGAATAATTTATGCATATGTTTAGCCTTTCTCAAATATGTTTGTATGCAATGTGAACATAGGTATGACCTTTCACGATAAATTTATTGGTGTATTCATAGATTACAGTTGAACTTGGTCTATTTAAAATAAAAACATGTTTCAGAAAAGGTTAATTCATAGCTTTGGCCATTTGGAAAGATCAAAACATACAATTCAGTGTAGGGTCATATTTTATAAAAGTTGAATTTATTCATTTATGCATTTTAATGTAGTTTGGGATAATACCTCTAATTCTAACTTGACAAAACTGTTAAGAATCCAAAAGAGGGTATACCGTTTAATTCTAGATCAACTTGTAGACAATATCCAGGATGCAATGAATACTAAATGTTACCAATGCATGAAAGAATATTTCTTGTAAAGGCTAATTTTATGTACAAAGTATCCAGTAAAATCATTACTGTCTACCTAAGCAAAGAGATGTGGATGTTATTCAGATTTAAGGTTTGTGAGAAGTAAAAATTACATAATACCAATCCCAAATAAGGAATTGTTTAAAAAGTTTTCAATATACTGGTCCTCTGGTATTAAACAACATTTCCACTGACATAGGAAAATGTTCAGCATAGGTAGTGAGGTTATGCAAATACTCCACAGCACTGTCAGGGTTACGGTTGTGCAAATTATGTCAATAAAACCATAATTACCACAAGCCCTTGTAACATTTACATTGCCTAATTCCTGTAGGAAAGATAACATTCATAGAATGTGTTACATTTTGAATGGAAATATAGTAAGTATTTCTATAAATATATATATATATATATATATATATATATATATATATATATATATATATATATATATATATATATATATATATATATATATATATATATATATATATATATATACATTCCTAAAGATTGCCATCATGATGTTTGCTTGCTAATATAATTCATTTGTCCATTACTGAAATCTTTTAGCTTTCTGAAAATATGTAAAGGCATCTTTTATATTGAATATTAATGAGCTGAGGAAATCATTCTGGGCGAAGTGGTCCAAAGCATTCACATTTACTGATCACTGCCATCTTGGATAATGTGGATGTATGAGATAACTTGCCTGTAGCTTCCAACGGCTTGGTGGTTCTTTGCAGGGTTTTCACAGTTTTTTCCCCCACCAGTTATTCTGGCCGACATGTATAGCCAGTCATATGCTAAAAGGTTGTGCCAAGTTAAACAACATCATTAAACGTACTGAATCTTTGATATCATTTACAACATATTTAGTAGTGAACCAATTTTGCACCATATAACATGCTAATATTTTGCAATTGAATGGTATCTGTACTTAACCATATAAGCCATTAGCCAGGAAACCTTAGTACGGAAGGACCTAGGGGTTTGGGTTATAGGAAGACAGATGAAGTTACATGCTTATAAGGAACTGCATTCAGATAAGAACTGCATTAAAAAGATAAAAATATAATTTATTTTTTGTATTTTAAACAAACCATTATGTTAATACAAAAGCTTGAACTATCTGCAGACATCGAAAATCGTGGTCAATAAAAATTAGTGATGTAACAGTTGGACAGTATTTTCTGTGTTTCTTTTTGTCTTTCTTCAAACAGATCTTTCTTGTTAGCTAGCTGTAGTTGTGCAAGAGCTGCATAACTGTTGAATGACCAGATCGTTATATGTTGTGTGCACTCATGTATTATTAACCAAATACTTCTAGATGAATGATGGTTTGAAACATAGCCAAGTGATGGTCATATATCTTTAATAACACAGTATATCTAATATACATGTATTGTGCATTTAATTGACATATTAATCCACCCCCGAAAACAAATAATTAATTCGGATGTAATGAAGAGTCCTTAAAGTCTCCATTGATTCTCCAAGCAGATCTGATGGTAGGAGTAAAATATGCAAAATCCTGTTCTTGATCATTTCCAGGTTATGACTTCAGCGACTTGGTCCAAACTGGGTAAAGTCATGTCCAGTAACTATGCTACTGAAAAATTAATTATTTTTATAATGCCAAGTATTATGAGTCTATACTCTTAATACATGTATCAGAAAAGAATGAAAGACAACATCATCATCATCATCAGTCTCCTGACCTAGTGTGGACATTGAGGCACTGTGCTGCTGAACATCTGACTAGTTCCCTCCACTTTTATTGATCATGTGCCAATGCCTGTGTCTCCGCAAAACTTTTCATCATCCATTCTGTGATGTTGTCAGTCCACTTTTTTCTCTGTCTACCTTTCCTTCTGCCACCTTGGACACTACCCTGCAGTCCTGTTCTGGATAGACTATTGGCTCTAGTGACATGACCATACCTTATCAGATTTCTCTTTTTGACATTGGTGAGGAGGTCTTCATAATGGCCTACACTGTGCCTGATGGTTTTAAGCACTGCTTCATTTGTGATGTGGTCCATATAAGAGATGCCAAGGATAGTTCTGTAGCATCTCATTTTAAGTGCCTGGATTCTTCATTGTGATTCTGCTGTCAGAGTCCAGGCCTCACATGAATACAGAAAGATTGAGATGACTAGTGTTCTCAATAGTCTGATTTTAGTTTTCAGACAGATATTCTTGTCTCTCTAGATGGGTCTTAGCTTTGACAAAGCTGCCGTTGTTTGTGCTGCTTGTGACAAAATTTCTGATCATGATCCCTCTTCGGTGAGTATGGAACCAAGATATTTGAATTGGCCCATTATTTCTAGTTCCTGTCCTCTAACTTTAATCTTGGTTGAGATTTGTTTGCCAGTGTTTGTCATCAGCTTTGTTTGCTCGGCGCTTATCTCCATGTCAAATCTGGAAGATGTTTCATCCAGGTTCTTCACTAAGGTGGTAAGCTCATCTTCACTGCCTACCAGCCCATCATTGTTGTCTGCAAAACCTAGGTTGGTCATGTTACGCTCTCCAATGCTGACTGTCCCACAATGGTATTCCAGGGCTTCGCTCATGATGCACTCTAAGTAGATGTTGAAAAGTGTGGGTGACAGGAGACAGCCTTGCCGTATTCCGACTGTTGTCTTGAACCAGTCCCCCACAGAACCTTGAGCAATTACTGCACTGGTAGCCTTGGCATACAGCTACTTGATGGTATTGGTCAACTTTTGACTCATGTTGTGCTTTTTTATTGTGGCCCACAATGCCTCATGCCACACTCTGTTAAAAGCCTTTTTGAAATCTATGAACACGATAGATGTCTTGTTGATGTTGTGAGTACTTTTCACACAGAACCCCAAGATTGAATATTTGTTCTGTTGTGCTTTTTCCTCTCCGGAACCCTGCCTGTTCTTCAGTGATTATTTCATCTGCATGTGGGTTCAGTCTGTTCAAGATGATCTTCAGCATCACCTTACTAGCATGTCTGATCAAACTGATAGTTCAGTAATTTGGGCTCAGCTGGAGATTGTCTTTTTTGGGGAGTGTTATAATCAGTGACTGAGTGCAGTGTGCTGGCCATTCGTTTGTCTGCCAGATCTTGTTGCAGATTTTGTTAGTAGCTCTATCACTGATTCTCCACCATTCTTGATAAGTTCAGTTGGGATGTTGTCTTCTCCAGCTGCCTTCCCATTCTTCAGTGCTCTTGGTACTGACTCCACCTCTTCTTTGAGAATGGGGAAATGATCATCATTTGTGGAGTCTGGAACTTCAAGCACCTCTGGGTCTCCAGTGGATGGCTGGCTGTAGAGTTCTTTACAGTACTCACTCCATCTTTCTGCAATGTCACTTGCCTCTGTGAGGCATTTTCCATTTTCGTCTTGAATGGTACTAACTCTTGGTTGTTTCTGTTTGGTGAGGTCTTTCTCAATTTGGAATACCTTTTTGCTGTTATTCTTTATCAGACTGCTCTCTATTTCTATGCACTGTTGTCCACTTCAATATTTATTTTCTTTCTTCAAGTTTTTTTCTGATATTCTTGTATTTTTCTCAGTACTCCACTGCCCCTGTTGTATTTCTGGTGTTTTTGAGGTCTGTTTGGGCATCACACAGATTCATAATCTCTTCTGTAACCTAGGTTTTTTCCTTTGGGTGATGGAAACCAATGATGTCCTTGGCAGCTGTTGTCATGACTGTGTTCAAACTGTCTGTCATCACATTAACATCAAAATCCATCACAAGGAGTGGAGCAGATTTTCATCCACTTGTGGCTTGGAATGGCTTGCAAATGTTAGGGTCCTTCAGTTGTTCAAGGTTGAATTTGAGCCTGATTTTCTTTGGCTTTTAATTTTCTTTAGCCTCACTAGGAAGTTCATAATGACAAAATAATAATATCCATACATCTATTACTTATAGATCCTTTCAAAACTTTGATACTGTTAAATTCCTAGAAGATCTTAAACAGATTCCATGGAATACAATCCAAATCTTTGAGGATATTGATGATGTTTTAGATACTTGGACAGATCTGTTCATCAGTATAGTGGAAAAGCATTCCCCTTTAAAAAACACACAGGATAAAGAAAGACCATCAGCCAGGTGGGATCTCCACTGAAATTTTAGAAGCAATAAAGCAAAGAGACTAAAATCAGTAGGAAATCAAACTGAATATAGAGTTTGGAGGAATAATGTTCATAAAAAGATACATGAAGCCAAACAAGCGCACTAAAAAAAAGTGCTGGATGAAAACCAAAATAACCCGAAAGCTATCTGGAAAGTGTTTACAGGTTTTGGTGCAGGCAAATGTAATCATAAAGCTGAAATTTTATTCCTCAATCATGAAGGAATTTATACTGATAATCCAAAGGACATCTCAGTTATTTTTAACAACTTTTAGCTCAGATAGCTCAAATTGCTTAAAAACTTAAAAGAACCCAGAACTTCATCTGATCATCTGGAACTAGTACAAAAACAAATACTGACTGCTTTTCTGTAATTTTGAATCATTTTCAAAGCTGAATTTTTCAATGCAGAATGATATTTTATGTTTTTTTATATGATTATGTTTTTACAGATGCCTGTGCATGTGTTCCAGGCTTCATACTTGGAAATTTAACATTCCTTAATTATTTAGTGTCGAGCCAGACTCTTCACATCATGTTGTATGTATTGTATATATTGTACATAACAGATGGAAGGCCTCAAGGTAGATTAGTTCTGCAACTAATTGGGTTACCTTGTCTAAATAAATAAAGTCTAAATGGATGGATGGATTGATTTCATTGTGTGGTATGTATGTATGGATGGAGGGATGTATGTATGTATGTATGTATGGATGGATGGATGGATGGATGGATGGATGTATGTATTTCATAATGTGCTGGCAAAGTCACAAGTTAAAATACAATGAAATATATATGGTATTAACATTGAAAAAGAACATTTTATTATATACCAAACTTGATCCTGAATCACTCCCACCTCTTTTCATCATTCACCTCACTTTCATAGGCTAAAATATATATATATATAAGAAAGGAATATTAACTAAATTACATTTTTGCCATTTTTAAAACTATTTTACCTTTTCTGTACACAGCAATTGAGTTATACATTGTAGTGGGTTTTTTGCTGTCAAAGAAGTAAGGAAAGATAGCTTTGATGTCAATAGTGTCTGCTCCAGTTTCTTTATCAACAATTAAATGCCATGTCTGCATTGTAAGGCAGCTTCAATTTATCTGTTCTGACTCACAAATTACTCTAGTTTTATTTCTGCAGGCACAACATTTGTGCACATGTAACAATCAAGCATCACATAGCAAGACGGGAAATCTTATATTTTCACATGTAAAGATAAAAGGATATAGTTTTCATGTGTCAAAAGATAGGAATGAACAAAGCATGAAAATTATTTTCCTAACAGTAAGTCTCTATTTTTCACACTTTATAAATAAATAAATAAATATATATATATATATATATTTATATTGTGACGGATCGTTCGGTCCCAAGCGTTATTGGTACAATATTGTACAAGCCCACTGGTCAGAGGTATTGCGCAACTTGGAAAAACAACACCCGAAATTGTCTTCAGCAAATACTCATTATCTAAGGAATGACCTAAACGGTATGATTTGCCCGGTTATAGAATGGATATGGCAATCTGAAACAATATCTTGAACAAAGACAACACACGAGCCCCCGTTAAGATAAATAAAGAATTTATTCAAAAGAATCAAGAGAAGAAAAGACACAATAAATTACAATTTCTTTTCTTTTGAATACTCTTAGATCAGAAGCACTCTAAACCCAAAGTTTAAATTAATTGATACATTAACTAAATTTCAAACTCTAATAAAATAGACAAATGTAGCCGTTACTGGCTGATAGCAAATTTCATCATGGAATCGAGCGTTTATTAACATTTGACCACTTGGTAAATTCTCATGACCTGCTCGTCGACTGTTTTTTTCTGCTGCGTCTCGACTTTAACTTGCCTTCTGGATAAACGTGGGTTCTCGCAACTGACTTCTAAATTCTTTTTCCTCCTTTGGGTCTCGACCTCCTTGCTATTTCTCTCTCTCCAAACAAACTATTTTCCTTTGAAAAGAAAAGGATAAAACGCCCAAAGTATCTCGTTATGCTTTAAGAGTTGAGATTGTCCGTCCGTCTTTCTGGTTTGAACAGTCAGATCTTACTATCAGTGATAACCTTTATATGGCTAGCAAATACTACACAAGTCTTCAGATCAATACAGCTATACCACTAATTATCGACATCAGAATTTGGGGAAGTCACATATATTCCCGTAAATCATTACGTAAAGTGAGGCAGTAAATGATAGCACACAATCAATATTCTCTAATATGATAAATTCAAAATTAATGTAGCCCTTTCCAATCATAAATGTACACAGCGGGTTTTCCTACAACACCCATTAACCTACCTACGTATATAAGGTGAAAATTCTAATTCATAATACAAAAGTACTTTACTAAATCAATGTAATAACCGAACTATTCATACAAAATATCAACACCTCATGCATCTGTAACGACGAAACATGATATCAAAGTACATTATGATAAATGTGAATTTGAGTTAAATACCTTGTGTTTTTGGCGTCTTACAATCGTTCCTAGATTACATATTTTCCCTGGAACCACGATTTTACTGACGTCTTCCCCTAAGATACCGCCCGGAGTCTCTACTATGTATTTTTATTTCGGTTTTCTCGCTCTCAGAGAACTTCAAGACTGACGAAAATTCATTAGATCGAAGCATATATTCCCTCCAAGATTCAGGGATCGACCCACCCCTCATTCCACATTTGACCAATCGGAATAAATGCTATTCCTACAGACATTTGGAAAACTGCGTATCAATGTGCCAAAAATGCCACCTGGGGTTGTATTTAACACCCTGTCGATTCTCTCAAATCACTTTTGACAGTTTTTTGTGTGAATTTCACCTTTCTAACCTGTCATACAACTAGTTCGTTTTTACTATAAACATACTAATGGTGTGACCCGAGTTTAGACAAACATTTCTCCATGCAAACTCTACCACAAGATAACAGTTAATTGTTGGCTAGACTAAGAATTAATTAATGGATTTTACTGACGAAAAATTTGGCACTTTACATATATATCTGTGTTCGGGTATTGACCGAGACAAGGAAATCTTTTTCTGCCTCTAATGCCTTCCTTATAGTAGATGAAACAGACTGTATCTCTCTTTTTGGAGCAGTTTAAAAATATACTGGAGTATAGAAATTCGATAGATGGCAATCTGATTATTCTTGGAGATTTCAACTTTCATTTTGACTGTCCTAGAAACTCGTACGCATCAAAATTCCTAGATTCCATTGTTTTCAACCACAAGCAGTCCGTTAACCAACCCAACCATAAACATGGTCACATTTTCGACTGGATTATTCGTAGACCTGATGATAATATTCTGCAATCCATCCTTGCAACCCAAGAATCATCCTCTGCATTATATGCCATCTGGACATGTCAGTACCTAACCCTCCACCTTTATTTGCTACTAAGAGAAGCCTATGTATGATAAATAGTACCAAACTAATGCATCATATCCAAGCAAACCTAACAATTTTCTTACCTCCTATAGCTGAACAGCTCAATAACTGCCTGCATTGCCCCAACCACCAAGTGCATAGTACCAATTCAAAAGTGTCCTCCATGGTATAGGAGTGTTAGGGACCAGCTTTGCACTTCTAAAAGAGACCGCTGTAAATCAGAGAGGCTTTGGCTTTGCACCAGACTCACTATTCATGAACAAATCTATAAAGCCACTAAGAAGAATGACCCAAACATAGTCCATTTAGCCAAATTATCCCATGTCAGTACTAAGATCATGAAGAGTTCCAGCTGCAAAGAGCTCTTTGAGATAAGTAACAAACTAATATCAAGGAACAAATGTACACCCCTTCCAACTACATTCTCTCCAGTAGACCTTCCAGACCTATTTTCAAATTTCTTCCATGACAAAGTACAAATGATTAGAGATATGCTTGAAAATACAATTTCAGCTGAATCGTCATCACCACACAGTTCGGAAATAAATTTTCAGCGACAACCATTAGAAGCATTTGAACCTGTCTCTATGGATTTTGTATGTACAATCATGATGAAGATTGCACCAAAGTCATATGAACTTGATCCAATCACAACATCACTGCTGCTTGAGACCTTAGACAATATTGCCTTCACTAACTGATGTTTTTTTTATATCTCTTTCATCCGGGGATTTCCCACCGTTTTTCAAAACTGCCATTGTAGAACCTCTGCTGAAGAAACCAAAACTTGACCAAAATGATTTGAAGAACTACTGACCAGTTTCTAATCTGGCTATCGTATAAAAAATCTTTGAAAATCTTGTTCTAACATGACTTGTATCTCATTTGAATTCAAACAGTCTTTTTATTAATGTACAGTCTGCGTCTTGCACTTGCAACAGTATTGAAACTATCTTCTAAATGTATTTAAAGACATTCTCTCTGCTTTGGATAGCAGAAAGATTACAGTCCTCACACTCCTTGATTTATCTGCAGTATTTAACACAATAGACCATGATATTTTACTTCACCATCTCCAGCATGTAATTGGTGTTCACAGCTGTGGTTCAAATCCTACTTAGTCAACATGATACAAATTGTATCTGCAAATGGAATACATTCCAGTCCAGTTGATCTTTGTTGTGGTGTTCCACAGTGGTCCTTTCATGGACCTGTTGTCTTCATACACTCACTCTCAAGTGTCATAGATCATCACCCAATGTCTCGCCAATTATACGTGGAGGACACCCAAATATACAAGTGCAGATGAATGATGATAAAACTGAGGCCATTCTGATCACAACACAAAGACTTTCTCATTCACATCCTTTACCTCAAACAATTAATATCAGCAACACCAACATTAAATTCGCAGTCAGTACGAAACCTAGATGTTACTCTACTCAGTACTCTCGCATTGCACCAGCATATCATGAACATATGCAAAGCTGCATATCTTGAGCTGAGATGCATCAGCACCATTTACAAATCTTGAGCTGAGGCGCATGAGCTTGATTCGCAAATATCTTTAAGTTGATGCCACTAAAACTCTGTGTTCATTAGTACTTTTAAGACTATACTCTATATCTACTCCGGAAACTTCAAAAAGTTAAAAACACAACTGCTCAGATCATATTTAGAGTACCACGATCAAAGCTCACCTTCCTGCTGCTCTGTGCTATACCTACACTGGCTATCCATTCAGTCCAGAATCAAACACAAAATTTGTTCTCCGAGCTACATTTCACTGATGGACTCCGTGAGTTCAGCATTAACTATCCGGCCTAACCCATATGTACACACCAGCAAGATACTTGCATTCATCTTCTGACAATTGTATACTCATTATACTTACTATGAAAACAAAGTCATATGGACAAGGTTCATTTTGCATACCAGGCCCCACAACGTGGAATGAATTGCCCATTGAAATTAGACACAAAAACACAGTGATCAATTTAAAAAGTGCTCTTAAAACTCAAATTTTTGTCTGTAAGAACAATCTTAAAAATCTAATAATGTTTTCTACCTTAAATATTGTCTGCACTTTTTATGTTTTTCAATTTTATGGTGTTTGTTTTTGTTTTTCTTTTTGTTGTTGGTGTTGTTATGGGTTTGATGCCATTTTTCAGCACATGATAGGCTATACATGGTGGCCAGTATTACTGGTGATGGAAGAACGCGGGGAAAATCATTGGAAAGAACCACCAACCCATGAGAAGCTACTGGCAAGCTTTCGCACATAACTACATTAGCCGAATCTTAGACTCAAACTGACGCAGACAGAGATGAGATGGCAGTGATCCATAATGAAGAGCGCTTTAGACCACTCGTCCACTCGGGGCCCCATTTTTGTTTCTGTAGTGATATCATTATTGATGTTGCAAAGTGCTTAGAGCTTCTAAAGACTAGGCGCTATACAAAGTTCTCATTATTAGTATTAAATCTTAGTCAAGGGGTTAACACTATTTGTCGTCTCATGAGGTTGATCAGAGTTGGGAGACTTATAATGTAAATAGTTACCAGGAATATGATTGGCTATACATGGAGGATGAACCTGGGAAAAGTCCAGTAAGAACCACTGACTCACTGCCTGGGAAGCTACTGACAAACTTTTTCATTTACCCATATTGATTAAGTGTGTGAGTTGAACACACAGAGCAAGAGTTGAGATGTCAATGATACGTAATGGCAAGTGCTTTGATCTGCTCAGCCACCCAGTCTTCTGACATAAAATTTTCTCCAATGATTTTATATTGTCTACATGGCTCAAATTGAACACAGTGAAGATCTGACATCAAATATGGCTGCCACTGCCAACACAGCCATCTTGAAAAATTGATTATGGGTGGGTTATTGCTGTGTTTTGGACCAACCTATCATATTCATAATTGTTTATGTATATGCCTATACTATCTATAGTACAACCAGTTTTTATTGATTTAACAGTATTACATTATGCTATGAATCTGCACCAATCAGTTGTCATTTCTTAACTGGGATGATCAAGCTGTTGGCATTTTACCATTAAATGAAAATATTGACATATTCATGATCTTTTTTATAATTGAAAAAAAAATAGCCAAAACTCTCCAACATTACAAAACTCTATTTCTGTGTTTTAATTTGTGTTAAATATAAAAAGTACTATGTTCCTTATTTTGTGTAAAATTTAGTTAGTCCTCTTAAGGCATATTGCTCATTACTTGTGATGGTGTCTTGGGTAAAAATGTCCTCCTCCACTGAGTGAAGCTGGCAATACTTAATATTACATCCTGCTTTATTAACTGTAACCTTTTTTTGAGGGTCTTTATGGTTATATTATGTATTTGCAATGCTTGTATCAGTTTGTGGTCCCAAAAATTTTTGTATTTTTTGATTATTTTTTACAATCCAGAAGAGACATCTGACAATAAAAAATATATATATTAGAAAATAAAAATAATGCTAACCATGATCATATTTGAATTTACCAGAATAGTGTTAAATATCAGGACAGAAATTTAAAAATATTTAAGAAAACTTAAGAGAATAACATCGTATGAAACATTTAGATTTACTTTAACCATTTGCCATATAAAATTAAAATTGTCTGTTTATAATGATAAAAAGAACCATCTCATTGAAAAAATTTATTTAATAAATTTCATATCCTGTAGATTTTATGATATGTGCCTTGTTGATGACGTTTTGTTTGAAAATCTTATCATAAAATAGACTATAGTCAAATCAGTTTTATTTCCTGTACCGTGTATAGCAACAAATTGAATATATCTACATACAATTTTGTTATCTTCCTCAACTGTTTGATAATTCTATAAGGAAAATGTTTGATCCTCTGTTTTATACCTTTAGAAATCCCAAAGGCATACAGACTTCTTTGGAATTGGTATAGCATAAATCTTATCTCACTATGGAATTCATACTAGAAATGTAAAATATTCAATTAAGAAAAAACATGTAACTTCACAGTAAAGAAATAATCGATATTATGTAGATAACAGGGGTGGAGAAATATGCATGCACAGAAGTTTTTTAAAACAGATAGTAAAATGTGTTGCTAGATAACAAAATAGCCAGGACCTATAAGTGTACCATAGCAAGGTCAAGTCTGAAAGGTCATACAGAGCATTGACTCAAGCAATGGTGATGCAGGTAAAATGACCTTTTGCAGGTTTAAAACCAATTACAGTTTGACAATTATAAAACAAATACAGGTATATTGATAAAATTAGAATTAGTGGCATTTATTGTCAATGAATTTCAATACTGATTATTCATAGATCATGAGCAGTACATATCTGCCACCCACCCCTCTTTCAACAAAATGATGAAATTGCTGTAAACATGATAGATCATTGCTAATTATAGTTTTAGAAAAAGAAGAAAAAAAGCCGGACAATAAAAAGAAAATCCAGGTTACATAGTATAAGTATTAATGATTGAAACGGTAATAGGCATTTGCATTATGTACATGTAGCATGAAACTCAATTATAAAATCAGTTGGCAATATTTACCTTAAATACAGCTGAAGATAATATTCTGGATTATAAGTTTACAAGCACTACATATTGTATTTAATCTCATGCCATGGACACAGATTGTAAGTTTACAAGCACTGCATATTATACTTAAATATCATGCCATGTTCCCAGATTGTAATTTTACAAGCACCACATGTTGTACTTAATCTTATGCCATGGGCTCATATTGGAATTTCACAAGAACTACACCCTGAATATTAAACTCTAGCCATGGACCCAGATTATAATTTTACAAGCACTACATGTTGTACTTAAATTTCATGCCATGGACCCAGATTGTAATTTTACAAGCACTACATGTTGTACTTAAATTTCATGCCATGGACCCAGATTGTAATTTTACAAGCACTACATGTTGTACTTAAATTTCATGCCATGGACCCAGATTGTAATTTTACAAGCACTACATGTTGTACTTAAATTTCATGCCATGGACCCAGATTGTAATTTTACAAGCACTACATGTTGTACTTAAATTTAATGCCATGGACCCAGATTATAATTTTACAAGCACTACATGTTGTACTTAAATATCATGCCATGGACTCAGATTGTAATTTTCCATTTTGCACCTAAACCTTAAGCCATGGAACTCCACACAGAATATTAAACTCTGGCCATGCAACCAGATTGTAATTTTACAAAAAGTACATGTACTTAAATCTTACGCCAAGGACACAGATTATACGTTTACAAACACTGCATGTCCATGTCCAACCCAGTAATAATTTTGAAAAGTCTTTAGTATGGCTTAGCCGGGGATTGAACCCATGAACTCTTGTGTCCAAGGCAGATGCTACAACTACTTAATATGTGACCTGAGCGGTATGCTGCATGCTTTGTATACATTTTCATTCTTTCTTTTTGTTTTGGTTTATTGATAGTTATTCACACACACTTATTCACCCGCACGCACGCATGCATGCACGCACATACACACACAGGTTTTAGGTTTACAATTATTATGATTGAGATTTATTTTCTTTCTTTCTTTAGTGTTTGGGTTTATATATGTCCCATTCCTTGAAAATTTGGATTGTGGTCACATCTTGGTTCTGTTTTGTTTGTTTTTATTCAGTTTGAATCATTGAAATTCATTTTCCATTTAACCTAAAATTAGCATTTTTATTCTCTGGAAAGATGTAACACACCACTCTGAACCATTCTATGTATACATTAATGATTGTACACCTCACATTCTTATAGTTTGTACCGGGTTTATTATTTATTTTAGTGTCTTACCAAGCTGGTTTGTTGTTAATTGTCTTCTCTATGACACAGAATAAAGTAATTAAATGGTCTGTGTACCAATCCCGACCAACTTCCCTATTTGGACTTTGTGGGAGTCCTTTGGTGGACTTCTTTGCAACAGGGCTAAAAAGAAGGCTTCTCACAGCCCTAAACCAGAGATCCTGGGAAGTTAATACTTGAACCTGTAGTGGAATCTTGTGTTTGCTGTGCCAAATTTGTCAATATAAATAGTCCATGCTTTGTTATGCTCACAAATTATTTTGATTATGTGCAAATGGAGTTTTGTCAATGTAAATAGTTTAAGCTATGCTATGGTCACATTATTTTGATTAATATGTTTTTCATTTTAGATGCCGAAAAATATTTGAGACTTCAGCGGCTTGTAAAGTTCTTAAATGAGCAAGTTCAGCAGAAGCCAAATGACAGTGCAAAACAAGATAATGGACATGCCCAACATGATCTATCAGTCAGGGCCAAGCATGATATTGATCAAGAAGTCATGCCTACTTTATCTCAGCCTGTAGAATCTCCCATTGCCATTTTGAGCCCTGAAGCAAGCAGTGAGGTAGAGTCCAGAGAAAATGAGAAGAAGGATGCCGTGATGGAAATCCTGCAATTGATCAATGAGAATTCAGACAAACTAGAGAAGAGTACGGTGGAGTATGCAAAATTGGGATTGTGGGATTTTGCTGGACAATATGTTTTCTACACTACACACCAGACTTTCCTGAGCTATCGTGCAGTATATATCTTAGTTATAGATCTTAGCCAGCCAATCACAGCATTAATAAAAGATGAGTGTTTCCTTGATACAGCAGGGTTAAAACCATGTCAAGTTCAGGGTAAGTAAAATATGTATTGCTGGAACTGTTGATACTGAAGACAGCAGATAGATAATTATGTATCTACAAGTCACAAAGTAAAAAATGACTCCATGCACAAGATATGAAAGAAAAAGAAATATTGCCACATGAGACATTTTATACTGACAAAAGGTTAAACAAAAGCAGGAAACATATCAGTAAAAAGTCAGGTAAGATTTCAAAGCCTAAATGACTTGAGATACAGATGAGTCAAAGGTCAAGTAAGATTTAAAAGCCTTTATTCAGATACAGACAAGTCAAAAGCCAGGTAATATTTAGAAACCTTAATAAATTCAGATACAGACAGTTCAAAATTCAAAAGTCAGGTAAGATTTAAAAGCCCTTATGAATTGAGATACAGACAAGTACAAAGTCAGGTAAGATTTAAAAGCCATAATGAATTCAGATACAGAGTAAGTCAAAAGTCAAGTAAGATTTAAATGCCATTATGAATTCAGATACAGACAATTGCGTATCTAGAATGTCACAAAGTACCTAATTAGCTTGTTATGAAGTACCTATCTAGAATGTCATCAAGTACCTATCTAGAATGTCATCAAGTATATTTCTAGATGTGATCAAGTGCCTATCTAGAATTTCACCTAGTATGTATCCAGCTAGTCATCAGATATCTTGTGTCAGATTAAGGGCAATCATTTCTCCCTACAAAAGCCTTCCAATTAAAACGTTACATTTTCATGATGTCATTGTCACAGATTCCCATAGGAGGAGACCAGAAGACTCCAACGTACTTCTGAATTGGACAAGATTTCTGACAACCAATGAAGGATCTGACCATGGACTCAGCATCATTTTCAGTACATCCTCTTATTTGTCCAGAGTTTCTGCAGCTACAAACGTCCTCATAGACCCACTCCAAGTTGCCATTTTGCAGCAAAGAATCAACATTCTTCTTCCAGAAAAGAGCAATAACAATTGTTCACATTGTAACTTCACCTTGCTTTTTATCCCAGGCTGGTTCTGCTTCCAAAGGCAAATAACATTCTGCACCCTGGTAGTGACCAAAGTGCACTCAATTCATGCATTCTCAGGTTCATGGGGAAATCAACTCAATACAATCAAATGGTCTCATCATCCCATGGTTTTCATTCAGAAATTTGCCTGATGGGATTGATCATTGTTGGACATATTTGCAACCAGGTGGAATGGTAAACTCTCTCCCTTTTCCTCACAAATCCTTTATCTGAAATCCTTCAGGGCATTCAGTGTTTTTACTTTTGACTGGAACAGCATGATTGAGTATGCTTAACTTCCAACACCTTAGATGCCGGAGAATCACTTGTGCAAGATGGTTGTGTGCTTTAAA
The DNA here is from genome assembly GCA_030141615.1 of Unio pictorum. Lineage (NCBI taxonomy): Eukaryota > Metazoa > Mollusca > Bivalvia > Unionida > Unionidae > Unio > Unio pictorum. The sequence goes on along the minus strand of JARLTB010000016.1, from coordinate 3,114,295 downwards.
ACTTTACTTAGCTAAATGGAAATTGTTCACATGTTACTTTGTCCAAGAACACTTACATCATACCACTTTAGGCATTCATACCTCCAATAACTACCTTCCTACTATGGGTCTCTGATATAATAAACACCATGAACAATCAAGTACATTATGACATGCCAGATGGATATATGATGACATTGTCCAGGCAGTGGGGTGGATATCTGAGTTCACTTTCTCCAGCTATTATCAGTGAACAAATCCTGGTCATATATATATATATATATATATATATATATATATATATACATATATATATATATATATATATTACATTTGTAACTGGTCATTTCATTGGGGAAAGGTGAGAATATAATATTTTTAAGTTTATGATGATCTTTAAAGGTAATACAGCATTAATAAACACTTCTGTCATTCAGTGAACTTATTTCATGGCAAAAGTCATCCTGAATAGCATGGGATGGGTCAGTTAATAATTATTGTTTTAACAAGATTTTGATTGCAAATGTAGAATAAAGATAACTAATCACAATATTCAGTCAAGCATGTTGAATATGCTACATTGTCAAATATGCTACATACAAATGGTGCTCCTATTTTTATAGATATTGCGTATATCACAATGACTAATGTACATATGTTTGCAGTCTGTGTAATGCTCCCTTTGCTTCTTGAATAACACTCTTCCAAAAGGAATCACACTTTAACATGTCATGGCTCTCATGGCCTGTGTGGTTAGACCTTCTGTCGCAGATGTTGGAGGGTATGGGTTTGAACCAGAGCTGAGTTGTTACCAAAGACTTGTATGAATGGTACGAGCAGAAGTTAGTATTAGGACAAATTGAATTGGTGAAAGGATAATGTGACAGAGCACTGCATCATGCTATATGTCTGTGGCATGATGCCCCTGTATTAGATATCACTATAAACTGCTACACTGAAGAAAGACATCATAGTGATATGACTGGAGAAATGCTAAAGCTACATTGTTAAATCCAATCACACCAACACAGATAAACATTAACACTATTCCCTAATGTGAATACATGAGAAAGCTTACCAGTAGCTTTTCATTGATTGGTGGTTCTTCCCTTGGTTTTCCTGGGTTCTTCCTTCAACAGTTGTACTGGCTGCCATGTATAGCCTATTTTGTGCTGAATAATGGTGTTAAATCCAACAGCAATGGCAAAAAAAATTAACACTATTCAAACAAAGGATATAATCATATTTTAAATTTTATATCTGGAGTAAAAATATGACTTCAAAGTAATGTTGCTGCACATCACAAACTTTATTAAAATTACCTTCAAAATTTTCATTTAGTGCAAGGATGTACTTGAAGATGTTTCTTTGATGTCCTTTACCTAGATAAATTGGGATGTTTAAATTTGTGTACTTCATCTGGCAGGTATTTTATTGTTATTGTTATTATTATTATTATTATAGAAAAACTTATTGAAATAATGTTTACTGTTTTATCTTTAGACATGATTCACACATGGATGAACTCCATCCATTCCTGTACACCATCCCCTCAATCTGGCATCCCTGCTGTTATTCTTGTGGGAACACATTTGGATAAGATTCCAGAGGTATGTGTATCTATCTATCTGTCAATCTAATCTATCTATCTATCTATCTATCTATCTATCTATCTATCTATCTATCTATCTATCTATCTATCTGTCTGTCTGTCTGTCTGTCTGTAAAATTGATAGAGTTGGTATAAATGTAAAAACAATGTTAAATCATTTCTTTTGAATGTGTGTTTCCCTCTTTTCTTCAATAAACGGTTACAGTGAGAAACATAAAAAGACAGGTACAATGAGTCATCAGTTGTTTTGTTGGTACAGTACATAAATAGGGATATACTTAATATATTCTGTAGGTGATTATATGCTTGCATTTAATTATATTGTCATTATTTCATTGTTTTGAATAACCTCAGGACGATCAGTGACAGTGTGATCATACAAAGGGTCCTTGGTACACTCACTCAGAATGTGTCAATTGCTTCCAGGTGTATATTACAAATTATGGTCTTCTGAAACCTGGAATCTGCTGATTCAGATCACCTAACCCTCTCATCATCTGAATGTTTTAGATTTCTCTTGCAGTCCCCCACCCACTAAGGCTTCATGAGAGGCTAAGCTTTTCAGTTCAGAAGTATACTTTAGGGTCAGAAGAGTCTGAGACCAACTTCTTTGATGTCCTTTGAGGCCCTCCACAAGGAGGTACTTGAGGAGTCTAACACCTCCCACTGAAATACAGATATCAGACATTCTTCCCATTCAGGTCAGCACATTTCGTCTTCTCCGAGAGGGAGTTGAAGCATTGCTCATCTTGTGTACAGATTAGCGTATTGTTCTCTCCCAATTTGAGAGCATGTTTACTCCTACTACTTAGAGATGGTCGAGTTCACATATCAAATCTAAGATGGAAATTTGCTTCATCCCATTAGGTCGATGGTGTACAACACATGTGATATCCATGATATCATTTTGTTCTCTTCCAATTGGGAGGTAGTGACCACAACACTTATATTCATGATGACATGTTGTTCCCTTCCATTAGGAAGGTAGTGACCACAACACTTATATTCATAATGACATGTTGTTCCCTTCCATTAGGAAGGTAGTGACCACAACACTTATATTCATGATGACATGTTGTTCCCTTCCATTAGGAAGGTAGTGACCACAACACTTGTATTCATGATGACATGTTGTTCCCTTCCATTAGGAAGGTAATAATAATAATAATAATAAAGACTTTATTTAGAGAAGGTAACTCGATTAGTTACAGAACTAATCTACCTTGAGGCCTTCTATCTGTTATGTACAATATATACAATACATACAACATGATGTGAAGAGTCTGGCTCAATGCTAAATAATTAAGGAATTTTAAATTTCAAAGTATCAAGCCTGGAACACATGCACAGGCATCTGTAAAAACACAAACATATAAGAAACATAAAATATCATTCTGCGTTGAAACATTCAGCTTTGAAAATGATGCAAAAATACAGACAAGCAGGCAGTATTTTTTTTTTTTTTTTTGTGGTATTAGCACTGTTCAATTTTCTAAAGATTTCATCCATTTAAGACATTGATTATGAAACGAAGAAATGCTAGGAGCCTGCCTTATGTCGCTGGGAATGTTGTTCCATACTACTGGACCAGTATATTGAAAACTTTTTTTAAACAATTCCCTCTTTGGCCTTGGTATAATGTAATTTTTTCTTCTTATGGACCTTAAATTTGGAGTACCATCAGCATCTCTTTGGTGAAAGATATTGCTTAGATAGACAGGAATGGATTTTCTGGATACTTTATACATCAATTTGGCTTTTCTAAGAAATATTCTTTCATGTATTGTTAAAATCTTTATATTATTCATTGCATCCTGAAAATTGTCTATACATTGATCAAGAATTAAATGGCAAGCCCTCTTTTGGAGCCTTATAAGTGTTGTTATGTTTGAATTAGAGGTATTACCCCAAATTACGTTACAGTAGTCCAGATATGGCTGAATATAACTTTTATAAAAGATGACCCTATACTGAAGAGGAATGTATGTTTTGATTTTCCTCAGTAGCCAAAGATAAGAATTTACCTTTTTTGAAATGTGTTTAATGTGAATAGACCACATAAGATTGTTATCTACGAATACACCAAGAATTCTATCTTGAGAGGTCATATTAAGGCTCACATTGTCCAAAAAAAACATTAAGTTTGTCGCTATCTAGTCTTGCTCGTTTTTGTTGTGTTGTAACTAGTAGGGGTTTCGTTTTTTCTGTATTTATGATCATACTGTTTTCCTTGCACCATACTTGAAGTCTGTTGAGAGCATCTTGTAAGTTATTTTCAAGTACCGTTTTGGTTTTACCAATCTCAGACAGTGTAGTATCATCTGCATAGAGGTCAGTGGAAGAAATTGAAGTTCCAATCTTAAGAGGTAAATCGTTGATAAATAGAATGAATAACAGAGGTCCAAGGATAGGGCCTTGTGGTACTCCACAATTAATACTTTTACTTTGAGAAAGTTGACCATTTAAAGATACTTTTTGCACTCTGTTGGTTAAGTAAGAAGTAAACCAGTTTAGAGTTTTCACTACATTGATAAATCTTTATTTTTTCAAGTAACATTTCATGGTCTACAAGATCAAAAGCTTTACGAAAATCAACCATAATAGTGCCTACCATTTCTCCTTGATCTAATGCTTTCAGCCATTTATCAATCAAAAAAACAAGTGCAGTTTCACAGGAGTGATTCTGGCGAAAGCCAGACTGATTATGATCATGAATAAGATCATAAGTGTTTAAATAGTTGAGAAAAGAATCATGTACATGTTTTTCTAGTAATTTGGAGAGACAAGGAAGGATAGAGATGGGTCTGCAGTTATTTACATCATCTTTTGTTCCTGGTTTATGCAATGGTATAACATTGACAGTTTTCCATCTTTGTGGAAATTTATTAGACCTAATACTTTCATTACAAATGAAAACTATACTCTCTACAATTGCATGTGCAGCCACTTTTAATAGCCTGCATCCAATCATATCAAGTCCTGTAGCTTTACATACATCCATTGTTTTAATATATTTCAACACAAATTCTGGACTCATTTCAGGAATTTCAAATTTTATATTGTTTTGTAGTTTTTTAGCACAAAAATGTTTGAGTTCCAGATGATCAGATGAAGTTCTAGGGTCTTTAAATTTTTCAGCAATTTGAACAAAAAAGTTGTTAAAAATATCTTAGATGTCCTTTGGATTATCAGTATAAATACCCTCATGATTGAGGGATAAAATTTCAGCTTTACGCTTACATTTGCCTGCACCAAAACCTGCAAACACTTTCCAGATAGCTTTTGGGTTATTTTGGTTTTCATCCAGCACTTTTCTGTAGTGCACTTGTTTGGCTTGATGTATCATTTTATGAACTTTATTCCTCCAAACTCTATATTCAGTTTGATTTCCTACTGATTTTAGTTGGTCTCTTTGCTTTATTGCTTCTAAAATTTCTGGGGAGATCCAGCCTGGCTGATGGTCTTTCTTTATCCTGTGTGTTTTTAAAGGGGCATGCTTGTCCACTATACTGATGAACAGATCTGTCCAAGTATCTAAAACATCATCAATATCTTCAAAGATTTGGACTGTATTCCATGGAATCAGTTCTAGATCTTCTTGGAATTTAAAAGTATCAAAGTTTTGAAAGGACCTATAAGTAATGGATTTATGGATATTATTTTTTGTTGATTTGCCATTGACTTTACGTGTTAGAAAAATTGGAAAGTGATCACTTATACCAATCTTTGGAACCATTACTTCCAAAACATTTTCTTTTGTATTGGTATAAATATGATCTATAAGTGTTTTAGAGGTAGATGTTACTCTGGTGGGTTCATTTACTAGTTGCTCCATACCTAACGAATCAATAAATTTCATTCAATTCCCTTCTATTTGATCATTGAGAAGGTCTCGATTGATATCACCTAGAATGTAAAATTCTTTCTCTTCATTTGAAATTTTATCTACTTGAAGTTCAAAATATTCACACCAATCAGTATGTGATGATGGGGGTCTATACACAGAACCTACTAAATAGTGCTTCGCTTTTTCTGGAGTGATCTGTAGCCAAATGGATTCTATTTCCGGTGTCTCTAGGTCTTCCCGTCTTTTACAAATAGTACCGGTTTTAACATATACAAGGAGCCCACCACTGCCTGCTTTCCTATCCTTACGATAAGGTTTTTCATAGCCATTAATATATAAGAAATTTTCACCCTGATTTTCTGTTAACATTGTTTCCGAGAGTCCAAATAAATGGATATTATTATTTGGAGAGGTTAACAGTAACTTCACTTGATCAATCTTTCCTCAAAAACCCTGAATATTTAAATGACCTATGTGTAAACCTTTGCTAGAAACTCCTAAATTCAAGAGACTAATATCAATTCTATTAAAGGCACTCAAGGAGACATTGAAAGTATTAAAACCATGTTCACAGTGATCATCATTACAACTATCATTACTGTATAAAAAAATTAGTTTTTCTACAACTGTATTTTCTACTTTTATAATCATTGTATAAATCTGAACTATCGTTCCTGTTGGAATATGTATAAGATGCTTGTAAGGTTCCACATTCAGAACATGCATCAACAAGGGGATCAAATCTGTTTTGACAAGGGATGCCCAGTGTATATGACGGTCCTTGATAGATAGATTGGTCCTCCTGTTGAATAGAGTCTTCCTGTGGAATTTAGATGGCCTCATTGCCCTTTTCCTATTCCATAAATCTAGTGTGAGTTTTGGCTTTGTGTCCAAAGCTACCACACTGATGGCATTGTATTGGCTCTCTGTGCCTGCATTCCTGTGCTGAATGTTTGATCTCACCACAGTAATCACATCCCATAGTGTACTGCCTGTATTGATATGGCTGACCATATTTTCTGATGTTGTTTTAACCTACATTGCATTTATGGGGACGGATGAAGTTTGTAATGTGACTGTAAGACCAGACTGCATGAATAACTGCATTTATATTTTTTGCCAGCTTTTCCACCCCATTGGTAGACAGGTGGATCTTATCTCTTTTTCCAAATAGATGTTGCATCACTTGTCCCTCTTCATCCAGGAAAGTCCTGTAATTGTAAACAATATCACACTTCCATTCACTTGCCAGCCTTCGGATGACCTCATTGATATCTAAAACATCACAATCTCCCCTGGGGGCCATTTCACACAATGCAACCTGACAGCTTTGATTTTGCTTATAAATGTAATTAAGTAATTGGTCATATAGTTCTTCAAAAAGTTCTAGATCTGTCCCTTCACTGGCATTGTTCCCTCCAATATAGAGTACTATTTTAGTAAACTTGGAGAGATCATATATTTTTATATCTTCCAGTATTGTCTGTATTTTGGCACCTGAAATGGCATGCTTTCTAACACAGTGCCTCAGTCTTCTGTTGTTAAAATTCCATGTAAAATGGAACTATCAATAAGGAGGATGTTATCTTTGCTGATAGAAGGCAAAGTAGTATGTTTACTTTGTATTGCTATTGGTTTGTATGCTGCTTTATTACTTCTGGCTGAATCAGTGACAGAGTTGGAAAACTGCATTGGGTTTTCTTTTGGTAATACTTCAGGTGTCTGTACACTTTTACTAAGAAACATAGGTTTAGGACCAATGGTTTGTGAATGTCTGCTGACAGTCAAAGGTTTCTCTCTCTGGGCAGCTAATTTAACCTTTTCATTTATTAGCTTGTCAATCTGTTTCTGCATCTTGCCTACTTGCTTCTGGAGTGATAAGATATGGGAGGCTAAACATTCCTGGCACAGACCATTTAATCTTAATAGGATGTGGGTGGCTAAACATTCTAGGCATTGACTATTTAATCTGGGTTGTTGTCAGAATTACAAACAAACAACCAGAAGAAAATTATTGTGCATCAAGACCTCTATGCATGTGATTACATTGATGTGAACTTAGTAAAAAATGACAGATTCCTTTGCTAAATGAGTGGATTTATTTGTAAAGCATGTGATCTAGAATTAAAGAATTCAGTATTGTAATCCTCTATAACAATTTCACAAACTGCATGTGATTCTACAATGGGTTATTTTATTTTATTTGCAGAAATCTCGACAGGAAGTTATTGGTAAGTACTTCATGGAAATCCGTCGCATTCTGAAAGATAAACCAACCATAGTCCACTTGATGTACACTATTGCCATTGATAACACCCTACAAGACCCCAGATTGGAGAATTTGAAAAGAATCATTTTCAAGTTGGCATCACTGCAGCCTCATTGGGGAGAAGAGAAACCTGCCCGGTGGATACCGATGGAACAAGCAATCATGACACTAAAATCTTCTGGTACCAAGGTACAATGAGCAGGAAAAATTTAAGAAATCATGAAAAAATCATGAAAAATGAAATATCTGAAAATTGGTTACATATTAGTTCTTTTCAGAAATTACTGACAAGATAACGTTAAATGAACATATTAGGTTCAAACATTTTCCAGAACATTATAATATAGTTGCCATTAAATTTTCAAGTCTGTCAAATGCTAATCATGACATACTCAAATAAACTTTGCTCAGCATGTTTGCAAGTCTGTCAAATGTTAATCGTTACATACTTGAATCCAGTATTTTCATGTTTGCCAGTCTGTCAGATGTTAATCACGAATGGCTCAAATTCAGTGTGCTTCATCATGTTTCCAAGTCTGTCAGATGTTTTTTATATCATGTTTCTTATACATGTCACTATAGCTGTCATACTAAAACATTTTACATTTCTTTCCTTCAGGTTGTCAAAATCAGTATTTTGGATGAAATAAATAGGTTGGGGTCTGTTCGGATTGAGGACAAAGATGAAATGGATCTGTTCCTAAGATTTCAGCATGAAATCGGCTCAATCCTGTATTTTAGGTGAGTAATCTGGGAATGTTGATTAATCCATTTATGCTAACAAAACATACATTAATTGATAGTTTTGAATTTCTCTATTTGGTATGGAACATAATAGTATAGTTTCACCACAGTATTAGAAAGTACACAGATATTTATAAAGTTGTACATTAACAAGGAAGATAATTACACACTATAACATTATCAGATTTGAGACAAATGCAGATGACTTACAAGAACATGTGTGCTGATTGGTACACGAGAGAAAGATGCTGTTACAACTTCAATTCACCTGACCTGTGCATGCTGGGTTGGCATTTCCTCGCTGTTGTTACCAATTTTAGATTGAATGGTAAATGGAAGCGAAAAAAGAAATGTTGTTTAAAAGCTGGCCAGTGTAGAACAGGAAGAATTTCAGTTATCTCCCTTTTGCCCATTCTATCTCAACAATTTAAATGTCAGCCATTAATTTAGATAACCTGATTCAAATCCCGATTAAATTAGCAACGTTTCTGTTAACTATCCAAAAATAACACTGCACTTTGCATTATTCAATGCACAGTCGGTAAGACCACCAGAAAATGCACAGAAATAGGTAATTTATCAATTATCAGAATATCATCATCTTTTTCCTGAAGAAATATTGCTAAAACATCAAGCAACGAGCTCAAATCTGCAGATCTAACACCCACCAGTTACTCCATCAAGTCATTCCCCCACCACTCTCGTGGAGGTAGAATTGCTGTCAAAGAACTTCATAATCAAATGTCTTAACCAGCCCACAACCTTCAATTTCTACCACACATTGACAAAGGTACTACTCTCCTCCTAGTACAAAAACAAGCCGACTGAATCTATCATTTATGCCATCTTGATGTATCAGTCCCTAACTCTCCATCTTTATTGGCTACTGAGAGAAAGCACCATATGATAAATAGAACCAAACTAATGGATGCTCAGTATCAATTCAAAAGTGTTCTCCATGGTATATCAGTGTGGGACCAACTTCATACTGCTAAAAGAGGCCGCCATAAAGCTGAAAGGCTTTGGCTTTCATCCAGAATAATTATTCATAAGCAAATCTAAGAAGATTACTAAGAAGCTAATGTCAAGGAACAAATGTACACCGCTTCCAACTACCTTTTCTTCAGTTAATCTTTTGGACCTGTTTCCAAATTTCTTCTGTGACACAGTACAAACCATTAGAGATAAGCTCAAAAATACATTTTCACTCGACACTTTGTCACCAAACAGTTGCGATATACAATTTCACCAGCAACAATTAGCAGCATTTAAATATGTCTCTATGGATTTTTGGGATCATATACAACTGTGATGAAGAGTGCACCAATGTGAACTTGATCCAATTCCAACATCACTGCTGTTTGAGTGCTTAGATCCAATATTGCCTTCACTAACTGATGTTATTAATACCTCACTCTCATCAGGGGAATTTACATCATTTTTCAAAACTACAATTGTAAAGCCTCTGCTGAAGAAGCCAACACTCAACCATAATGGTTTAAAGAACTACCACCCAGTTTCTAATCTCCCTTTCAAATACAAAAAATCATACAAAATGTTGTTCCAACCCAATTTGTATCTCATCTGAATTCAAATAATCTTTTTAACAATGTACAGTCTGCATATTGCCCTTGCCACAGTACTGAAACTGCTCTTCTAAAAGTAATTAATGACATTCTCTCTGCTTTGGATAGCAGAGAGATTACAGTACCTACCTTCCTTGATTTGTCTGCAGCATATGACACAATAGCCCATGATATATTACTTCACCATTTCCAGCATGTGTTTGGCATTCGTGATACAACCTTACTGTGGTTCAAGACCTATTTGGTCAACATGACACAAGTTGTGTCCGCAAATGGAATACTCTCCAGCCCAGTTGATGTATCTTGTGGTGTTTCACAGGAGTCTGTTTTTGGACTTGTACTTTTCATTGTATTCATTCAGTCACTCAAGGATCATCATCTAGTGTCTCACCAATTGTACACTGATGACACCCAAATGTACAAATCTAGCCACCCAACTGAGGTTGATGCTACCATCCAATGTGTAAAGAGATGCATTTCTGATGTGAAATCATGGATAACATGTATCAAGCTGCAGATGAATGATGTAAAAACTAAGGCCATTCTGATCAAAATGCAAATACTTTCTCATTTACATCCTTTACCTCAAAAATTAAATATCAGCAACACCAACATTAAATTCACAGTCAGTATGAGACTTAGGTGTTACTCTGGGCAGTACTCTCACATTGCCATAAAATGTCATGAACATGTGTAAGGCTGCATATCTTGAGCTGAGATGCACCATATCATTAAATATTTTTTTTTATGTTATAGGTTATGTCTAATGTTGTAACGTGCTTATAGCTTCTAGAGATTAGGTGCTACACAAATTCCTCAATAATATTATTATTCAGTGATAAAATATAAAACTGGACATAACAACATTGGTCATTTAATTGACTGTTATGAAATTTAGTACGTGCTGTTGTTGTTGTTGTTGTAGGATTTAATGCCATTTTTCAGCACACGATAGGCTATACATGGTGGCCAGTATTAATGGTGGAGGAAGAACCTCTGAAAACCTTCGGAAAGAATCACCGACCCACGAGAAGCTACTGGCATGCTTTCTCACATACCCACATTGGCTGAATCTGAGACTTGAACACGTGCAGACAAAAGTGAGGTGGCAGTGATCCATAATGGAGAGTGCTTTAGACCACTCAGCCACTCAGGGCCCCCTTAGTACTTTATGAAATGATAAAATACAAAAACTGGACATGATGATTTAATTGACTGTCAGGAAATTGAAATCCATATTAAAAGATCATTGATCATTTAATTGACTTTCAGGAAATTTAATACAATGTGATGTGATAAAATACAAAACTAGACATAACAATTTCTTATAAAAAATATAGTGTTAGAGCATCCACACTGGATGCAGGAGGTTGCGTGTTCAAACTCCAGCTGAATTATACCAAAGACCTATAAAAATGGTACTGACACATGTCTCGCTGGGTGCTCAGCATTAAGTTGTTAGTGTTAGGACAGGTCAGCATGTTGTCAGAATCATGGGACATCATGATACATGTACCAGTGCTAGGCATTGCTATAAACTGCCACACTTCAGACATCATAGCGATATGGCTGAAAAATTGTTAAGCCATGTTAAAAATCCAAATCACACAAACACACACACAAGAAGCTTTGATGCTAGTATTACATACAGATATGCTGATCTCAATAAGGTTTGGCATATTATTACTACTATTGAAAGCTCACAAGAACCATTGGTGTTAGAATTACATAACTTTGGTATTAGTATTACATAATGTTGGTGTTAGTATTACATAAATTTGGTGTTAGTATTACATAAATTTGGTGTTAGTATTACATAAATTTGGTGTTAGTATTACATAACTTTGGTGTTAGTATTATATAACTTCTATGCCACTATCACAAGACATTTTGGTGCTAGTATGCACACAGATATGCCAATTTGACAACAAGCTTTGATCTGACTTTAAATACTGCTATTCCAATCTCACAAGTAGCATGGTGTTATATTTCTCTACTAGTCTCACAAGAAGCTTTCATGTTAGTAATGCATATATTTATGCCATTCAAAAGTAGCTTGGTGTTAGTATTATATAATTTAGGTGTTAATATTACATAGTTTGATTGTTAGTATTATATAACTTCTATGCTAATCTCACTAGATGTTTTTATGCTTCTATATATACAATTATGCAAATTTCACAAGAAGCTTTGGACTGGTATTACATACTGCTCTTCCAATCTCACAAGTGGCTTGGTTTCAGTATTATACATTTCAATGCAATCACACAAGTAGCTTTGGTGCATGTGTTACATACGGATATGCCACTCTCACAGTTTCATCATTTTATTATTCCTTATGATGTTTGTAACTAGTTTCAATTTCTATGTGCTTATCATTTGCGAGAGCATATTAAGTTTGATGTTCTTCATTTAACCACCTTTTGTCTGCTACCCATTTCATTTCAATGTTTTAAATTCTTCTGTCTGCTACCCATTTCATTTTAACACAGCAAGTCATTTTGTATGCTACCCATTTCACTCCAAGACATCAAGTCCTTCTGTGTTCTACCCTATTAATCTTAACACAATAAGTCCTGTCTGCTACCACATGGTATGTCCTTCTGTCTGCTACCCATTTCATTTCAACACAGACAGCAAGTCCTTCAGTCTGCTACCCATTTCATTTCAATGTGTCAAGTTCTTCTGTTTGCTGCCTATTTCATTTCATTGTGTTAAATTCTTCTGTTTGCTGCCTATTTCATTTCAACACAGCAAGTCATTTTGTGTTCTACCAAATTAATCATAACACAATAAGTCCTTCTGTCTGCTACCCATTTCATTTCAACACAGCAATTCCTTCTGTCTGCTACCCATTTCATTTCAACACAGCACAAATCTTTCGTTCTTTTGCCCAATTCATTTTAACACAGAAAATACTTCTGTCTGCTACCCATTTCATTTCAACACAGCAATTCCTTCTGTCTGCTACCCATTTCATTTCAACACAGCAAGTCCTTCTGTCTGCTACCCGTTTCATTTCAACACAGTAAGTAGAGTTCTTTGCATCTACAGTTATCAAGTTATTTAGATTCATTTTATATCTTTTATGGAAGAGTCCTGTTGAAATTAAGAGATGAAAGTTCAAGCTATTGTAACTTAGAGAAGAAAAATGGACGACTTAAACCCGTGGTAAGAAAGAGGCCTGTTGAAATTAAAACATAACGGTCAAGTTACTGTGACTTGAAAAAATCCATGGCTCTACACAGTAACATCAGTTGTATATCACATGCATGAACTATGAATTGCTTAAACTAGGTGTCACAGAATTAGGCGAAAATTGAACTGATTTTTGTTCTTCTTGAATTGCAAACAAAACTCACCATTTTCTTGATTTCGTCGTACACGCATTACCTGGGGTGATTAAGTGGTTTTCTCCAAGGTAAGTGGCGTGCAACGATTTGCATGTGCCAGTTTGTTATTTACATGAAATCCGAAATACTCGTTTCACGTGGTGCACGGCAAGCTCGATGTGATTTATGTTCACCTATAGAGAGTATATAAGGCGAGATATTTCTCATAATAATTACGGGAACCAAAATATCTAATCGAAGGATAGATAAGCTCGTCTTGCAATCTCCAGCCAAAGGGGTGAGTGTTAAATTTACATTTTCGTTTTATTGTGAATTTTATTCAGATTATCATTTCGTATAATGATGCTTTTATTGCAATTAAACGTGGAATATTTGGAATTACTAGTCACTATTAGACTTTAAATGCAATATCGTAATCTACGGCTTAGATTATTTTTGAGACAACTATTATTAGTCTGGTTTTGTTTATTGTAGCTGTTACCGTGTTTCTGATACTGTAGCTGACAATCGCTGTTACCATAGATGTGATAATCGCTGATACCGTAGATGTCAATGTTTCTGATACCGTAGATCTGATACCGTTGATCTGATACCGTAGATGTCAATGTTTCTGATACCGTAGCTGCTAACTTAGTTGATACCATTTCTGATACCGTAGCTGTTAACACATCTGATACCATTTTTTGATAAACGTCTTTGATATCGTCTGATTTGTTGTGGGACATCTATTATTTGTTCCGGAACATCTCTGTATAAATATCTGAATGTGATTGTGCCGTTAATTTGTGCAAACGGAATTGAAGTATCTGTCTGTGTGTCGAACTGTCTGTTCGTCAACATCTGTGTAACGTGTAAATATCCGGAAAGCTAGAAGTCCGAGTGTCGGAGCAGTCTGAGTTGTAAAACATCCGGGTCGACATCTAGGGTAGTGAGGAACCGTTGGTTCTGGTAGATGTTGTATGTTGTCTGAACGTATAACTGTGGTGGATCCGTGAAGGGAAACGTCCTGGTAATAGTATTGGTCAACCCTAGGTTTTCGGGGAAACTGGGAGACGATTCAACTGTTGCTGAATCGTGCGGTTATACGGGGTCGAGACACATATGTGTATTGAAATTGTAATACAATTTAATACATTGTTGTATTTGCATGCTTATGTCAGATCACAATAATATTTCAAGTGATCGCATAGATATCAATAAAAGCTAGCAACTTGATTGAATACAAGTATATGGTCGTGCTAGTTATCGCAATCCATCGTGCGATAGTATAGTTTGTCGTTTGTGTTCATTTTTCGTAATTTATACTTGCATTAATTTAACTTTCGTAAAGGATCCTTGGATCTGTGTATAGTCCAAGAGATCCCTTTACATCTGAGATTCCTTTTGTATTAATATTTAATTTGTTCATGTATTGTGAATGGTTGTGAGTGTAAATGTGGGTTGAGTGCATGAATTATTGTGTTGTTACATCTGTATTTTTTTCATTTATAATTTATTACATAAATTTATATTTTCTTTCACAAATTGTGTTTGTATTGTTCATTTAATCCACCCTCCTCTCGGTAACAATTCTGTTACAATGGTGTCAGAAGTGGGATCGTTGGATTAAGTGAACTGTCAATCA
Organism: Unio pictorum; assembly: GCA_030141615.1. Taxonomy (NCBI): domain Eukaryota; kingdom Metazoa; phylum Mollusca; class Bivalvia; order Unionida; family Unionidae; genus Unio; species Unio pictorum. Next base: position 3,099,281 of record JARLTB010000016.1, on the reverse strand, counting down.
TTTTTGTGAAGGTATACATTTAATGTTTATATTTGAGCGTGACCTTCTGTTAAGATAATACTCTAGTTGGAGTTTATTTTTGTTTAGTTTATCTAGGTCCGTGTGTCCAGTATAAACTTGTTTAAAGCATTGGTTTTGGTTACCTATCTATATTCTTATTACAATTGTCATTGTCATGTCATCCCTTAAAGACTTGGTTGCCTTAGGCAAAGATTTTGGATATGAAGGTGAAAGCTTAAGGAAATTTATTCAAGAAGAACAAGCCCGGGAAAGGGAAGAAAGGGTAAGAGCAAGGGAATTAGAAAGGGAATCCGAAGAAAGGAAACGGGAATTAGAAAGGGAATCCGAAGATAGGAAATGGGCCTTTGAAAGGGAAAAGATAGAATTAGAGAAGCAGGCCGAAAGGGAAAAGATAGAATTAGAGAAAGGGAAGATAGAATTAGAGAAGCAGGCCGAAAGGGAAAAGATAGAATTAGAGAAAGGAAAGATAGAATTAGAGAAGCAGGCCGAAAAGGATAGGATAGGATGGGAAATGGAAGCGGAGCAAAAGCGAATAGAGTTAGATGAAAAAGCAAAGCAACGGGATCATGAGCGTAAGGTAGAATTAGCGACATCTGGAAGAGAACACGATTCTGCCTTTAGCAAATTAAGGGGCCCCAAATTACCTCCCTTTGACGATGAAAAAGATAACATAGATAGTTATCTTCATCGGTTTGAGCGGAATGCCGAAAACCAGAAGTGGAGTCAAAATGACTGGGCACTGCATCTGAGTGCTCTATTAAAAGGTAAAGCACTGGATGTATACTCACGTCTTCCTAGGGACGATGTGTTTAAGTACGACGTCCTAAAGGAAGCACTTCTCAAAAGGTACGAGCTCACTGAACAGGGTTTTCGTAAAAAGTTCAGGTATAGCAAGCCCGATAAGGGAGAAACCTTTGGTCAGTTCACCGTCAGAATTGCGAACTATTTTGAGCGGTGGATTGAATGCGGCAAAGCGGTGAAAACGTTTGAAGGGTTGACTGATTTCTTGCTCAGAGATCAATTATTTAATACAGTTGGGCGAGAATTAGATCAATTTCTGAAGGAGAAAGTCTTCACGAACGTAAAAGATATGGCTAAGCAAGCCGATTTATTTGCCGAAGCTCATGGGGGAACCCAGAACGTGGTTTTGAAAGATTTTAAGTCTGGAAACCAGTCTGTAAGACCTATGCCTAGGGAGCCTGTAAAATCAGCTGAGGTAAAAAGGTCAGTTAGGAATCCAGTTTTTCAGCGTGTGCAATGTTTCTTGTGTAATGCATGGGGTCATGTTCAAAAAGACTGTCCTAAAAGAAAGGCACTTATACATAAGGTAGCAGTGGCTATACAAAGTAAAGGTATATCTGATAACATCGTACAGGTAGAACCTTGTATTCATTCGCTTGGCACGTGTTTATTTCCTGAAGCGCGTGTACCAACCGCGAGAGGGTTTGTCAACGGTCGAGAAGTCGTGGTATTGCGTGACACTGGTTGTACGGGCGTAGTGATCAAACGTAGTCTCGTGCAGGATAACCAAATGCTCGGGTGGGAATCCCCATGTATGTTACTTGATCAGACGATGGGTCGCATTCCCGTAGCAAGGATCACAGTAAAAACACCTTTCTTAACGGGAACTGTTGATGCCCTTTGTATGGACAATCCTATTTACGATCTGACGATCGGTAATGTTGAAGGTTCCCGTCTTCCAACCATGGCCGATTTTAAAATACCTTTGGCCCAGGCAGTCGAAACGCGAGCGCAAACACGGCGAGAGAAAACCGCGTTTCGTAAATTAATAGTCCCTGAATCGATCTCAGGAATTTCCCGCGATGATTTCAAACAAGAGCAAGAACGTGATGAATCCATCAGAACAATTGTTGAGAAAATCACGTCCGGCGCGATTAAACATTGCAAGCGTGGGGGTAGCTCGAGATTCGTACGCAAGAACTGATTAATTCATAGGGAGTTTAGCGCTCGGGAGGGTAAGAAGTATTAGCAAGTGGTCGTACCCCAGAGATATAGATCTCAAGTACTTAGGGTGGCGCATGAGTCAAGCATGGCAGGACACCTAGGTAAGGCTAAGACCACTAGCAGGGTAGTCGCTGAATTCTACTGGCCCGGTGTTAATGGCGATGTCACACGGTTCTGTAGGTCGTGCGACGTATGTCAGAAAACCGTGTGTAAGGGAAGGGTCACAAGGGTGCCCTTGGGACAGATGCCATTAATAGATACACCGTTTAAAAGAGTGGCAGTAGATATTGTAGGACCAATACACCCAGTTACCGAAAGAAAGAATCGGTATATTCTTACTCTGGTTGACTACGCAACCAGATACCCTGAAGCCGTAGCGTTACCAACTATTGAAACGGAAAGGGTAGCTGAAGCATTAGTTGATATCTTCAGTAGGGTAGGGGTGCCAGAAGAAATCCTCACGGATTGTGGTGCCCAATTCACCTCTGACCTCATGGGTGAAATAAGTAGGCTGTTATCCATCAAACAGCTAAACACTACCCCATACCATCCGATGTGCAATGGACTGGTAGAGAAGTTTAATGGTACCCTGAAGAGCATGCTACGAAAGATGTGCGCGGAACGTCCGCAAGACTGGGACCGTTATTTAAACGCTGTTCTGTTCGCGTACCGTGAAGTACCGCAGGAAAGTTTAGGGTTCTCACCCTTTGAACTGTTGTATGGTAGAACAGTTCGAGGCCCGATGCGGATACTACGCGAACTATGGACTGGTGATGTCGCGAACGAGGAAATAAAAACGACTTACCAGTACGTTTTAGATCTAAGAAACAAACTTGAGAGTACATGCCAGATGGCACGTGACAAATTGATTAAATCGGGGCGCAGATATGCCAAGTATTACAACCGCAGAGCGCGTAATAGGAAATTTCTTGTGGGAGATCAGGTGCTATTGCTTCTTCCAACGAGTTCGAATAAGTTATTAGTCCAGTGGAAAGGTCCATATGAAGTTAAAGAAGTAAAAGGTGACATGGACTATAAAATTGACATGGACGGTATTGTAAAAACATTCCATGCGAATATGCTCAAGTTGTATATTAAGAGACAGAGCGACAATGTTGGAAAGGGGGTCTTAAATGTCGTTTGTACGGCAGTCGTAGACGATGATGAAGCTGATTCGAATATAGAGAGTTCCCTTGAATGTCCCTTGGGAGTTGCGGGGGAGGGGATAGATAAAGTCGATGTGAGTGCGGAGTTGACGAAAGACCAGCGTCAACAGATTAATGCGCTCTTGGCTAAACATTCTTATGTATTCACTGACAGACCAGGTTGTACAACTTTGTTGGACCTCAAAATTAAGCTGAATACGTCTGACCCTATTCGAATCAAGGGCTATCCGGTGCCATACAACGCACGTGAAGCTGTGGACGAAGAGGTGGGTAAAATGTTGGATCTGGGGGTGATTGAACCCTCCAACTCGCCATATTCTTCTCCAGTAGTGCTTGTCAGGAAAAAGGACGGGACGAACCGATTCTGCATTGATTTTCGGCAGTTAAATAAAATCACTGTGTTCGATGCAGAACCAATGCCAGATATGGAGGGTCTATTTGCGAAGTTGTCGGGAAACCGATGGATTTCCAAATTAGATCTGGCCAAGGGATATTGGCAGGTTCCCATTGTCACAGGATCCCGACCATTGACAGCATTTGCGACCCAGAAAGGACTGTATCAATTCAAAGTGATGCCATTCGGGTTAGTTGGAGCCAGCGCCACCTGTTGTCGTTTGATGCGTAAATTGCTTAAAGGTTTAACAAACGTTGATAGCTTTGTAGACGACATATTCGTGTACACGAATACTTCGAGTGAGCACGTGTCCGTCCTGAGCGAGCTCTTCAATAGACTCCGCAAAGCGAACCTTACAGTGAGACCCACTAAATGCAGTATTGGTTATACAGATTTAGATTGTTTGGGTCATAGGGTCAGCGGTATGGGTCAGTTAAAACCTCATCCCAAGCAAATTGAAGCAATTAGAGACGCACCGAAGCCAACCATCAAAACGCAGGTAAGATCATTTCTAGGTCTAGTAGGTTTTTACAGAAAGTTTATACCGAACTTTGCAGCCATTGCTAGCCCGCTGTCTGATTTGACCAAGAAGGGGCAACCAAACAAAGTTGAATGGGGACCGCCACAAGATAAAGCATTTTGTACTCTGAAAGAGAAACTGGTTAGTGCACCTATATTGAAATTGCCAGATGTCAGCAAACCTTTTATTCTAAGAACAGACGCTTCTGAAACTGGGTTGGGGGCAGTTTTACTGCAATAGCAGGACGACAGTAAGTTACCCGTAGCTTACTCGAGTAGAAAATTGCTACCCAGGGAGAAAAATTATTCCGTTATAGAAAAGGAATGTTTGGCCGTAGTATGGGGAATTGGGAAGTATCACGCATATCTGTTTGGGAGAGATTTCGTTCTCGAGACTGATCACCAACCCCTACTGTATTTAAACAAGGCCAAGGTCGCTAACGCTCGGTTGATGCGTTGGGCGCTACACTACAACCTTATCGTTTCCGTGTAGAAGCAATAAGGGGAGTTGAAAATATAGGCGCAGACTACTTGAGTAGGGCATGATGGGAAATTTGTATGAATTTGCCCAGTAATAAAATCCAGTTTGTAGTATAACCAGTGTAAATGTTGTAAGATATAATCAGTAGTTATTTTTCTTCTATTCTGTGTTAGTTTTAAAAATGTGTACATTTTTATTCTTAGGGGGGAGGTATTGTCACAGAATTAGGCGAAAATTGAACTGATTTTTGTTCTTCTTGAATTGCAAACAAAACTCACCATTTTCTTGATTTCGTCGTACACGCATTACCTGGGGTGATTAAGTGGTTTTCTCCAAGGTAAGTGGCGTGTAACGATTTGCATGTGCCAGTTTGTTATTTACATGAAATCCGAAATACTCGTTTCACGTGGTGCACGGCAAGCTCGATGTGATTTATGTTCACCTATAGAGAGTATATAAGGCGAGATATTTCTCATAATAATTACGGGAACCAAAATATCTAATCGAAGGATAGATAAGCTCGTCTTGCAATCTCCAGCCAAAGGGGTGAGTGTTAAATTTACATTTTCGTTTTATTGTGAATTTTATTCAGATTATCATTTCGTATAATGATGCTTTTATTGCAATTAAACGTGGAATATTTGGAATTACTAGTCACTATTAGACTTTAAATGCAATATCGTAATCTACGGCTTAGATTATTTTTGAGACAACTATTATTAGTCTGGTTTTGTTTATTGTAGCTGTTACCGTGTTTCTGATACTGTAGCTGACAATCGCTGTTACCATAGATCTGATAATCGCTGATACCGTAGATGTCAATGTTTCTGATACCGTAGATCTGATACCGTAGATCTGATACCGTAGATGTCAATGTTTCTGATACCGTAGCTGCTAACGTAGTTGATACCATTTCTGATACCGTAGCTGTTAACACATCTGATACCATCTTTTGATAAACGTCTTTGATATCGTCTGATTTGTTGTGGGACATCTATTATTTGTTCCGGAACATCTCTGTATAAATATCTGAATGTGATTGTGCCGTTAATTTGTGCAAACGGAATTGAAGTATCTGTCTGTGTGTCGAACTGTATGTTCGTCAACATCTGTGTAACGTGTAAATATCCGGAAAGCTAGAAGTCCGAGTGTCGGAGCTGTCTGAGTTGTAAAACATCCGGGTCGACATCTAGGGTAGTGAGGAACCGTTGGTTCTGGTAGATGTTGTATGTTGTCTGAACGTATAACTGTGGTGGATCCGTGAAGGGAAACGTCCGATAATAGTATTGGTCAACCCTAGGTTTTCGGGGAAACTGGGAGAGACGATTCAACTGTTGCTGAATCGTGCGGTTATACGGGGTCGAGACACATATGTGTATTGAAATTGTAATACAATTTAATACATTGTTGTATTTGCATGCTTATGTCAGATCACAATAATATTTCAAGTGATCGCATAGATATCAATAAAAGCTAGCAACTTGATTGAATACAAGTATATGGTCGTGCTAGTTATCGCAATCCATCGTGCGATAGTATAGTTTGTCGTTTGTGTTCATTTTTCGTAATTTATACTTGCATTAATTTAACTTTCGTAAAGGATCCTTGGATCTGTGTATAGTCCAAGAGATCCCTTTACATCTGAGATTCCTTTTGTATTAATATTTAATTTGTTCATGTATTGTGAATGGTTGTGAGTGTAAATGTGGGTTGAGTGCATGAATTATTGTGTTGTTACATCTGTATTTTTTTCATTTATAATTTATTACATAAATTTATATTTTCTTTCACAAATTGTGTTTGTATTGTTCATTTAATCCACCCTCCTCTCGGTAACAATTCTGTTACACTAGGAGTTAGGAAGAAACCTGTCCTTCTGGGGGTTCAAAAAGGGCAAAGGTCAGTTTCACTGAGACTGACAGAAGAAGCATCAATTCCTTGCAGTACAGTAAAAGCTGTCTTGACAGACAGACCACTGCTATGAGAGCACCTGTTTTGAGACACCAGAATTTTCATGCACAGACATTGATTATATAGTGATTAGACCTGTTATGAGAGACCATCTGTCTTGAGAGATCATTGTATTTAGGCAGAAAGGGTAGTCTTTCAAGACAGGTTCTACTGTAACATTGACAGTTGGTAATGGCTGCATCTATTTCAACATTCTCAGTTATAAGTCATGATGTAGATTTTTAGGTTCCAACTCAAATGCAGAGAACCTCAGTTGTCTTAATTATCTGAGGTTCACCAATTGTACAGTGAGTTGAAATAGAGTCATCCATGATCTTTGACAGAAGGACAGACATGCCAAATGTACAGCTAGTTGAAGTAGAATATGCCATGACTTTTGACTGAAGGACAGACATTCTAAGTGTACAATGAGTTGAAGGACAGACATCCCCATCTTGGAAGAACAGGCACATCAATTGTACAGTAAATTGAAATACAGCCATCCCTGATCTTTGTCAAAATGGCAGATATGACAAGTGTACAGTGAGTTGACAGTCATCCCTAATCTTTGACAATAGGACATGTATAAAATACAAAAGCAGCAGAGGGGGCGAATCGGACAACTTTGTAGAAGCATCAATTTGGCTAACCGAGGCTTCCTCGTAAATGCTTTATAGAAGCGTCTATTTGTCAAACTAATACTTTCTCGAAATCTTTAAAAAAAAGATGCCACAATCGTTGTCGCACCCCCTCTGCTGCTACAGGGTTAACAATCCTTGTTGAAATCGTAAACGATTTTCATGATAAAAATTCTTTAGGATTTCACAAACAGACTAATTTGTAAAACCTCACCTCGTAGATCAATTAGATTATTGAACTGGTCAGTGAGTTTGAAATTAATTCTCGTTAAAGAATTATTATGACATCGCATATAGACTGGATTAGTTGGATCCTTAATTATTATAAATCCGGGTGGAGCTGTTGGTGCAAATGAATATAGAATATATCCCTGCTGAGCTTGATTTGATCGCTCGAGATTTATTTGATAGCTTCCTTCTATAACATCACATACTAAATTCAATGCAATCGCCGAGGATATATTTACGTTTTGAGGAGCGATATGCCTACCTCCTCCATCTGGGTCATTATTATGTTTGAGGATAGTTGGACCCTTGTGTTGCTGTCTCCATGCTGTGAGTATCACAGTAAATTTTTCATTGACAAAATCATTAACGGAATTTTTTAGTTCGTTTGCGTTATACCCAGGAAACTTGAAATTCGGTAGATCGGCTTCTGTTATATTGTATGCAGTTAGAAAATTTCGTTTAGAGTGATTAATGTTGTCATTGTTATGATCAATTATTACTTGAATTATTCGCTGGTTGATATATTCCATGTCGGATGCAAGTTTTATTTTTACTTGATACTCTTCAGTGAGGGTTTTGAGTTTATTTTGAAATTCTCTGACCTGATCATAACCGTATTGAGATACCGAAGGTATCGTCGGTGATGAAATCATTAATGACATTTTATTTTCAAATCGTTTACGATTTCAATTTAGTTGTTTACTCAAATCCGCTACGAATTCCACATACCATGATACTGAAACCCTAGCTAAATTATTATCAGTGGATATTATCGTGAACAGTTCAGTTGTATCCTTGTCGATGATTGTTGATATTGTATTGTTGACCCCAGCTGAACTCGTTGATGAAATATTAAATTGAGTTGGTGATACTAGTGTTAATCGATAAATACCCTTGACGGTTGCAGTGATATTTAAAATATTATTTAGTGGTGTCCATGCAAATGATCCCCATTGAATCACATAGATGTTGTTTATGATATTTGTTTGTTCATGAGGGATTTTTATCTTTTCAAGTTCTGCTATCATCCTCAGTAGATCAACTTTGATGGTGTCGGTGAACACTTTAATATCCGTGATTGTATCGAGTTTTGTGATGATACTAGTTCGATCTATTTTAACGTCATCGGGTTTCAAATTTTGTTTACCCAAAAATTTATCAATGGAGTCATCGGTCCTGTTAAAATTTTTACGTAACGTACCAAATTGAGATACATGAGTGTCATACTCCAATCGCAATTTTGTCAAAACATCGATAGCACTTTTTATCTCTGTTATCTTCGGTGTGGTCACCGGTGGATTTTCAAAGAAATCCAATATGGGTTTGTCAATATTGTTAATTCTATCCACTATAGTTGAAATAAGTACACCCAGTTTGAGTTTACCCTGATCGGAAAACAACGTGATAGTGTCTTCTACTGCGTTGCGTTGCTTAACTAAAATATCATCAAGAGAAATATTACTCGTTTTCAATTTACCCTGACGATCTTGAAATACAACTATTTCATTGGGATCAACACTTGCTAAGTTCAACATCTCAGCTATTTCATCTTCGATTATGTTTTTTTTACATCACCGGTTACAGTGTCATCAGGTTTCTTCAACATTGATAGAGATCTCCCCACAGATATCAATCATGTTATTGTAAAAAGCTTTGATTTTCTAATTACTTCTCTCAAAAAAGCGACTACTAGTATATTCATTTACGACCCGATGAGGTTGTTTTCCCGATGATGAAATAGCGTCAAGGACATTTAATACTTCCATACCGCATATTGGTGGGTCATTTAGTTGTTGTGTTGGTAGCGTTGAGTACCAACGAGGGGTGTTTAAGCGGTTTATATAACGCATACATTCTTTAGGCGGCTCTAACCCATATGAATCGAAATAAACGATTACACGCGGATCAATCACGTATGCAACCCAGTGGGTTCCGGGTCCGGTGCTGTTATCGAGATTAATGATACCGGTTTCAACGTTTTTTGGTTGCGTCGGCAACTGATCTCGCATAAAGACACCTCTAAAGTTTTTTGTTGCTAGTGTTTTAGCAGCATCGAGTAAATCAAAATTTGACATCGGCAATATCGTTAATAAACTGTTCCTGGTACTCTCAGTCCCTTTCCCGTATACCATGAATATGGGGTTCCTGGTAGTCTTAGAGCCTTTCCTCGTTTCTTTTTTTAAAATCCTTTCCTGGTAGCTTTCTTTAGTGCCATCCCTGCCGCAGTACCAACGGCTCCTAACGCTGCCGCTTTTGCTACCACTGGGGCCGCTGCCGCAATTAATGCTGGAATCACAGCTAACAACGGGAATATACCACCTGATTTTATCATGTTTTTGATCGCAGCTGCAGAGAGTGTAAGCTGAATACCTTTTTTATCTTAAAAGCTTCATTAAAATATTTTATCTGACGAGTTGTCAGTGACAATTTATTCTGACCACCAGACATCTGATTGTGTTTCAGCATTATCGTGGTTCCACATTTTTTAGCTGATTCCGATTGCAATTTTTTAAGTTGACTAGGAGTTAACGTAACACTAATATGACTATATGACATCTTATTTAATAACAGATTGATCTAATTGTTACATATTTTCCACTGGTGCATCGATTACTCTCATTTGTTCACCAACACCTTTGAGTAGCATTGATTTGTCGCTGAGAATGACAGCAATTGCTCTATAATTAGCAATAGCACCAGGAAGGGTTACACGAGCTCAAAAGTGTATATCAACAACGGATTGTCTTGTTAAATCAAGATGTTCCAGCGAAAAGTAATAAATCGGAGATAGATTCCTAAAGTCAGATTGTGATATTTGTAGACTGGTATCAACATTTTGATCGCACCCCATGTATGACAACAGACGATGATACACCCGCGCAATATGGTTGTGATCGTAATCAAGTTGTATATCCTCAGATGGTTCCTGTTGGCCGTTTATTCTCAGCGAGACTTCTTTACACCCAAGTTGATCAAATATCATATGGCTGCGTTCCTGAGAGTCTAATCACGTTCTATCCAATAAATATATGATGCGGAGCTGAAACACCTTGTTTTGATGCCAGATGCCATGTGAATGTAATATCAACATCATCATGTTTAGTATCCGTGGTCACTGTTAGCCAACGCAATAATGATTTTCCTCCTTGATTCATAATTGATAGCAATTGACCTTCTGTTGTGATTGATGGAGTCATTACCGGCATCCACAATGCTAATTTTGTTAAAATGACTTTACCAGCAGCAATGCCAGCACCACGCCAGATTGCATTATTATCATCACCCTTTCGCACGAGTACTACTGTATGCTTCGCTCCATAGATAACTTTTCTAACATTTCTACAGAATCCAAAATTATGTTACAGTGGAATCGTTCATGAAAATTGTCGACGTGGCCTCTTCAACATTGATAAGCGTGTTGCAAATCCTAGGTTGTAATTATCATTAACGCTTCTTATAACATCAAAGGCAGCAGCTGGTCTTGGTCGATGTTCAGGAGAATTGGGTGTTTGTGGATCAACTGCGGTATCCTGCGGTGTCAGTAATTTAATATATTGGATGTGTTCAGCGTTATTAGTAATATCCTTAGCGAACATCATAGATGGACCCACCGATCTTGTATAATCGTCAGAATATCTTGCTAATCCTATTATTGTTGTGGCGATATAAACCTCACGCTCAATGGATTCAATTTCTCTTCCATCAATCATATATCTAGCGCTTTCAAATAACGCCATGATACCATTATTGACAAAACCAACTCAGATATTTGGGTTATCTGCATATGATGGATCATTATGAGCAGCATCATTTGTTACAAGTTTTCCTTCCACTTCGATAAATGCTTTAGCGGGTAGAAAATATTTACTGGTATCATGGACTTGAAGTTCAATTCTTGGTCGAATATCTGGTTGTACTGCGTGATAGGAATAGAATTGATAATCGCGTACAGAATCATCCTTGCGCACTGAGGTGTCCATATCAAATGCTGGATCAGGCGTCCATTTGAACATTTTATTATATATTCCTCGAACTAAATCATGGTTTCAAACCACTCCTCGCTATCATGTTTGGGGTAATATTATCTTGATTGCTGGCGGCCAACGACGAAGTCACCAACGATGCTAATTTCTGATCCACTGCGCTATTTATTATTTTGCTAACACTTGCAGGCATTACTTCCATAGATGGCAGTGATGAAATCACTGGTGGTTTCTTTCTTCATCGAGCTAACGACATTAGTTTTTCCTTTGCGACAGAAAATGCCTTCCCGGCAACATCTCCAACAGCGCTAATGCCCTTATCATGAATAACATCAATGGCTTTCATTGATAATTGTTTTGCTAGCGGTGCCACTTTTGGAGCCATTCTTGAAAATAACCCTGCAATAGTGTTGCCGAGACCATCACCATAGTACGTTCTATAAACAGACAACCGTGAATTTACTACATAGACGTTAGTTGGTTTATCGTGGTTGTAGTGTATGATCATCTTATTTAAATGATATTTATCTAATCGCTGTGATAACCGTCCACCAACTCATCAACAAACTCTCGATATACATGAATATCCATGATGCCACCTTGAAATAGCCACCTGCAGATATCAGCTGCTTCATTAATTATTTCCGGTGAGTTATTTCCAGCTCGTTTTCCTCCTATGAGAACCTCTAATCATGCTATATCACTGCGAATATTACCAGGACAACATATTAAACCACTACCTGAAATTCCACTCTGAGAAAATCCCTTTCCGTTTGTTTTTTTAGTTGTACCAGCCAGTTGCACCCTGTGAAGAGGATTGTGTTATATCAAAAAGTTTTGATTGTTCTGGTAATCTAAGAAATCCAGGATCTGATTGCGTTGTTGTAGATGATTCAGCTTTTTATATTGCTTCTATAAACTCCTTATACATTTTATCATAATGCTATACCAGACCTATATCTGCAAACACATATAATCCATTCTTCCATGATTTTTTATCTGGGAGTCTATAATTTCCGTGGATATATTTTTTTCTGTAAGGAAAACTACTAACAACGAATTCAGCCATTCATCAATACTATTAAATTGTTTATTTATTATTTCATCTAATTTACCTGGAATAAATTTTTCATTGAATGCAACTCGTTTACCCTCTTTTTCTTGTGGTTGGTCTTTTTTCTCTTCTTCAAAATCGCCCTCTTCTTCTACAGTAGGTGGTTCAGGTGGTGGGTTAGGGTAATCAATATCACCTAGTCATTCAAATTCTTTTTGAGTTTGTTGAGCGGCTACTATATCACCAGGGAGTTTTTGTAAAGACTTGAAGAAATCTTTAAAACTCAATAATATCATCATCGATTTCCGATTTTGCTTTCTCGTTAAAATCCTCGCATCATATCTGATTGTCTACACTAGGAGCAATCAAATATAGTTTATCCCATTTCATCCATCTCGTTATCAAATTAAGTAGCAGTTGTGTCTTGCCACTTCCAGATGGTCTGATTATAATCATGCGAATAGAATTCGGTAGCGCTGCATGATGTTTAACTGGTTCTCGTGTTTTGTCGCCGAAAAATCAATTACATTCATGTTAATATAAATATATTATGGATCTATATTGTGCGAAAAGTAAGAAGTGCACTAGCACAAAAGATTTGACGACGATTACAACTAAAAATAACAGATCAGCACTTTCTGGTAAATGTGTACAATGCAGTACAAAAAATTTAGATTTGTTTCCTTTGATAAAAGCAAGGATTTAAAAAAAACGAGGAGGTGAAATTGCAGTCAAGTTAGTAAAATTGCCTGGAACGCCATACACAAAATACCCAGAAAAAAAACATCTTCCAGGGTATAGTTATTGTGGGCCCGGGACCAGACTCGATATCAGACTCGATGATCAAAATCAACCCCAACCCAGTGAAAACCCAATAAATGCTATTGATAAGGCATGTCATGCTCATGATGTTGCTTATAAAAGCAGTAATCTGCAGCAAAGACATATCGCAGATGTGAATTGATTATTGCGTTGAATTCTATCACTGATAAATCCTTCAAAGAAAAATTGGCTTCATGGTTAGTAAAATCGGCCATGAAAGGTAAATTAATCATGGGTGCTGGTAATTAATAACAACATGGAATCTATTTATTATTCTCCAAGAGGATATTGGAGGGGTAAAGCAGCAATCAGTAAACTCGCTAGCGCCGCAAAGGTGAAAAATACCACTGCAGCGGATTGGTAATCCAAACAGGCGATATGGCAAATTTATCTACCGCTGCCTAAACGAATTAACTACTCACATTTTGATGTCAGCTCACCTAATGAGGCTCATCAGGCTGGTATATTATTTCCACCGCATGATGGTGTTAAGTATGCGCTAACTGTAGTTGATGTTGCAAGTTGATACAAGCAATCAGAGCCGTTAAAAACAAAATCATCAACTGAAGTCGCTTCTGCATCTGAAAGGATTTATCGTAGGGGTCCTCTGCATTGGTAAAATCTATTACAAGTTGATCCTGGCAAGGAATTTCAGGGTGCAGTGTTATCAACAATGAAGGATCATAATGTCACCATCAGACGAGGACATACTGCACTACATCGTGATCAGGCAATTGTTGAACGATTTAATCGGACGATTGCTGAGCGATTATTTGGATATCAATACGCGAAGGAATTTATTCAGTATAAACGATCTCGTGAATGGGTCAAGAGATTACCAAGAATAATGAGATTACTCGAACAATCAACATGAAACCTAACAACTCGATTAAAAAAAGTATATATACGTAAAACCGCGAAATGATATTTCAAAACAACCAATACTCGGCAATGTCACCGTTAGATATTTATATGAACCAGGAGAGCTCCAAGGTGGCAAAAAAAGAGCTACTGATCCTATTTGGAGTGTTACCGTACATAAAATATCTAGCGTAACACGATCTACGGGTAGACCATCAGTCTATAGATTGGATTCAACTGCTCCTCGGCGAGGGTTTACTCGTGAACAACTACAAGTTATACCCGAGGATACTCAATTACCACCGCGCGGTCTTAACTAGCACCTCTTCGTCTGTTGCATTCAAGACAAGTCAGCATCACATTATCTCTGGTATGACCAATACTGCTATTTTTTCTGTCTACGGTAAATTGTCGAGAGTCTTTATCCGACCAACACCAATTCATTATACAATTGCAACTCGTGCAGTGATTATTCTGTTGTTGTTTCAGTGTGATTATTAATTCGGCATCAATATCAAATTATCTGTTATTTTTTTTTATCCTGCTGTTTATAACCAGATAGTTTTTTTCTCATTATGTCAACACTGACAGTATCATTGATTGTTGTGTCATTATAGTCTAAAACAACTCTTCGAAGTTGATTTATTCTTCGTACTCAGGACACCGCAAGATAAACTAAATTTGACCACTCGATGTGATTATCTATAATCCAAGCAATTGTATCTGATATAGTCAATCCCTGTGAAGAATGTATTGTCGCTGCGTAACCTAGCGTCCATGGGGATTTATCAGCACTTAATGTATCTTCGATGACATTGATATCAACCAGCACAATATCATTTAACACTAAATTTTGTTTTTCACTTTGTACTGGAATGTCAATTTCGATATTTTGTTTTCGTGTATCCTTGAGTCTATAACACAACGGTACTGGAAGTGTTGAAAATATTTCTTTATGCAAATCAAATAACTTCATCTGAAGTGTGTCTCTGACTATCTTTCTACTTGCTACTATCAAATCGTTTGGTCTCCACGCTTCCCATAAATCATTTAATGGGGTTTCCGAAATTATTTCACGTGCTATTTCACATTGGATTTTATCCAGTTGTAATCTAATTAATTTCTTGAACTTAATTGAGCGTAATTGTTCATCAAGTGCTCTGTGATCAGTATTAATTTCTTCACAATAGTCTACAAAATTCTTCAACCAATTATGTGGTGATAAACCGACAAATGGTGGTGGTTGGCCATGATCTCTGCATATTATCACTCTTGTATTCGAAAGCAATAACCAATCAAGAAACTTTTGTAATACATCTAACGACACTGTGCATATTTCATCTCAAATCAATACGCCAGGAATAAATTTTTCGCCCATTTGATCAGGAGTCCATTCATCACCTTTCCATCGAAAGAAACTGTGATAAGTCGAAGCATTAATTCCTCGTTGTTTCATCTCTCTTGCAAGTCTGTGGGTCGGTGTTAGCACAATCATGTTTGATGTGTTTCTACGAAATAATTCAATCTCACGAGTCGTCTTTCCTGACCCACCACAGCCATTTAACTGGTTTTACATCTACACATTGGGTCAGATATCGATGGTGCATTAGATAATTCTGATATCTGATTATTTTTCAAGTAATTGTTTTTAATCGTAACATCTGCTGATTTGGAATAATCACGCAGTATTTCCTTTTTAATTCTCCATGATCCCCAACTCTCGTCAGAATCAGTGAATTCAGCCACTGCTTCGCTGTGTTTCACGTTTATATAAAATGAATCAGTGGCGACTCTAACCGTGGTGTCAGGAAATCTATTTATCGTTGAAAATAAATTAATAGAAGCATAAGCCAGCAAATACGACCTCAAATGTGTATGCTGAAGATTGTATCCATCGTTTTAAGTAACAACTGTACCGAATTTTGTTCCATTGGACAAGAAAGCGTCTTTACGATCGACATATATACTTTTAGATGTTATATCTGCGATTATAAAATCGTATTCAATGGTATCTATTATCAACCGTGAAGAATATCATTTATTGTCGTATTTTTTCCACCCTGAGTGAATTTACCAATTATTCTTCTACCGAGTTCTTTTGCTTGTTTATTTCTAACTTCAAATATCTGTTTGGACCATTTCAAGATATATTCTTCGTCGAGATCGGGAAATTGTTTTCTATTTTCGCTGATTATACTATCTAGACTATCGGGTTGTGGTAACCAGACCTCAGTCTGCGCTCGATATGATATAATCGCTTCACTGACAATCAGCGATATCAGCATTTTATAATCAATCATATTCCGTAATAACACTATTGGCATCCAGTGTTTTTCAGAGATGTGTCTACCAATCCAAACATAACAGCACAGATGAAGTCCTGTAGCCAATTCAAATGATACCACACGAGCGAATCCAGTTAAATCAAAATCGGGCAGTGGTCCATTAATCGCAAC
The DNA here is from genome assembly GCA_030141615.1 of Unio pictorum. Taxonomy (NCBI): domain Eukaryota; kingdom Metazoa; phylum Mollusca; class Bivalvia; order Unionida; family Unionidae; genus Unio; species Unio pictorum. Next base: position 3,082,743 of record JARLTB010000016.1, on the reverse strand, counting down.
ACGGGTCATTTCATGTGTGGGATGCCCAAATCTTTTGAAGTACTTAGCGCATTCTCCGTACCCGAGAAAACTCCCAGGATAACACATAACCATATCAACCGAAATAATAGTTTTAGGGTCATATTTTGTATTCCATAATCCACCCTGGTTGTATTTAACGCAGCTTGATTTGATATCTGATAGAAATTCAGCTCTGGTTGGTTTCCACATGTTTTTCTTTCTCGCAAAATGAGCTGCAACCGACGGAATTGTAAAACAATTTGTTAATAATTGTTCGTTGTGTTCTGTTGAAAAACTACTAGCTAGTTTTTTCATCTCGTTGTGGAGGGCTTCAGTGCGGTATAATTCACCATTTGGTTTTACAGATTGATTGAATTTACCCTCTTCGTTTTCAAAACTATGAAGTAACCACACTGACACAGGATCGTTTTTACTTAATTCGTAAATAAAATCAAATAATTTCTCCTCGGGGAAAAATTCTGGGGAGAACTCCGCGGGTATATACTTTATTGTTCTATCTCGCGGAAATATTGTTACTGCAGGTGTCCATGTATGTGCATTATGGTCAATATTTTTGATTGGAGCTCCTTTTGATTTATATTTTGAATCGTGCAATACCTCTCCTGTTATCGTCATTATAGTTATTGGGAATCTTAATGATGTTTCTAATTTAGTTATATCTTGAATCGTTGCTCCGTTCTCTCTAATTGTTAATTCCCATTCATTTATTTTTTTGCGTCTTCGATCCGTCAGTTTGTTTCCATGTAACGCATTTGTGACGTGTTCTATTATTCGTTCTGCTACACAATTCAACGATGACAGTTTCATTGGTTTGAATTTTTCAATACTCGGTTTATCATTTAACGAATATATCCCATAAACAACTGTTGTTACAGGATTAAACCTTTCGTAGTACGGTTTGTCAATCCCAGTCAGAATTCCTGGTTTGGAATCATGACTAAAAGTGACCATTCTTTTATCTTTCAAAATTGGTTCAAATTTATCTCGAATAATCCAATCTCCTGTTTCCAAACAGATAATGAATTTCACTCTAAAAAAATACTTTTTCTTGTCAAGATGTGAGATTATCGCGGCTGCTCTTTCGTTGTTTATGGTAGCATCAACACTACCATTAATTCGAAATGTTGACCAATAGTGAGATGCTCCATCACGCTTGAATTTATTAAAACAATCGCGAATTTTACCTATCATGCTTTTATCACTTATTAGACCCTATGGTATATCTACGAAGACTCTATCGAGATTGAATTTAGCATTTTTCCAAGGCGTAATTTTCGATAATCTCTCGAACTCCTCCATATTATAATTAAAACAAGTATTTAAATAAGAATTTATTATATAATGAATCATTGCAAATGGTTGATGATAGGATCAGTAACTGCTTGTAACAAATCATGCAGAAAGGAATTCTGTGGATATCATTTACAAATCGTTCATAACGGGAGTTATGGGCCCTTACCTTGCATACGATGTGGGGTAGGTGTGCGTGGTAAGTTGCAGTTGTGTCTCAGTTGTGGTGGTAAGCGATATAGAGAGTTGAAGTGTTACTATGATAAGAGAGTTAAAAACTCCATTAAGAATTCCATCAATGACTGACCCTGACTGTCAGCGTCAATGACATGATCATAAGAACATCTCAAGACTACATTGGAAGATTTCCAAATAATGTAATAATTCAACCAAATAATAAATTAGACAAATAATATTATAGTATATAAATGAACCGAGAATTTCAATCGCATCCCGTGATTTCCAAATATGAAGCATCTCGTGACGGTATTGTCAGACACCGCAGACTGAAGAAATCAGTCGGTTTTGACAATGGTATGGGATTTTTGATGTTTACTGTTGGAAAGAAGAAATATTATTGTCATTGTTTCGTGTATTGATCAAAGATGGTCTTGTTATTGATCATATTGATGGATACCCTCAAAATAACAGATTGGATAATTTACGAGCTGTTACACAGAGTGAGAATTTAAAACGAGGAGAGACTGTGAAACATAAAAAAATGCAAAATGTGTAAAATCATTTAATACAGAAAATAACGAAGAAATAATATTTCAATAAATGTATGAAGCCGGTAGGTATTTCGATATTAGCAGTGCCTCAGTACAAAAAGTAGCAGAAGGAGTATGTCGATCTTCTTTTTTTAAGCGTTTTAAAAATAGAATTCAATTTTGATATGTCTGAATTGTTTTGTACTATAACATCAAAGGGAAATAACTCGTGCGGGCATATGTAAGGCTTATGAAAGAGTTATAGATCTCAATGGGATGTATTTTTTTTGTTGGTTTATTTTCCAAAATGCACCTGTCCATTGTATACCTGTATACCTGTTCAACAGACAGGTATGAGTATTGTGTGCAAAACAATTGTCCTACATGTACGCAAACACGGAAAGAAAAACCACAATAACTGATTTGTCGAAAATAACAAAGGGATAAAAAAATTGGACAATATACCACAGTATACACATATATCGTATTCAAAAGTACATACCTGTAGATAAGAACAGTTAGCACATTCGTTACGCGTTGGAATCTTGTCCTGAGATTTGGAGAGGCCACATGTTCAAATCCCATAACAGGCATATTGTCGATGATGTCGATGGATGTTTTTTTCTATATAATTGGGGTGGGTGGGGTTGAACCCTTCGAAATTCAAACTGTGAAACCACCATACTAAACACACCATCACATGGTGTGAATGATTTTTCATTCAACCCAGGGTGATTTTGTGGGGGGTATGGTGATTTCAGTTTGAATGTAGAAGTGTACTATCATCCTATGTCATTGTAAATATCATAACCATGTCATTGTATATAATCCATTGTTATCTTGTGCTGTCCCATGTATATAATTGTATATATGTATATAATTGTATATATATGCCTAGAAACCTACCCTAACAAAACGGAGGTAAATGGCATTGTATATATGTAAATAATTGTATATATATGCCTTGAAACCTACCCTAACAAAGTGGAGGTAAATATCATTGTATATATTTGCCTAGAAACCTACTCAAACAAAATGGAGGTAAATGGCATTGTATATATGTTTATAATGTAAATATACCTAGAAACCTACCCTAAAAAAACGGAGGTAAATGGTATTGTATATATATGCCTAGAAACCTACCCTCACAAAACGGAGGTAAATGGCATTGTATTGTCTAAAAACGTGTCAAAATTGACCCCAATTTTTCGTTTTTTTTTGTATTAGAAATATATATTATTATATATAATATGAATTCTGAAAATATCAATGAGATCATAACTGAGATTTCAAATTTAAAATCTCAAGGAATATAACCGATATCGAGGATGCACGAAGTGTTGATGATATTGATGGAAATATTAACAACTTTGTCGTATATGATGATGTGATGTTAGACAATCAAAAGAATCCTGCTAGGATATTTTCCAGAGGCAGACATAAAAACACTGACGTGATATATGTCACTCAACGATACACTCAAATACCAAAAGTGATCAGAGATAACTGCAATATTCTTGCTGTATTCAATGGAGTTGACACACATACGCTACGAAATATTTGGCAAACTTGGTTCGGCGGTGATATGGATTGTAATCTTTTTAGAAGTTTCTTTAGTGGTGCTCAGGCTACCCCGCACCGATTTGTAACGATAAATTTGCATGATCCTAGATCAAGATATCATATCGGACTTGATAAAATATTCGGTTAAAATCGTTTATGATGTCAACAAGGATTGTTTAACCCCATAGCAGCAGAGGGGGTGCAACAACGATTGTGGCGTCTTTTTTTTACGATTTCGAGAAAGCCTTGGTTTGCCAAATAGACGCTTCTACAAAGTTGTCCGATTCATCCCCTCTGCTGCTACAAATGCACCATCAAATTTACTGTTAACAAAACTAAAAAAAACATTGAATAACTTCTTTTCAAGATCTGCTAAGTGAAATTTATCGATTAGACAAATTAATCTGACATATATTGTTGTACAAATACAAAGCTACAGTCACTGAAACAGAAAATCCTTTCAATGATGTCTCAAAGAAAATCGCTGAACAGAATTTGACCAGATTCAACAGAATAGTGGCATGGATGGCTTATAATAGAATTTGACCAAATTCAGCAGAATTGTGGAATGGATGGCTTATAACCGAATTGGACCAAATTCAACAGAATATTGGCATAGATAGCTTATAATAGAATTGGACCATATTTAAAAGAGAGATTGGCATTTACAACTTATATCAAAATTTGACAAAAGTTGACAGAATAGTAGCTTGGATGGCTTATAACATGGATGGCTTATAACATAAATCGACCAGATATGACAATATTAATTAGCATTAATATCTTTATAACAGAATTTCACCAGTTTAAGATGGAATAGTGCAAGTTTTGTATAGGGTATGTCAATCTGCCGAATTTGGGGCTTGATGGTTTAAAGTGCGTGCCTTTACCAATCAATACCACCTCACCTCTGTCTGTGTGTCTTTGAGTCTCAACATGAGTATGTAAGAAAGCATGCTGGTAGTTTTCAGTGGGTCAGTGGTGGTAACAGAGGTTTCCCAGGTTCTTCCTCCACCAGTTATACAAGTGGCCATATATATAACCTCTCGTGTGATTAAACCCGAAACATCAACAAGAGAATTCAACCATATATATTCCAATTAGTGTGAGAATTTTATATGTAACATGGTGGTGCAGTGCCTACATTGATTTTGTTGATGGTAAAGCATTAAAATGCAATTTAATATAACAGTAGAACTCAGTGGTTGTTTATCACCTGGCCCTCCAGGCTTGCAGTTGGTGGCTTTTGAGGAGTACTAGTTGCGAGGTGAGATAAATTTTCTCGAGTGGACTTAAATAAATTCTTTGAATTTTATTTGGACAGTTTTCTAATGTTTAAAACATGCTCCATCATTATCCCACATAACTTGTAATAATCTTGTAAGATTTTCTTAAGTTAGATACTAAATATGGAATTGATAGGACAGTACAGCTTCTGTGGGCTGTTTATTATGGGAAATAATGTGTTTTGTGATGGTGTGGGACAATTATTATGGGAAATAATGCATTTTGTCATGGCTGCAAGAGAATTATTATGGAAATAATGCATTGGGTCATATCTGTGAGAGAATTTTTATGGGAAATAATGCATTTTGTCATGGCTGTGAGAGAATTATTATGGGAAATAATGTTTTGTCATGGCTGTGAGAGAATTATTATGGGAAATAGTGTGTTTTGTCATGGCTGTGAGAGAATTATTATGGGAAATAATGTTTTGTCATGGCCGTGATAGAATTATTATGGGAAATAATGCGTTTTGTCATGGCTGTAAGAGAATTATTATGGGAAATAATGTGTTTGGTCATGGCTGTGGGGCGATTATTATGGGAAATAATGTTTTGTCATGGCTGTGGGGCAATTATTATGGGAAATAATGTAAAATGTACTTGACTATAGGTGTGAGACAATTATTATATGAGACAATGTGTGCTCTGTTATTGCTAAGTGAATATATATATATATATATATATATATATATATATATATATATATATATATATATATATATATATATATATATATATATATATATATATATCCTTTTCAGTGCTGAAGGTTTGAATGATACAATTGTGTTAGACCCGCAATGGACCATTGATGCCCTCAAGTCCCTCATCACAGCTGAGATGTTCATTTCAGATATTCCAGCCATCACCAGCAAGTGGTTTGAGTTCAAAGACAATGGGAAACTTACTCATGAACTGATAGGTCTGTATATTTGTTCAACTTTAATAATCTTGGTTGTTTACTTTATGCATCTATAAAGTATATGATAGCATAGTATTTTATTGTTTCTGTTTTTGTGTGCATGTGTTTTTATATGACATCTTAATAACAATTTTCTCTTGATCTGTTTTTTATGCTTGTGTTTTTATATGACATCCATAAAACAATTTGTTATTTGGATGTGTTGTTCATCTTTTGAGTCGACGAGGACCACTCTAGTCATCCAAGGGTTGGACAGGATTGGTTTTGTTCTGTGCATGCACAGGTGGCTGTTGGGGCCAATCCTTGCATTGAATATTCGTTTGCACAAGGGACAGGGGGTGAGTGTCACATCTCCAGGAGGGGTGATGGCACATGTTATTCTGGCTTGCCTCTTCAGCGCTGCAGCTGCTGTCCTGCTAGATTTGCACAACTTGGAACCTTTGTGCACAGAGGAACACCAAGTCACTGGATCACTTGCTGTCTGCCCCCAAGAATCAGAGTTTGTGTTAAATGCTTTCAATGCAGCTTTCAGATTGTCTTTGAAGATGTTAGTACACCTTCCACATTTTGCATACATTAATTAGTGTGAAGAGCACACTGCCCTGTAGACCTATAGATTGGTCTGGATGCTGATGCAGCTCTTCTATTCCAGACATTGGCATGCAATCTATAATAGTTGCACTGGGTCTGTTTATGCAAAGGTTCAACTCGTCATCAATAGTAATGCTCTATGACAATGTGCTGTTGGCTTGGTGATGATGAGATGGTGGTCTGTCCAGCTGTCAGCCCTGCACAAAGACTTGGTCACATGCACATCCTGCCTTTCCCTCAATGAGGTGCCAGTGCTTAGAGCGAGGGTGCATCCATGACATCCGGTCACATCTAGGAAAGCAGAAGACTATATTGGTGATCAGCAGTTCATGCTCACTGGACATCTGGAGCAAATGGAGACCATTGCTGTTGCAGTGACCCACTCCAAGCTTTCCTAGTACTCCATCCCAGGCAGTTTGATCACAGCCTACTCTGGCATTGAAATCACCAAGAATGACGAGTTTATCTGCCATTGGAACATCAGCAATGACGGAGTGAAAATCCTCATTAAGCTTGACCTACACTTCATCTGGGTTGGTTATGGTTGGAGTACAGCAACTGATGATGGTAAGGTGATTTCTTCCAAACAAGAGGGAGAGTTTCATGGTCATGAGTCTGTTGTTTACTCCCTTGTTAGGTCTAGCCAGTTTGCCAATCAGTGCTGCCTTCAGTGCAAAGCCAACACCAGCCTCACGGCACTCTTCACTTCCTCAGCCACTCTTAAAGAAAGTGTATCTCGAGCCCCTTTCACAGAGTTTGCCTTCTACTGTAAGTCGGGTCTTGCTCAAGGCAGCAATGTCCACATTGTATCTGGTTAGTTCCTTTCCTGTTAGGGAGGTTAATTCTCCTCAAGGGTCTTTCTGCATTGTCTCTCTCCAGTCAGATGCGCACATTCCATGTTCCAAGTGTGAGAGGAACAATCCTCAATTTCGTTTTTGTATTTTTGCCACTGGAGTAGGGTCCTTACCAGCCACTATATGCTGGGCTAGGGTAGTTTAGAGCAGGCAATGTTTAGGGCACCTATTCTAGCCCCTTCCTCATGCTATCGAGGTTAACAGTGCATTCCTGAAGAAAGCTGCTCAGTTGCTCATTGGGTTGCCAGACTCCACTACTGCTCTCTGTCAGTGGTAAATGCCCCTAATGGCCTGAATGGCCTTTGTGAAGGTTTGCTGCAATGGCTGCCAGTGTACCCACACCTGCTGCATCGTTGCTTGCTCATCACCAAGGTATTTTAGTCGGTGATGAAATGGGATGGGTTGATGACAAGAATGACTTGTATGTTGACTTTGTTTTAAGCGAGGAAGAGTTGTGCAGTTTGTCAACCTCACTCTCTCGCCCAAAACCATCAGAGTCCAGCAGCACAACTTGTATATCTGTCTTATGTTAAACCTTGTTTGTTATTTGGGTTTAAAATGTTCATGTACATTGGACATATGTTACACCTTCTTTGCTAATTTGGGCGTAATATGTTCATGTTCATTCTACATATGTTATACTTTCTTTGCTATTTGGGTGTAATATGTTCATGTACATTGGAATATGTTATACCTTCATTACTATTTGGGTGTAATATTTTCATGTACATGTGACATATGTTATCCTTTCTTTGCTATTTGGGTGTAATATGTTCATGTACATTGGAATATGTTATTCCCTCTTTGCTATTTGGGTGTAATATATTCATGTACATTGAATATGTTATTCCCTCTTTGCTATTTGGGTGTAAGATGTTTATGTACATTGGACATATGTTATACCTTCATTACTATTTGGGTGTAATATTTTCATGTACATGGGTCATATCATCATGTTATACCTTCTTTGTTATTTGCTTTATAGCTATCAATTCGGACTAATGTTTGGCAGTGTTATGGTCCTTTGTATGTAACTTCTTACACTAAGGTAATGCCCTAAAGTTCATATATGCCAAAAGATTTCACTTGTTTTAAAAATGCAGGCTCGTAAGGTCTTCAACAAGCACTCCATTTTCACATTGCTGATATTGTGTTATTTCCTTGCATCACTCAACTCAATATTTATAGCAGATATGTGTATGCAGGTGTAACAATTTTTGTTCAACTAAAACTTACATAATGATGCATGCTTTCTTGACACTGATAATACTGTAGTTTTGATCTTGTGCTGTTGACTTTTAGATGCAATCTGGACAAAGGAGAAAAATCGAGATTTCCATGACAACAAGAATTATCTCTTGCTCCTGATGGAGAAACTAAACCTTATTGCCAGGCCGAAATCCTATGTTGAGGATGGAAAGGAGGTCAAGGTCAGTTGATGGGAAATGTAAATAAGTACTTCTGCATTTATTGTTTATTCAGATCATATTGTGTGTAGATGTATAGTGGTGTTACTGACCATTCATTATATTCATATGTATATGTAATATTAACCATTCCTTATATCCTTAAGTGTGTGTTAATACTGACAATTCATAAAATCTTTTACCACCAGAGGAAAACTGTAACCTTTGAACTTGTATCTTGTTGTAATTCATATTATCTTTTCCTTGAAACTTGTTTCTTATAGAACTTCAGGTTTTTCTTTACAATGAAACTTGTGATGGGATGAAGAGTTATGGAAGCCTTATTTATATCTTGTTGTGTTTTTTGTATTGGAGTGTGTGTGCATACAAGATGTCTTCTTGTGTTTTGGCTGTCTTGGATGTGTGTGCATCAAAGATGTCATGTTGATGGTTTGGTTGTCTTGGAGTATTGATACATCCAAGATGTTTTGATGTGGTTTGGCTGTCTTGGAGTGTATGTGCAACTAAGATGTCTTGTTGTGGTTTGGCTGTCTTGGAGTATGGGTACATCCAAGATGTTTTGTTGCGATTTGGCTGTCTTGGAGTGTGTGTGCATCCAAGATGTCTTGTTGTGGTTTGGCTGTCTTGGAGTGTGGGTGTATCCAAGATGTATTGTTGTAGTTACTTTGTCTATCTCCATAATAAAGACTTAAAGACTGCAAGGAACTCTGCCTGTCTCCATGATAAACACTTGTTGACTGCCTGGTACTGTGTCTGTCTCCATATTAAAAGATATATAGACTGTCTTGTACTGTGTCTGTCTCCATATTAAAAGATATATAGACTGTCTTGTACTGTGTCTGTCTTCATAACAAACACTTTGAGACTGCCAGGTACAGTGTCTGTCGCCATAATAAACACTTATAGACTGCCTCATACTGTTTCTCCATAATAAACACTTATAGACTACCTGGTACTGTGTCTCCTTAAACACTTATAGACTACCTCACACTGTTTCTCCATAATAAACACAAATAGGCTGGTACTCTGTCTGTCTCCATATTAAACACTTTCAGACTGCCTGGTGTTTTGTCTGTATCCATAATATACATTTATAAATTGCCTGGTTCTGAGCTGGTTTCCATTTCGAACACATAGGTAATGTGTCTGTCACCACAGTAAAGATAATTAGACTGTTTGGTACTATATCTCCATACAAAACACTTATAGACTGTCTGATACTGTGACTGTCTCCATAATAAGCACACATATATTGTCTGGTAGTGTGACTGTCTTCAACAGCTTCCGATTTCACTTGAGCTTTTCCATTTACTCAAATCAGGCCTCTGCTATGGGCTAAAATCTCTTAACCCAAAGCAGAAAAGGCACATAATGAGAATCTTTGAAGAGCTTTTGATCAATATATAGTACATAACTATTCAATGGCTTTACTGTCTGTGGAAGGAGCTAGGCAGGTTTTAAATTAGCCAAAGTTTGGCCAAGGATTCCTGTTGCCATACTCAGTGAGGCTGGTACACAATTACTAATGTCATTTTAGCCCAATTTGGCTAATTCCTACAAAGCTGTTCTTCACACTCTTAAGTTGAAACCAAATCTTGGCTAAATGAATTCTTAGCCAAAATTTGGCTAAGGATTCCTGTTGCCATACTCAGTGAGGCTGGTACACAACTAATGTCCTTTTAGCCCAATTTGGCTAATTCCTACAAAGCTGTTCTTCACACTCTTAGGCTGAAACCAAATCTTGGCTAAATGAATGCTTAGCCAAAATTTGGCTAAGGATTCCTGTTGCCATATTCAGTGAGGCTGGTACACAACTAATGTCCTTTTAACCCAATTTGGCTAATTCCTACAAAGCTGTTGTTCACACTCTTTGGTTGAAACCAAATCTTGGCTAAATTAATGCTACACATTTGCCTTTCACATGGATTTAACAATGTACATAATAGTGATGTTGGTGGGAAATAGACTCACCCATAGTATAAATAATAATAATAATAATAATAATAATAATAATAATGAGGACTTTGTATAGCACCTAATCTTTAGAAGCTCTAAGCATTTTACAACATCTATAATGATTTGACTACAAAAAAAACACATGAAACTATAAAACAAAAAAAACATGCTGAAAATATTTAAGGTAGGAAACAACATTAAGTCTTTAAGTTTGCTTTTGCAGTTGACATGTTTTTCAGAGTTTTAAGAGACTCTTAAAAGGGATTACAGTGTCTTTGTGTCTAATTTCATTTAGCAATTCATTCCAAGTTGTTGGGCCCTGGTATGCAAATGAATGTTGTACATATGACTTCGTTTTCATAGTGGGATTAATGAGTATATGATTGCCAGAAGAAGATCATAAGTATCTTGCTGGTTTGTACACATGGGAGAGGCCAGATAGGTAATGCTGGACTGGAGTCCATCAGTGAAATGTAGCAGTCATTGTATGGTACAGAGCAGTGGGTAGGTTTGCTTTATTGAGATGTGTGTTCTGATCTTGTTACTCTAACATGGCACAGTGTTAGTACATAATGCACATTAAGCATAAAACCCACATACAATGACAGTGCTAGGGCCTTACTTGTTAGAGTTGGGTTAGAAATAAATCAGTGAATGAAATGACTGTATTTTTATCACACCAATGATTTTCGTCATTGAAATTGATTTAATCAAACTAGTATTTCGGCAAAAATTGTAAAACCTACAAACTTTATCAAGTATTTAACAGAGAGATGGACCAACAGGAAGATGGATGTGTATAAAATCTAGAGAAAACCAAACTATTAAAACAAATGTTTAAATATATAACAAATTTTATTATTAAAGAACATATGACTTAAATGGTGTACATTGTAACAACTTTTACTTTAACATAAAAGATCTCTTTTCAATAAGTCTTTTTATGCCTATCAGCAATTTTCTTGAAGCAGGAAGTTCAAATTCCCCTGGTAAAATATTGCTGACTGATATTGTCAGCTGTTTACATGATGTCAGTGACACCTTAAATTGCTTTGTTCTGTATAATCTAATTGTAATCTCAGCAGGCGCAACTTCCATGACCTGACTGATTTGAATGACAGTTGCATCTGTAAGGTACAAAACATGTCTCCCAACATCATATCTTTTTCTGTCTGCTCGTTCAGCTCGATGTCTGCCTGAGACTTGTTGGGTTATGTATACCTGAAAAATTTGGATCAGTAATTTTTAAATGAATTTTATTTATTTTAAACTAAACTAAGCAAGTCTTTTGAATGATTGTTTTACTGTCATAATAGAAGAAATTAATATAAAAAATTATAAATAATGTTCAAATTTCATTGCAATTTAGTTGGAAAATTAACACTCAGATTCTTCTTTTTAAATATCATAATAGGTATCATAATTCTGTGAGATATAATTGAGAGTTGCACATTCAATTTTCATTAATTCTTGCTAAATCAACTTTCTAACTCATCATAAACCATTAGAAGTTTACTGGCACATTTTATTTGAAACATTAACTCATTGTATCTGTATTGTATCAATATTACATAATTGTTTCAATGTAACAGTCTTCAGTGGAAATATTTTGAAGTATTCACTCAGGTGCTTTTATAACTGGTATTTTCAAGTTTAACATGACATTTCATTTAAAAGGAGAAGTTGAACAAACTATTTATTTGCTTCTTATAAAATATCCATAAAACAATGTATGTCTTTCAGAGATAAATGTTTAGGTACTAAACCATGTTTATTTTGGAACAATTGCCCATTACATTTGACTATATATATATATATATATATATATATATATATATATATATATATATATATATATATATATATATATATATATAATTTGGTCATCTACATATCCATAAAAATAAGTGTTCTACATCTCCCTCCCCCACCACTCAAGTAAATTCATATTTTTAAAATTGATTTGAATTGTATTAAAAATGGTCTGGTCATAAACACATACCGAAAATCATACATGTTTATTTATATTTGTCCAAAATCTGATGAGCATCTATGACAACTAGATTTTGATATAAACTAAGTCTCAAATGTTAAAGGACTGATTTAACATTTAAATATGGCTTAAATTGTGTACAACTCTTTTTATCTGATTTCTGATGCATATAACATTCCTTCAGATTTAAATTTGTCAGATTTATGGTGTTATTGTAATGGTGCTGATGGATATGACAGTTTCAATGAAAACACTAATCTTGCTGTGTACAAGGAAGGTGTCTGAAAATAACAAATATGACTTTATATTCCATACATACCTGCATACAGTCTTGTCATTGACCTTGAAAGTCTGTGTTTTTTGTATGTTTATATGTCATTGCACATTCTCGGATGATGCTAATGAGTACTGTCATCCGTTTAGGTCCTTCAGGTAGTACATGTATATGCAATTTTTGTCGCCAGACTAAAATGTCCTCCGTTGTAAAGTTGTCATTGCAATGACTATTGCACCCACATGCCACAGATTTTTCCTTTTCAATGAAAGTTAAATCTAATGCAGCTCTTCTTCTTTTCACATTGAAATCTGCAACATATGGCATTTGAAATTGTCTTCAGATTTTAGTATGCAGACAAATTTTAAAACAAACATTAATGTTATGCATATGATGACGCTAGTAATTTTGTGATGTTTTCATACTAATGCATATATTTAAACTGCTTAATAATTTGTGTCTTTCTGTTTTTCTTTTAATATAATTAAGATACAGAGCTTTATTAAGATTCAAAGAAGATTTACTGAAAAATTCAAATAAAATTAGAAGAATTAATTAATGATACTAAAATGATTTTAATGCAGTAAAATCAGGGCACTTTAATAATTAAGCATATAAACATCCATAACTAATTAGCCTCAAAGTTATTTTGGTGGAGTAGGTGAATAATGCATGACTGAAATGAAAATATGTTTCACTCTACCATTTCAGTGCTTTATTTCTATGCTTTAAGTTTGTAATCTAAGTGGCAATTACTGTAGTAGTAGTAGTTGTAGTAGTAGTTGCTGTTCTTGCTGTGTAACAAATACAAATTGTAATTTACCTATATTAAAAATACAAGATGACAACCGTTTCTGAACAAATCTTGTTGCTGGGAGACCGATATCTGCAAGATAAAAAATTTAAGTCTCAACCTGTTAGTTCTTGCTGCAGTCTTTAATTCACCTAACATACCTTTTAACAGTTACGCAACTATCATTCTGAGTTTTCTTTTCCTACTGCTGATGATAACTAAATATTTGAATGCATTTATGCCAATAGCATTTTACTTATAAAATTACTGATATCAAGAGTATATTCTCTATTATTTTAAAAGAAATACATAGTAATTATTCAAGTAGAAATCTGGACCAGAGAACTGTTGATAGCCAGTAAGTGTTAGGCTCAATAATCAAAATGAATTCCATCAGTGGTCACCAGGCAGGAATTTTGTGATGGAAACTAAAAATGCTATTACATTTTTTTTTAAATCTTTGCAGTGAACTGAAAATTAAATAATTCCCTTTTGTTATAGCATTTTCCATCAGAATCTGAATCTGATTTATGTTCAAAACTTGCTGTTATATTATAGTATGCAGAGAGAAAATATTACAGCGGGAAAAAAACATTTCAGTACTTGCAACATAAAGTTTATGAAGACAAAATAAAATATACTGGTTTAGGAGTGAATATCTTTAGTCAAAATATGTAAATCTACTGGTCTGAAATATTTTACATGTAATGCTAAAAATATCTTTAGAAAATTTTACACTTAAATTTGATAAAATGTAATACATGCTCATAGGGTCAACTTCACAACATAAATTTACAAAACTATGCCAAATCTAATTCATACTGAGTATGCTCAGATTAGATGTGGGCTATGCTTACTGAATGGAATAAAAATCCCTGAATAGTTTAATAAAAGTGCCTAATACTAATAGATAATTTAACATAATATAACTATGTACTATTGTTTATATTCTGTTTGTTTTATTAACCTATAGAATGTTTACAAATTAGCAATTTAAATCTATACACACCTTTGTTGAACTCATTTCCAAGAAGTTTTCTGTACAAGTCCTTGTCCATTAACTTCACACATTGGACATTTCAGTTGAACTTCTCTGGTGGCAAGAAAACTAACCTTATTTATACTGCTGTAACTGGTTGAACGCCTTCTACCAGTTCTGCCTCTATCAAGGCTATTACATGCCCAGCAGGCAGCTTTTAAGCACTCAGCAAGATCAATGAAAGCCTGTCATGATCAAAGGAATTTTACACCAAGAGCATGGCCTGGAGAGAGCCATACACCGACTCAAAAATAAGGCACTTGGTTTTATGAATTGTGTTACTTGTCCAGCTATCATAGTAGAGTATGCAAACTCCATGATAATACAAATTCAATAATGTTAGATGTTTAAATGCTGATGATCATACCTATATTTATAGGCATATCCTTAATGACAGCTTTTGTGTAGACTGAAAAGCCAAATGTTATGGCATTTTCTGTCATTCCAAGTGTTTGAAATGTTTTCAATATGGCACCAAAGAATCTGGTGCAAATTTCAGTAACCTTATTTTAAGTCTCTACTTTTTTCATTTGAAAAAAGGATCAGCTTTCTAAATATTTTGTAAAGTAAATTATTGCATCCACTATCAACTAATCCTAGCCAGCCAGACACACAGAGATATATCATATTCCACCTATTTCCATCAAATTTGTGTATTGTGAGTCTTTCATGATGAATTTAGATAAATGCTACTAAGTTCATGAATATATGTGGGAAATTATCACTGAGAATAACATTAAACTAATCATCAATTAAGTTATCATGGATGGAATATCCTCAGATATTATATAGTAATCACAATAATGTAGATCAAGTATTATTTTAATAGTATAGTTTTACTGTTCCAGAATTTGTTTCATTACAGCCCATTCAAAACTTGGACATGATGTCTTTTTATAAATAAGCAGAACTGAAAAAAATGAAAATACTAGTAATCATGTAATTTACACAACTGCTGCTAGACAATACAAATATATGTGCTGCTCTTTAGCTTTGGAGGCAACACAGATAACAATAGCATGATCCTATTTCCATTCATGTTTTCAACCTTAAACAGTTAACCAACCCACCAATAAACATGGTCACATTTTAGACTGAAGTCTTCATAGACCTGATTATAATATTCTATGGTCCATCCTTGTATCCCACGAACTTGCATCAGCTAACTACTGCATTATATGCTATCTGAATGTATCAGTTCCTTCACCTTTACTTGCTATTAAAAGACACCTCGATATGATAAATAGAACCAAACTAATGCATGACATCCAAGCGAACCTAACAACTTGCTTACCTCCTACAGTAGAAGAACTCGATAACTGCCTGTGTTCATTGCTTGAAAACATCTCAGCCATCAAGTGCAGAGTATCAATTCAAAAGTGTTCTCCATGGTATAGCAGTGTTAGGGACCAACTTTGCACCATTAAAAAAGACCACTGTGAAGTGGAGAGGCTTTGACTTTCCAACAGACTCACTTTCATAAGCTAATATATGAAGCTGCCAAGAGGAATGTCACAAACATAGTCCATTTAGCCAAATTATCCCACTACAGTATTTCAGCGACAACAATTAGCAGCACATGGATTAATTTCTGATAGTTGTGATGATGAGTGCACCAAAGTCATGTGAACTTGATCTAATTCCAACATCACTGCTGTTTGAGTGCTTCGATCCAATATTGCCTTTACTAACTGATGTTATTAAAACCTCTCTCTCATCAGAGGAATTCCCATTATTTTTCAAAACTGCCAGTATAAAACCTTCTGCTGAAGAAACTAACATTTAACTTTAATGCTTTAAAGAACTACTGACCAGTTTCTAATCTCCCGTTCATATAAAAAATCTTAGAAAAAGTTGTTCTGACCCAGCATGTATCTCATCTGAATTCAAACAGTCTTTATAGCAATGTACAGTCTGCATATCTCCCCTGCCACAGTACTGAAACTACACTTCTGAAAGTAGTTAATGGCATTCTCTCTGCTTTGGATAGGGGAAATATTACATTCCACACACTCCATGATTTGTCTTCAGCATTTGACACAACAGACCATGATATATTAATTCAATGTAAAAAGCATGTATTTGTCATTCACAACACAGCCGTTTTTTGGTTCAAGTCTTAACCTAGAAAGCAAGCAACCTATCTTCCCAGATGTGAAAAAGCTTCGGGCCTTGTATTGTTTATATACTTGTAATGTGCCCTGTTATAAAGTTCTGGTGTTTATATGATATGAACAATTCAACCTAATGTTTTTCACAACCCATATCAATGTTGAGTTTATAGTGTTCACATTGTTATAGTTGAGATGAGCAGTTGAGAAAAAAAATAAAGTCACACGTGTATTTATAAAAGGAATTAATTTTATAATTTATCTGCAATCAATATTTATCAACACATTGCATTGAAGACAGTAGTGCAGTGGATACTCAGCCATGGGTGTAAACATAATAACATATTTCTCTAACAGGTGTTGAAGTTAACTACAGATTGTACACACTTTTCAAAGTAATTTTTCAATGAATTGATCTAATTGCTAAATGTGCTTCTACTGGTAATTTCATAATGCCTAATTATCATACAGGATAATTAATTTTTTTATCATGTAAATATTAAAATAAATCTATGATGCATTTGATAAGTAGATTATTAACATATAGTTCATAACATTATCAGACCCACTTTAAAATTACATTTGTTCCATGAATTTACATGTCAAGATTATTAAAATATACATCTACAGTCCTTTCAAATATTGTTCAATCAAGATTCAGTTAGTTTGTTTATTTACTCATTCAGCTACCAAAAAATTAGCCAATGAGAATTGTAGTGAATGTTATGTGCATACAAAATTTGCACCAAGATCTGTACATTTAATCTTTTCCCTTGTGCTCAAATTTGATGAATTATGATTATGTCAGTGTACTGCTTTGTCCGATCATATGGATATATGAAAATCCATTTTAACATCTTGACTTTGTTGTGACATGCATATAAAGTTATATTTTAAAAATTGTAGAAATTTTCATCTAAACCAAATCCAAATAATGAAATAATCTACGATCCATAACTTTGGTCAGAGACTGTTAGCTGCAAGCAAGTGGTCCATAGAACATCATCAAAGGCTTGTTTGCCATCATGATTAGATTATTCAAATGTGTAATTAACCATGCTCTCCCAAGTGATTTTGGCTGTGAAATTTGAATTAGAGATGGTGATAATCAGGATGACCCTTGTTACATGTCCAACTGTTAGCACTGGGCTACATGAAAGGAAAATCAAAATGAAACTTGAACAGTAAAATTTTGTTCTAAATTTCTTGTGTTCCAAGTACTTTTTGAGTCTCTTCAAAATAGTTATTGAAGAGCCACTATGGGTTAGATACTTAGTTAATAAATAAATGGTGGATTATTATACTGTCATAATACAAATTATAATACTCAATCTTTACTTATTTAAAAGATAGGTAGATAGATACGTAGGTAGGTGGGTAGACTAAATCAAGATAAAAAATTTAATGTCTCGCATAGAAATACATGCAGAATGCAAATGATTTTCAAAGTTAACTTTTGGGCATTTATGTGCAATTAATGAAATTGTGAGAGTCTGTCTTTAGCAAATTGTGGGAAGTAAAATCCCAAAATGATTCAATATGTGATTCTTTCTTATTGTACATTTTGCCTCAATATGTTTGACCCATTAACATAGTTTTGAGAAAATTGGAATAGTGATGCATATTTCATGATATATTCTTATTTTCATCAGTTATATATTTCAAAATTCTAAAGTTTTTTTAATTTATCAAACAGTGTTAAAAAGAAGTTTTCATTTTAATATTTTGGTCCTTTCCAAAACACACCAACAAATATAAGGAACAGTTATCATATGTTTACTTTTGTTCACATTGTTTTTCATTCACACATTCTCATACATTTTCAGTGATCTGTTGCTACATAATAAATTATATATACTGATAAAACACACATATTAATGAATAATTATTAACTTCACAAATTACTTTCATTAATTGTTCAATAAATGTCTAAAGTTCAATTCACTATGTCAAAATGTATAAAGATTTGTAAATGTCATGATGCAACAAGAAAAAAGAAACAAATGAATTTGAATTTCACATTCAAGCAGGCACTCACCAGTTATTATGTACTTTTGAGAGAGTAATGTATATTAGGTGAAGTTGTTTGCATAGAAGCTACTTTGTGTAATGTGGCTGGCATTTCATTGAAAAGAATATCTATTGGTAAGCCAAAAGCAACAAACCTTTCTCTAATATCAAGTAAACAACATGAAGTATACTAACAGGCCATATCATTTTAAGTACATAAGATATTTTAACTAAAAAGAAATTCTACAGAACAAAGTTCTTAAATCTGAAAAGGATAAGTTACCCAATTTTGTGTAAAAACAACAAGGATGACAGTTGCAAAATACTCTTATTTAATGACTGGATATTTGGTTTACTATTTCTTTAATATTTTTGCATTTCTATTTCTATCAATTTTATTAAATGACCTTTGATTGTTTGTGTTATTTTTTATTTCAGAAATGACCTTCGCTCTTTCTATTTATTTTTCTCTCTCTTAATGACAATATATGAACTTTCCTTTTATATATAACATAAGCCTTAAAAATAAAATGTTCACTATCAAATAGAATATCTCAGCAAATCCTAGAAGTAATGTAATGATCTATATCAGATATAAGAATTTTATAATAAAGGCAGCGGATGACTCATTGAGAATTGCCTCTATGAATAATAATAATAATAATAATAATAATAATAATAATGCTTTATTTATAGAGGGTGACTCATTAGTAAAGGACTATTCTCCCTTGAGGCCCTCTTAAGGAGAGTATGAAAATGCACATTATATGAAGATATCAATAATTAGTGAGGGGCCCAGATTGGCCGAGTGGTCTAAAGCGCTGTCCGTTACGGATCACTGCAATCTCACCTCTGTCTGCGTGTGTTCAGGTCTAAGATTTGGCTCATGTACGGTAGTTATGTGAGTAAGCTTGCCGGTAGCTTCTTGTGGGTCAGTGGTTCTTTCCGGGGGGTTTCCAGGTTCTTCCTCTACCATTAATATTGGCTGCCATGTATAGCCTATATTGTGCTTAAAAATGGTGTTAAACCATACAAAACAAAACAAACAATAATTAGTGTTACAGTCTACACAGAAGCTGTCATTAAGGAAATACCTATAAATATAGGTATGATCATCATCTATAATAAGCACATGCATGCTCATGATATCTCGTTTTAAGTACTCTAATATTTATTCCATACAACTGTACCAGAATATTGAAAACTCTTTTTGAATTGCTCTGTTCTTGGTTTTGGTACTAGAAGGTTTCCATGTGATATTATTCTCAACTGGTATTTTGTTGAAAAAGGCCCGAACAAGTCCTGAAGATATTCTAGTGCAGTTCTATGTAGACATTTATATAAAAGAACTGCCTTGTGAAAAATCTATCATGTCATATTGCTATGGGTAATGAATTACCTGAAGAAAATGAGGAATACTCAATATATCTATTGCAAGATACACATTTTACTAAATGACAGGAGACATATTAGATCATCTTGGGGTTACCAATATATAATTTCTTTTGCATTCAGATTCAAGGGGAGAAGCTATTGTATTGAGCAATAACTTTAAGTTGCCTATACACAGACGCAAAGTACATGCAAACAGCAACAATATAGTTTTAGATACTTCAGTTCAAAATTACACGTTCAAACTTATGAACATTAATTGTCCTAATTGATGTTTATGATGAATGTATTCAAATTTATTTCTGATGAGAAAATAATATAGATTCAAAAAGATCCACTTGGAGAAAGAATAAACCTATCGAGCGGGCAAGGTTAGATTTCTTCCTAGTGTCAGAAACTCTTATTACAATGGTAATTGTTTAATTTTCAAAGATTGCTATTAAGGGAAAATATTATTTAAAATAATAGCAGAATTGAATTGCTTTCAAATGAGTAACAACCATAGTTACTTTATAAAACTTGTAATGAGTGAATGCTTAATGTGCATATATGTATTGGTACATATATGTATATAAGTGGAAATTCTTACAATAAATTTACTTTTCTTTGGCTCTCTCTCTTTCTCATAGCTTATATTCTGTAATGAATTTAGAATTAGAATATAATACTATGTACTGATGTTAACAACTATTCTCTGTAAAGTTATGAACATTTATAATTAACTGTGAAGAAGTCATGGGTTGGATCCGACCAACTGCTGGCGTTGCATGGGAAATAGTACAAAAACAAAAAAACAATGTCTACTGAGTGAAAGTAGACAAGTCATATATATATATATATATATATATATATATATATATATATATATATATATATATATATATATATATATATAATTATTTCATTGATAATAAAATAGCACAATAAAAGATGGCATACATAGGCATGGATTTGATTGTGTATTAAGTAATAAAACATTGATAAGTTTATGCACTGCTATAAATATCTTTATATTAATTACATCAAATCCCATAGGATAGAGAGATAATAATGTCTTAAAGACAGTAATCTAAAGAGAACAATATGTCTTAAAGTTGTAGATTTTTCATACTCGAACATTATTTCAGCTTTTATATTTTCTATTTTTAGAAACATTAAACACATTTAATTTTTATTTAATCATCTGCAATTTGTTCTCAGTCACTTATGATAAGATTTGTTAACCCAATCATCAACATAATTATTCAAAGGAATATTATGTTTTTCCCAATTCTTGGATGGGTTACTTATTTTTCTAATTGGTATCATATTGCACAGTTTATGTGTGGAAGCAGAAATGATTTTTGATATCATGTAGTACTGCATAGAGGGGACTTAATCAGTGTCACATAATATCCCATGGTTAAGTAACACTATAAGACATGCCTCCAAATTTGACTGCACCCAACATTTTAGAATGATAAAAAAATAGTACTAATATGCTATAAAAATGGGACACTAATGGTGCTTTAAAAATAGGATAACCATATTTGATTTGACAGTTTAGGCACTTTAACATCGTGGTTTTATTGAAAAAGGTCTCAAAATATCCATGATTTTATACATGTTGGATGACAAGCTGGTGTTCATTATACATAAGTCTTGCCTGTATCATAAAGACCTAATCCCCCTCCTATCCTAACAATTTCCTTGGTAACAATTTAGCCAGGTGATTTTCTTCCTGCAGGAAAATAATCAGCCCTGACACCCTCACTCCCTCCCTCTCTTTCTCTCACCTCTCTCTCTCTCTCTCTCTCTCTCTCTCTCTCTCTCTCTCTCTCTCTCTCTCTCTCTTTACGCCTCTCTTTCCTTCATAAAACTGCCTTTTTTTCTTATTTCTCTATTTATCTTCTTGTATCTTTCTTCCTCTCTCTCTCTCGTCTTTGTCTTTATGTTTCTTTTTTCTGTATTCCTCTTTTTCTTTTCTGTCTTTCTCTTGTGTTCCTCTCACTTCCACTCTGTTTTTATGGCTCTCATCTGTCTTATGCTCTTCTTCCTATATCAGTCTTTCTCTATTGCTTAATCTCTCTCTCTTCTCACTTCTTTCATCCACTGCAAATTGTATGAGGTGAGGGTAATTGTATGTTTTAAGCTACAAGTGAAGACAGCTTCAAAATTTCCTGAAATAGTATTGTCAGACATGTGCTCCACAATGATTACTAAATCACTTAGAAATTACCACAAAAACAATGTAAATAAGTATTTACAGGACAGGAATAAGTAAAGAAATAATGTGTGGGCAGAAGATGCCAAGATTATGAGTGCAACATCATTGATCTCTACTGACATTTATGTGTATAGTATCTGTTGATCCAATTCCAAAGGAGTTATCCAGTATTATTTGTTGAGGTACCCATCATATATTTCCTTGGACACTTTCACTCACTCTAGATTTTTTTTTACAAAACCTTGCAAATGACCATGTGTGTGTGTGTGTGTGTGTGTGTGTGTGTGTATTTTGGATTTTTATATTTAGTTTAAAGTGATGTACACCACTCATGCATAGCCCTGCAGACATGTAACATCATGTCCCACCAGTCACATTATCCTGGCACCAGGCCGACCATTCTCAGAACTAACCTCTTAATGGTGAGCACCAAGTGAGGCAGATGCTAGCACCATTTGTATAAGTCTTTGATATAACTCAGCTGGGGTTTGACCCACAACCTCCCACATCACAAGTGGATGCTCTAACCACTTAGGTCATCAGAATGGTCCCCATTTTAATGCATTGTAAGTTTGCTAAGAAGAACCAGGAAGATTCTTTAATAGTTGTGTCTTATACTATGCAAGTGACTGTTGAAAATCTATTAGTCCGAAATTGTAACGTCTTTTAACTGTAAAGGTTCATTTGAAATCATCCATATATGAGATTTTGTAAAGTAAACATATACCTGCATTATATATCAAATGTGGAAAAGGAAAAGAAACTAATTGCAGTTAGGAGAAATAATCAGCTAATTGATCATGTACCCCCATGCACAATATATTGTATGACCTGTTACATGCATGGTATTTCCATATGTTTAATACTACCGGTAAATAGATTATGTATACGGAACTAATTCATAATAGTGGGGGGAAAATCAGCTAGATAGATCTGCCCCCCCCCCCCATTTGTTAAAGGATCCATTATGTTGTGGTATCTCACTTGTATGCTTTAAGTGTATTACCAAAGGGCGCATTAATAAAAATAAATGAATTGGTTGAATGGGGAAAAGAATGTGATAGCTGAATCTACCCCATTTCCAATTGCTAGCAGACTCATTACATATATACATGTTGCATTCAGCTTATTACCAAAGTGTCCATGATTGAAAAGAAATTAATTACTTTAGGCAAGGGAGTAGAAGTTAGAACTAGAGGGGGAAACTAATGAGTTGTAAGGGAGGTGGAAATAAATAATTAGGGGGTTGGGGTGGAAGATCTTGATGTTACACTGTCTATAAAAATTGCTGGTTAAGAAAAGGAAAATGGAATAAGCTATACAATTTTTTAGATTGATGTTGCATTATAATTAAAGGATTTTAAAAACAATGATTTGTACATGGTTATAATTTGTGCAAATTGTGAGATCAGCACTTTGACTATGGGCATTTCAGTATTATATAATTTGTTTATCTTGCACAAAGCAAGACATCATCCAACAAATCATCACTGATAATCCAATCAGCATAGCTTCAACAGCTCCTGTTCATGGCCATTAATATCAAAGACCAGACTAATAAGCCATGTGATCCAACTCCAAGATCAAAAGTCAGAAGTTCTATACAGACATTGGACTAAGGCATGTCTTTGAGAGGTTAAATATTGTATGCCCACCTAGAAATGCCAGTAGTAGCAGCACACACTTGAGCCAGGAAGTAACACAGTTTAAGAATGTCATCAGTTTATGATTTTCATGAAGAAGATGAAACAGAGAAGGGGCATGAAACAGTAGAGGCTGGTGTGACAGGAAAGAGTAAGTACAGTTAATATTGTTTTTAATGAACGCTATATACAACAGAATTTCTTAAAATATATCAATTGAGACACTTCATGATTAAAAGCCTTTACACAGAAAATAGAAATTACTGAACTATATTTCTACCTGAAACAATTTTAAAATAAAGATTTGTTTCTGTATACTGTGTCATATAAACAAGCAAATTAAAGAAAGCATGATCTTTCATTTTGAAATTTCAATGAAAGGTTTAATTTTCAGTAAATAATAATAATTAGTTCAGGATAGATACACAAGGAAACAATGCAACAATCAAACAACCAGCCAGCATTTTTTGCACTGTAATAAGCTGTTTCAGCTCCTTAAATACATTTCTAATTGATTTAAAATCCACAATATGTTAGTTAAATGTTCAGGTTTTTTCCAAGAAACTGACAAGGTTATATATTAAGTATGTTTTTATTCATTTTTTCTTCTTCTTCTTCTTCTTCTTCTAATAATAATAATAATAATAATAATAATAATAATAATAATAATAATTTTACTGTAAAGAGAAAGGAACATTCCTAATGTTGTTATTAATTGACACATAAAATATCTCATTTTTTTGTAGGGTCTGATAGCTGTTATATCTACACTAAGGATATGCTCTCCTTCAGCACATGGTCTTTGACTCACAGCAGACAAGGAAAGATTTGCATAAATCTTAATGACACAGATATTGATAATTATGTAAAAGTGAAATGTAAGTATATTTCTATATTTTACCAGACAATATTACCAAAATGTTTTTCTTCTTCTCCAGATTCTAGAAAGGGAGATAGAAAAATATTGTGTAACGTTATTGAATTTTGTGGACCAAAAACAGTTTTTCTATGGATATGCATTGCTGTTAAAACTGCAGATTAACTGGAAATGGTATCAATTTTTACCATGACAGAAAATATTCAAAATGTCTATCCAGACATGCAATAATGACAGAATTATATTATGTTATTATTTATTGACGGGTTGTATGCAGCAGTTCTAATCTCTGCTGAATACTTTTTCAAACCATATTATTAAGTTTTGACCAAATCTCATATATATATGGATGTATGATATATTTTTACACCAATATGCAATTTTGTGAGCCAGAAAAATTCAGAATTCAAATTCATTCATTGCTGAGTAGTGACTGAGAATCCAATCTCTGAAATTAATTACACCACTGTTCACTAGAGAATCAAGCTGCTGTTCACTTGCTGACTGTGACTAGGTACATTCCAAAGAGTCAGGTTATAACAGTCTTAGTTGGTGAGACCTATATTGATAGTCACACACACACCCTCCAAATATTGTGCGAACATGATCACCTTTGAAGTTCACATTGTTAAGATAATTAAATTTTGATACACATGTACAAAAATAGAAACACTAATCAAAACTAATTTAATACTAGTATTAGAAGATTTAAATATTCTATAATTGATTATCAATTGCCAACATTATGTGTTTGTCAAAAACTTGATCTGTCATTCACATCAATATAATATAGTGTATTCAAATTTCTCATCTCAAATGTGACCATACAACACAATTAATTATGAATTCAGATTTGTACAAGGAACATTTTGACAAACATAAAAATATAAAAGTTATGCATGTCAGGTTAAAGAAGTCTTTGGTTTTAAATTTGACTTAAAAATAAATCATGTTCATTTTAGTTGGACTTTGCAGAATTGTCAATATTCTAGTTTTAACAGTCAATCTCCTGATTTATCACATGAAATATATGCATGAAAGAGATTAAGAGAGGGTGATTTAAGAGAAGTTGGTTTCAGATAGTGTATGTATAAGTTTAGAATTGAAGATGCTATTAAATCTTTTCTTACAGATCCAGATATAAATTACAAGTTTGGAACAGTTGAAGAATGTGGACTTAGTAGTGATGAAACATGTATAAAGGTAATTAACAAAAGCATATTAAATTCTCTTTTGCTCATATACATTGCAAACTCTCTTGTTTAAAATGGTCCATACATTAAAACAGTTTGAACTAGACAATTTATGATCAGTACATATATATTATATTGTATACTTGATGTGAAGAAGCTGCACACCTCTTTTCATGGGTTGAGCCATTAGCATGTCTTCAAATTCCATTGAATTATTCATTTTTACATTTCATCAATGATATAATTTTTATTTGTAACCTGATAGCAAAAATGCCAGTAATGAAGAATAATTATTTATAGCAGATAATGAAATTTAAGTAATAAAAATATAGATCAAATTTTTATATTTTTTAATGTTTTCCTTTATATTGATGTATTAGTTGGAAACAGATTAATGAATAAGAGTTAATGGTGGACTTGCTGGTGGATACATTTATAATCTGGGAAAGCTTTGTCACAAATGTATATGGACACAAACTGACCATTTTACATCAGTTTATTAATAAAGTTTATACAATTAAGATCTGTAATAACAGTTTTCAAGTTGTGCATTTTTGGAAACTAAAATGTGTGGCAAGCAAAACTGAACTGTAATTAATCCAATCTGCAAGTAGTTAATTCAATAACTACTTAGTGTGTGATTATCAGTAGGTCATTGATTCCTGAGTATAGAGAACATGTGCAGAAAAATATGACTCAGTCAAAATTGTATTAAAAACCAGTATTAACATGCATTTTCCATGTTGCCATAATTTGATTTTGTGCAGCATTTATAATACCCGTGTTATATTTATTTTTCTAATTCAGTGGATAATAAAGGATTGTTAATATGGAATACTTTGTGTATATGCTTTTTGTGGATTTCATTGTCAGTATGCAAACAAACAAAAAAATTATAAATTGGCTCTTATGTGCATTTATCTTTTTATAGTGTATTGGGGGTGCTGGATTTACAGTGGAATTGCTTTGGACAGATCATGTCATGAGTACTACGCTGTTTTACAAACAGTTGGACTGCAGCAGTGTCACATATTTCTTTGAAAGTCTGAGCACATTTTTGAAGGTAATATGCTTTTTCATCAGTAAATACAGTGTCTTTACATTTGATTTCTGTAATTATAAAGGAAAGTAGTCACATTGAACTCAAGAGTCTTCCAAACCTGATCTCTATAAGTATCACACCCACTGAAAAGTCTGGAATACAAAATCGGTTCCATCCACCAATAGCTTAACTCATCTGTACATCAATAAGAGTACCATATTTTGCTAATATTTTTAACTTTATAAACATTGATAAATATTTTTGAGGTTGCCATGAAAACAAGTTCCAAATTTTTCAAAATCTATTTGTGGCTTTTATTTCAGTCTGATCTTGTTAACTTATTAAAGTTATTATGCGGTTTGTCACACACACACATGCATTAAAATTGTATTAAAGTTCTAGTAAAGAGATGACCCCTGTGTGACAAAATCACAATGAAACTTTCAACAAATTTATCCGACATGCTTTGTTACAAGCTAACATTCTTGTTAGCATTGGAGTTCCAACTGAACCAGTGGCCTTGTGGTTAGAGCATCTGCCTTGGATGTGAGAGGTTGTGGTTTTGAACCCTTGCTGAGTTATACCAAAGACTTATAACAATGATACTAACAGCTGCATTCCTATTGCCCAGCATTAAGACATTAGTGTTAGAATTCATTGGCCTGGTGTCAGGATAATGTAAATGGGTGAGACAGCATGCCACATGTCTTTTGTATGATGGCCCAATAATAGAAATCACTATAAACTGTCACACACCAGACATCGTAATGATATGACTGAACAATTATTAAAGATATATAAAGCATTAAAATCACGCAAACACTCTTTGGAATTCCTATTCACTTATTTTTTTAGTTCCCACCCACCCCTCCAACAACCATCCCTGAAGATTAACTGGTTTGTCCCTAACATATATTAAGTTTTGACTAAGATTATCCAAATTTAATGAGTGCACTGTACTTTTGATAGTAACTTAACATTTTACAAAGGGAATTCAGCTCTATGTGACGTTTGTGCTATATAACCTTTCAGCAACATTGACAAAAATAATAAAAGTCTCTTTCTCAGACTATTTTACATTGCCTTTCTGCATGAAGCATTGGTAGCATTTTTATAGAAGGACTTCTAACTCTAGTCAGATGAGATTTATCATGAATATTCATGCACATTTATAGAAGACTATAATTCATTGATGTATTGACTACAGTAAATGCTTCTCTGAAAAGCTTTATAATGTTTTCCATTGGTAGGAATTTGAGTTTCTTTCAAAATACCAAGAAAGGCATTTTAATCAAGTTATGATTGCTTAGCATGTTTTTTATTATCTGCAGTGTGATTATGATTTTCATTATCTCCAATGTGATTATGTTTTTCAGAATGAGTAGAATGTTTTCATGCATGCGGCTCAGTCAAAGTTTCTTGGAACATTTGAGGTTGATATACAAGACCCTGCATTGTTCATCAAGCAAAACTGCTGTCAGAAGCATTGATCATAATTATGTCTGCAGGTTGTATATCAATGCAGAAGTTCTGGTACAAAATGGAAACTTCAAGGAATTTCCTCCTGCAATTGGAACTGTAGATGTTGGTGATGACTCATTAGAATTGAATTTCAAGTCTGAAGGTATCGTTGATATTGTTGATGGCAACCATACCTTAATTACTCAAAACAGACTCTGCGGAGAGTTCAAAGACATACAGAGCCTGAGCAAAGTTTTACACAATTATTAATATGTGCATTTGAACTTGAAACAAAAAACCTTATGTCTGTGTTTACTGTTATATTTAAAGCTTCAGTCACTTGTCTTATATGATGTCAGATTTAAAAATAATTGGATTACCAGGATATATACTTGATAATATGCTTTTTATTACTCTATCTGACCTAATTAACATAATCCAATATGTGCTTCCCATCTCTTTTTATGAAATATTCAAATAAAGACATAGTACCAATTACAAGCGTTTCATTTATTCATTTACATTCTTATTGCATAAACAATTTGATGGTTGAAGAGATTATATATTTTAGCTGAACTTTATTTTTGTGCTGAAAATGTTTATGGTTCACTGAATGTCAAAGCCAATTAAGCTATTTCTTACAAAGATTTATATATACAGGAAACACATTGGCCAAAGCGTACTGAATTTTAAAGTTCCACAAGTAATGTCATGACATCATTTTATGGCAAAACTTGACCAAGCACAGATTGATATAATACATTTCAGAAAGACTAGTTCTAAATTTACATTTATAATAAGAATTTCTAAATGCCATGTGATATTATCATTACAAATTTGGGTATTTAAAAGCATTGTGGTACAGTAGAACATGTTTTCAAAAACCACCCCTTCTGCCAAAAGAAATGGTCTCTCAAAACAGGTCACAATCCTACATAATCAATAAGTCTGTGTATGGAAATTATGGTCTCTCATAACAGTGGTATCAAGACAGGTTTTACTGTATTATTATTTTGATTCTCTATTCATTTCCTTGGGATTACAGCTCAGTAAAGGTGTATTTACTAGACTATTCTGATTCTCTAACCTTATAAGAATCTCTGGGATGGTTTGTTAGTCTCCCATTCATTAAATTTGAATGTTACACTCTACGTTCTATGCTCAATTATGTACATTTTCAAATTACATGTAACATTACTAGCCCAACAGATGACCTTATATGCTGGATCAGTGCAATGTGCAAGGATATAAGATATAGGCATGAAACAATATAATGAGAGAGGAAATGTGAGAGGATGGCAGCAGATAGAGAGAAAGAGCAGAAATAATAGTTGGTCAAGTACATATAAGAAGATGGATATTTAGAAGGATTGATAACATATAAGGAAACCAAAGTACATTGCAAGATTGCAATTAACTGAACCATATACATGTAATTATAGACAGTTGTTGAAATCAGTTAGGCAGTTGAGATTGCAAATATTTTGTATTAAGTGTGACTGATTAGTCCCATGATGGGGAAAGAAACATGCTTAGATAATCACTTGCACAGTACACAAAGATACATGGGAGAAAAACAGTGGTCACTGATCAGGTGGTCAACATCTGCAGGCAAACTTGATAGAAACTAGAGCAAGGAAAGGATGGAATTTTGAAGTAGGTGGCCACTAAACTAGGTTTTGAGTGCTACTCCATTTGCAATTGAAAGGGTGCCATACAGCATGAGTCTACTGTATAAACACTTGTTCTGAAAGAAGGAAAGATTATTTTTCTATTTTCCAAGCTTTGATTTTAATTTTTCCAAATGCTGGCTGATCATCCATTTGCAAAACATATTTCTCCAAAACTTTGGTTTTTGCCTAGAGGTCTTAAATGTACATTATGGCATGAGACATTGAGGTGAATAGCCAAATGTTGCTAATTAATTGCTTTTACGCTTTTTGATTATAACAGCCATACATGCAGTTCGTACTAAATGCTGTTTTTCACACTAGCCAAATTTTGGCTAAGGATACATTTATTCAGAATCTGTTCTTTGCCTAAAAATCATACAGTACATTATGGAAAGGGACAATATTGCAGTTAGCCAAATTTTGGCTAAGCATTCATTTAGCCAAGATTTGGTTTCAACCTAAAAGTGTGAAGAACAGCTTTGTAGGAATTAGCCAAATTGGGCTAAAAGGACATTAGTTGTGTACCAGCCTCACTGAGTATGGCAACAGGAATCCTTAACCAAATTTTGGCTAAGCATTCATTTAGCCAAGATTTGGTTTCAGCCTAAGAGTGTGAAGAACAGCTTTGTAGGAATTAGCCAAATTGGGCTAAAAGGACATTAGTTGTGTACCAGCCTCACTGAGTATGGCAACAGGAATCCTTAGCCAAATTTTGGCTAATTTAAAACCTGCCTAGCTCCTTCCACAGACAGTAAAGCCATTGAATAGTTATGTACTATATATTGATCAAAAGCTCTTCAAAGATTCTCATTATGTGCCTTTTCTACTTTGGGTTAAGAGATTTTAGCCCATAGCAGAGGCCTGATTTGAGTAAATGAAAAAGCTCAAGTGAAATCGGAAGCTGTTCTTCATAAAAAAACACTTATAGACTGTCTGGTAGTGTGACTGTCTTCATAAAAAAAACACTTATAGACTGTCTGGTAGTGTGACTGCCTTCATAAAAAAAACAGTTATAGACTGTCTGGTAGTGTGACTGTCTTCATAAAAAAACACTTATAGACTGTCTGGTAGTGTGACTGTCTTCATAAAAAAAACACTTATGGACTGTCTGGTAGTGTGACTGTCTTCATAAAAAGCACTTATAGACTGTCTGGTAATGTGACTGTCTCCATAAAAAAACACTTATAGACTGTCTGGTAATGTGACTGTCTTCATAAAAAAACACTTATAGACTGTCTGGTAGTGTGACTGTCTTCATAAAAAAACACTTATAGACTGTCTGGTAGTGTGACTGTCTTCATAAAAAAACACTTATAGACTGTCTGGTAGTGTGACTGTCTTCATAAAAAAACACTTATAGACTGTCTGGTAGTGTGACTGTCTTCATAAAAAACACTTATAGACTGTCTGGTAGTGTGACTGTCTCCATAAAAAACACTTATAGACTGTCTGGTAATGTGACTGTCTCTATAAAAAACACTTATAGACTGTCTGGTACTGTGACTATCTCCATAATAAAGATATAAGGATATATACAGTCTGGCTCTGTGTCTGTCTCCATAATAAACATGCTATAATATACATTTTAGACTGCCTGGTTATTTGGTGGTCTCCATATTGGACACTTATAGGTAATGTGGATGTCTCCATAATATACATTAATGTACTGTCCATTACAGTGTCTCTCTCCATAATGAATTACTACATATTGTATTATATTGTGTCTATGATAAATAGGCAGTCTACTCAGAATAGTGGAGAAAAGAAATCAGTTAAGCACCTGCAGACTGCATGATTCTGTGTCCATGTTAAATAGCTACAAATGGTCTGGTACTGTGTTTTTCTCAATAATAAACACTTAAAGACTGCCTGGTACTGTGCCTGACTCCATAATGAACACTGTCTTATAGACTGCCTCTTCCTGTGTTAATACCCTTAATAAACAGCAAAGGTCTACTCTGAATACTGGAGAAATGAGGTAATTAAACATGTATTATGGCAGGTCCTGTGTCTAACACTTATCAAATTCTGCCTGTCTCCATCAAAAATCATTTTGTTTCTGTTGCAGTATATTGGATGTATCATTAAGGTTAATATTAGAGATTTACAGATAAACTTTCTTACAGATTTGTCTTCATAAGAAAGAGTGCCAAATTTATATGGACTGCATCATGTTGTGCATGTTAAGTTGGTTGGCCATTAACGTTTTAGTGACATTGTCAGATGTTTTCATGCCCCTTAGACAAAATGTCTGTTGCTTAGATAAATATTTTAATTTCATTGAATACATCTGATTTTTTATACGTAATGCTTTTCTCATATTTCAGGAAGAGGATTACTATCTTGCTCCTTGTATGCTCCGTGAGGCAGTGCCCAAAAAGATTATCTCCCCCGAATCAGATCCTGAAATTGAAAATACGTCAGTCCTTTGTTTCGTATGTACTGCAAAATTTCTACCACCACCTGTGTTCCATAGGCTTCTTGGTGCCTGTGTGACACAATGGCCCATCATCAAGCAGTTGAATCAGAATTTAATATACTGTGGCTGCTGTGTTTTTGACCTGGACAAAGTTCACAAATTGACCATATACTTTAGGGACTATGTTATCTTTACTCGGGTGAAAGGAGTTGGAGCGATAAATATGTATCAGTCTTCAGAGGTTTGCAGTAAAGTAAAGTCTTTTATCTGGGAGAATCTGTCAAGGATTATTGGAACCCTGGGCCAGAACCTGCAGTTTGAACTGCATGTTCAGTGCCCAAAAACAGATCCAGAAAGTCTTGAAGGCCTGATTGCTGTGTCAGTACTTCAGAAGAGTGCAAAAGTGCGTTGTGATTCCCATGAAAATAGTCATATGCTTGAGTCGCAAAATCTGCTAAAGTTCTGGTTTGAGGACAAGGTGAGTAAGAGATGTATCGTTATCATACGATCTACCTAAAGGTAATACCTTTAAGATCTGGAAGATATTTGGGTCTTTATCAGGACATTGCTGGGGTGAAGGTCAGGGTGATTACGAGTAGCGTCATTATCATAAGATCTACCTTAAGGTATTACTTTTAAGATTCTTGCAAATATTTTGTTCTTTATCAGGAATTTGCTGGGGTGAAGGTCAAGGTGAAAATTATTTGCCTATTGGCATATATTGTCTTTCTCCTAGCTTTTTTTGTTAACATAACAACCTAATTTTCCCAGAAATTTTTGGAATTAAATACAATTTGGCATACAGCTTCATGAGACCTTGAATAAATCAGATGTTTAGTTTTCCATTATATTTACAGGAGTTTTTCCCCCTTATTACCCATCTTGTTGGCTTTGGTTTACACAGCATAACTTTAAAACAGGTGTGTTGGATTTCAGTTAGACTTTGTAGGCTCTTATTATTGATGAGACCATGAATGAAATTTAAAGTATTCCAAGACATTTACAGGAGTTATTTCTCTTAATACCCATTATGCTGGCCTTGGTATCCATATCAACATTTTAAAAGGGTTTTATTAGATTTCATTCAGATTTTGTTAGAGACTTTTGACCGATAAGACATGGAACATGCTTGATTTCAGGTGATTCATGAAATTTACAAGAGTTTTTGCCCCTAATTTACTATCTTTCATGTGGCAATAAAATTCAGTTCTCACATTATACGAGATTATTTATAGGAATTATGCAATTATAGTTCTTACCATTAAATTCAATTTTAAGTATTATATGAGATCATTTATTGGAATTGTGCAAATTCAGTTCTAAGTATTACATGAGATCATTTATTGGAGTGATGCAAATTCTGTTCTAAGTATGTCATGAGATCAAATATTGGAGTCAAACAAATTCAGGTCTTGGTATTACATGAGATCATTTATTGGAGTCATGCAAATTCAGTTCTAAGTATTACATGAGATCATTGATTGGAGTCACACAGATTACAAAAATATTATTGTATTTTGCCTTTGTGGGTTGCTTTCTATATTTAATTTCCACCTCTTGTTGTATCTCTAGAGTAAAATTAATGCCAATTAGGGTAAAGTGGAAGAAAACTAGTTTAGTTCTTCCTCAGGACATATTCTTTCACTGGAATGATTATTGTTTCCAACCCAAATAGCATTTGCATTTTGCTATGTTACATACAAGTCCAGATAATTGAAAAAGGTCTTGTAAGATATTCATCGTTGCTTTAAGAGGATGCTGAAAAGTCATCAAGAAGAATAAAAGCATCATCTTCCCTAGACCCAGTTTATACTCACTGACATCAAGACCTGTAGTCTGCATTTTGCTTTAAATTTATAGCTAAAACCTTAGCATTGATAATACACAAAGCACAAGAATTATTCCCTTTATGACATCCTCATACAAATCTAAAAGATGATTATAATATTTCATTATTTATAACACAACTTTTTAAAGTTATTACAAAACAACATAAACCTCTTGCAAATAAAATCATGAAATGTAAAGGATAGAAAAGATTTTCCTCCAAAGCTCCAATTAATTAAGTCAATGGCTTCTTATAAACTTATTAACAATAACAAACCATATATTTGGACATTCTCTGGCTTATCAATAGTATCATATTAACAGCCTGATATTTTCTCCAACTAGGTAACAATTTTAACTTATTTTCATGCGTTCCTTACAATTAATATACAGTATAATGTATGTTTGACTTTGGTCCATAATTGAGGGTAGTTTATTTGTACCTGATTTTTGTCATGCTTGTAAGATATTTGAGTTCACTGTCTAGCTAGGATTACAGATTTAGAAAGCTCTAGAACCCTAACCAATGGGATTATTGAAGACATTGTTGCACTGTGATTAAAGAATTTTATCAACAATATCATGTATTTATTAATTAACTTTATTCACAATGTTACAACTAATTATTATCTTATTAACAACCTTGGCAGAGTCCTTAGAGCATAATCTCTACATTTGACCTATATAGTCGTCAGTCTTAGAAAAACCAGACAGAGTCTTTAGACGATCATCACTATCAAAAGAATTCATTCTTCAAGGATTGCATTTTTGTATTCATACAGCAGGGATCAATTATTCCTGTTCCAACATAAGTGGCAGCCATAATTTCAAATATAATTGCTGTAAATACCACCAAAGATTAATTAAAAAGAAAAACAGTTTTAAAATGGTGTTTTCTGTAATTTTCAGGAACCATCTGATGCAAGATGTAAGTATACATTTATCTAATTATTCGTTTTAACCAAGTAATAATTTGTGAGACTCTTTTCTTAGAATAATCTTTTCCCATTTAAGCATAATGGCAATGAAGTCAATTGTTCCATAAGCACCATGATCATCATCAGTCACTTGACCTAGTGTGGTCGTTGAGGCACTGTGCTACTGAACATCTGACCAGTTCCCTCCACTTGTCTTGATCATGTGCCAATGCTTGGGTTTCTGCAAAACTTTTCCTGGTCCATTCTGTGATATTGTCACTCCAATTTTTTCTGTCTACCTCTCCTTCTACCACTTTGGACACTGCCATAAGCATAACAGCCATGAAATCATTCAGCCTTTAAGCATAAGAGATATGAAATCATGTAGCCTTTAAGAATAACAGCCATAAAGTAATTTAGTCTTTAAGCATAACAGCCATGATTTCATTCAGCCTTTAAGCATAACAGCCATGATGTCATTCAGCCTTTAAGGACAACAGCCATGATGTCATTAAGCCTTTAAGCACAACAGCCATGAAGTCGTTCATTCTTTAATCATGACACCTATGAAGTCATTCAGACTTTAATCATAACAACCATGAAGTAACTCAGCCTTTATGCAAAAGATCTATGAAAGTCATTCAGACTTTAACATAACAGCCATGAAGTTATTCGACCCATAGGCATTACAGCTCATTCAGCCTTTAAGCATAACATCCATGAAGTTATTCAGCCTTTAAATATCACAACCGTGAAGTCATTTAGACTTTAAACATAACAGCTATAAAATCATTAAGACTTTTGGCCTTTAAGTAAAGCAGCTATGAAATTCATTCAGACTTTAACATACCGCCATGAAGTTGTTCAACCCATAAGCATAACAGCCATCAAGTCATTCAGCCTTTAACATAACTGTCATGAAGTCGTTCAGTCTTTAACATAACAGCAATAAAGTCATTCAGCATTTAACATAACAGCCATGAGGTCATTTAGCCTTTAAATATAACAGCTATGAAGTCATTAAGCCTTTAACATAATAACCATCAAGTCATTCTGCCTTTAACATATAATAGCTGTGAAGTCATTCAGCCTTCAACATAACAGCCATGAAGTCATTGCATTTAACACAACAGCCATGACACATTCAGCCTTAACTAAATTAGCCATGAAGCCATTTAGCCTTTAATATGTTTTTTTATTGGATTTAATGTGCTTTTTCAGCACATGATAGGTTATACATAGCAACCAGTATTTTTTGGTGGAGGCAGACCCCTGACCCCCCCCCACCCCAGAAAAAGAACCACCAACCCACGAAAAGCTACTGGCAAGCTTTCTCACAAACCCACATTTGCTGAATCTGAGACTCGAACTCATGCAGACAGAGGTGAGATGGCAGTGATTCATAATGGATAGTGCTTTAGACCACATGGCCACTCAGGGCCCCGGCCTTTAATATAATAACTATGAAGTCAATCAGAACTGAAACATAGCCTTGAAGTCATTCAGCCCTTAAGCATAACAGCTATGTAGAAAAAAGGAAAAACATTAGTAATCTTTTATTGCTGAAAACTGCTCCAGACATTTTGACCAAATTTGACAGATTGCATTGGATTTTACATACAATTATTAGCAGTCATCCAATGTGGCCAGCAATATTACAAAAAATTTTTAAAACTACAAAATCACATGAAGATTTGATCAAATTTTATAGAACACATTTGGGCATGAAGATAAGAATTTAAGAGAATGCATCCAGGAAGGAAGATCTCTCCGAATTTGAGAGAACACATCCTGGCATGAGCATTTGATAGAATTGATACAGGCATGAAGATCTCTCAGATTTTGAGAGATCGCATCCACACAGGATGATCTCTCTGAATTTGAGAGAACACATCTTGGCATGAACACTTCCCTGAATCGGTGAGAATGCATCCAGGCATGATGGACTCTGAATTTGAGAGAATGCATGCAGGCATGAAGATCTCTCTGAATTTGAGAGAATGCATCCAGGCATGAAGATCTCTATATTTGAGTGAGTACATCCAGGCATGATGAACTCTCTGAATTTGAAAAAATACGTCTGGGAATGGTGATCTTTCAGAAATTGAGAGAATGCATCCAGGCATGAACATCTCTCTGAATTGAGAAAATTCATTCAAGCATGATAAACTCTCTGAATTTGAGAGAATGGTTGTAAACATCATCTTTTGAAAACAGCTGAATAGAATTGTTCTAACTTGGACAGAAATGTAGTTTTATCAAGGCCATTCAACTTTATATAAATTATACTGATTTACCATCCAATATGACTACTATTACAAAATCAATGAAAACCCTTAGAAAAACATTTCAAAATTATTTACATGTACAGTCTGCAAATCGCTCTTGCCACTGTACTGAAACTACTCTTCTGAAAGTATTTAATGACATTCTCTCTGCTTTGGATAGTGGAAAGATTACAGTCCTCACCGTCCGGGATTTGTCTGCAGCAATTGACACAATAGACCATGATATATTACTTCACCATCTTCAGCATGTATTTGGCATTCAGAATATAGCCTCACATTGGTTCAAATCCTACTTAGTCAACAGGACACAAATTATATCTGCAAATGGAATACATTCCAGCCCAGTTGATATATGTTGTGGTGTTCCACAGGGATCTGTTCTTGGACCTGTTCTCTTCATTCTATACACTCAGCAGCTTTCAAGTGTCATAGATCATTACCCAGTGTCGCACCAATTGTACGCTGATGACACACAAATTTACAAGTCTAGCCACCCAACTGAAGTTGATGCTACTGTCCATGGAGTAGAGAGGTGCATTTCTGATGTGAAATCATGGATGACATGTAACAAGATGCAAATGAATGATGATAAAACTGAGGCTATTCTGATCAAAACACAAAGACATTCTCATTTACATCCTTTACCACAGACAATAAATATCAGCAACACCAACATTAAATTCTCACAGTCAGTACGAAACTAGACAGTACTCTCACATTGCACCAACATGTCATGAACATATGCAAGGCTGCATATCTTGATCTGATATGCATCAGTTCCATTCGTAAATATCTTTCAGTTGATGCCACTAAAACACTTGTGTGTTCATTAGTACTTTCAAGACTGGACTATTGTAACTCAATTCTGTCTGGTTCATCACAATATCTACTGCAGAAACTTTAAAAGGTTCAAAACATAGCTGCACGGATCATTTTTAGAGTACCTCAATCAGAGCACACCTCACCACTGCTCTGTACTCTTCACTGGCTATCAATTCGATACAGAATCAAACACAAAATTTGTTCTCTGTGCTATGTTTCACTGACAGACTCAAGTCCAACATATCTATCCAGCCTCACTCATGTGTATACACCAGCAAGATACTTGCGCTCTTTTTTTGACAATCGTATACTCCTTGTTCCCACTGTGGAATCAAAATCATATGGACATTTTTTTTGAATACCAGAGCCTGGCAATGTGGAATGAATTGCCCATTGAAATTAGACACAAAGACACAGTGGTCCCTTTTAATAGTGCTCTTAAAACTCACCTTTTTCGACTGCAGGGACAAACTTAGAGACCTAATAATGTTTTGTATCTTATATGTTTTCAGCATGTTTTTATGTTTTCCAGTTTCTTTGTTTTGTCATTTGTTTTTATATAGTGTAGTCATCATTTTAGATGGTGTAAAGCACTTAGAGCTTCTAAAGATTTGGTACTATACAAAGTCCTCATTATTATTAATATTATTGTATCTATACAAGAGATTCAACATCTTGTTATTCCAGACTGGTAATGGATTTTATTTATACAAGAGGGATTCAACATCTTGTTCAGACTGGTAATGGATTGCATCTATACAAGAGATTCAACATCTTGTTTTACCAGACTGGTAATGGATTGTATCTATACAAGAGATTAAACATCTTCTTATACCAGATGAGTAATGGATAGACTGGGACTCAACCCTGTTTCACTCTGCAGCAGATGGTGAAGGGTTCGGAGCCATCGTACTGCACTGTGCCTTTCTTGTTATCGTGGCAAGACTTGATCATGCTAAGCAGCTTTGTATTTGCCAGGATTGTGAGGAGTCCATATCTGGTGAACAGATGAAATGCCTTGGTGATGTCTATAAAGGCTAGGAAGAGGGTTTGTATTTTTCTCTGCATTCTCCTGCATTTGCATGACTGAGAAGATCATGTCAATTTTGGACCATTCTGCATGGAACCCGCACTGTGACTCTGGATACACTCTGTCAGCTAAAAAGCAGTGTCTCCAGTCTGTTTTGGATGATGCATGCAAAGAAATTACCCATGATGCTGAGAAGAGATTTGTAGTTGTTGCAGTTACTTCTGTCAACCTTTCTTCTTGTACAAGGTTATGATGTTGGCATCTCTCATGTCCTGAGGCACAGCAACCTCATCCCAGCACTGGCAGATGATGTCATGCAGGTGTTTGATCAGCACACTGCAGCCACACTTGATGACGTCTGCTGGGATGCCATCCTTCCCTGGTTCTTTACCTAAGAACAGATTGTCATAGGCCTCATTTAGTTCTGCTACAGTAGGTTTCTGGTCCAGTTCAGCCATGAACAGGAAGTTTTTAATGGCGTTGAGGGCATTAATGGTCACGTGGTTCGCTCTGGAGTACAGTTCAGAGTAGCACTCCACCAAATGTTCCTTTTGCTTGACCTTGTCATGGATGGTATCACTTGTGCAGTGGCACAATCACTTTCTTTGTGGGACTCATTGCTTTCTTTATGCCATCATACATGCCTCTGATATTTCCAGTATCTGCTGCTGACTGGATGCTCTGACATAGAGCTGAAGCCAGTATTCATTGTGCACTGCCATGCTATCTACTGCACTTTTCTTCTGGTAGACCTGTATGCCTGTAGAGTTAGCTGGCAAGATGCTTGTTTGTATTCCAGGTGAGCACTGTGACCTTCTTCTATGGCTAACATGGCAGATATAGCCTTAAACCAGCCATGATTGTTCTTTGACTGCTTCTTACCAAAGATTCATGTGGCTGTGCTGTACAGTCTCTCCGATGTGCTCCCATCTCTCTTTGGCTTGGGTAGTACAGTCTTTTGACATCACTCAGTTTCTGTTCCCACTTCAGGAGAAATTG
The DNA here is from genome assembly GCA_030141615.1 of Unio pictorum. NCBI lineage: Eukaryota > Metazoa > Mollusca > Bivalvia > Unionida > Unionidae > Unio > Unio pictorum. The sequence goes on along the minus strand of JARLTB010000016.1, from coordinate 3,042,114 downwards.
GAAGGGAAATAATTCAAGGTGGTTAGTTGCTGAAATGTATCTTCACCACCAACAGCCATCTATCATCATTAGAAAATAATTACTTAAATGCAAGAGGATTGGATCAGTGTGGTATATAGTAACATAATCTCTTGAATGCAAGGCGATTAAACCAGTATGGTATATAGTGACAGATCTCGCTAGAATATAAGAAGATTAGATCAATATGGTATATAATGACAATGTCTAGAATATAAGGAGATTAGATTAATATGGCATATAGTGACAGACAATGTCTAGAATGCAAGGAGATTATATCAGTATGGTGTATAGTGCCAATGTCTAGAATGCAAGAGAATGAGATCAATATGGTATATAGTGTCAATGTCTAGAATGCAAGAGAATGAGATCAATATGGTATATAGTGACAATGTCTAGAATACAAGAGAATGAGATCAATATGGTATATAGTTACAGACAACGTCTAGAATGCAAGGAGATTAGATCAATATGGTATATAGTGTCAATGTCTAGAATGCAAGAGAATGAGATCAATATGGTATATAGTGACAATGTCTAGAATACAAGAGAATTAAATTAATGTGGTATATAGTTACAGACAACGTCTAGAATGCAAGGAGATTAGATCAATATGGTATATAGTGTCAATGTCTAGAATGCAAGAGAATGAGATCAATATGGTATATAGTGACAATGTCTAGAATACAAGAGAATTAAATTAATATGGTATATAGTGATAGACAATGTCTAGAATTAAGGGAGATTAGATCAATATGGTACATATAGATTAACAATTTTGATGCTGATCATTAAGAGGTTAGTGCTAGGACTTGTTGGCCTAGTGCCAGGATAACATGACTGGTTGGGACATAGTGCTACATGTCTGCAACATGATGCCCCAGTGCTGGACATCACTATAAACTGCCCAAGTGCATAAATCATAGTGAAATGACCAACACATTGTTAATTCTCCATTAAAAATCCAAATCACACACACACACACACACAAACACACACACACACACACACACATTTTGGTGTATAGTGAAAGACTATCTGTAGAATGCAAGAGGGTCAGATTGATAAAGTATATATAATGACAAGCATGTTATTTCCAAAGTCCCTATGTCACTGATTGACAGGTGTATTTCAAAATATGTATAAGTATATAATGACAAGCCTGTTATTTCCAAAGTCACTATGTCATTGATTCACATGTGTATTTCAAAATATTAATAAAGTATATAATGACAGGCATGTTATTTCCAAAGTCTCTATGTTGCTGATTTGCATGTTTATTTCAAAATAGATCATTAAAATTAAGTATATCATGACAGGCATGTTATTTCCAAATTCCTGTCATTGACTCACTTGTGTATTTCAAAATAGATTGATAAAGTATATACTGACAGGCATGTTATTCCCATAATTCCTGTCTTTGATCCATATGTGTATTTCAAAAATGGACAGTAAATGTGTTCCTCATTGCTAGGTTTAATTTTGATAAAAAATACAGTTCAAAACGTTTTATGTCTGTACTGAGTTAATTTAAATAAATGCAACATTAATTAATCAAGAAATGTTTTATCATATGTAGTTCATAGTTTAGTTTTTGCAAGCAGTATAATAAAAATATAATCAGCTTAGATGATATTGAAATGTATATAACAATTGTAATCAGTTTTGTTGATATGGAAAAATGTATTAAACAATTATACTCAGTTTAGTTATGGAAAATGTATAATACAGTTATAATCAGATCTTTCTTAGTTGATAAGGAAAGAAATATCATGTATTATTCTTCTATATATTAATTAGGTTATTTCGTATCTAATTAACTGAGCTTTATTCCACTCTGGAAGCCATAGGTTTGGCTGGATTTAACCAAACCTGGATTTTGTGTGTGTGTGTGTGTGTGTGTGTGTGTGTGTGTGTGAATTTTCAACTCAAATCTCCAGCCCTTTTGAGCCCATTAAATTGGAAATAAGTCAGTTCTTTGTGTCATTAAGCTATACACTTAATCATAAGATATTAAGATGCTTATGAATGAGATCCATGCATAAAAGTGATTTTATGTAAAGTACATAGTATCAGATCAGTAATTTCAGTACAACTCCAAGTCTGTGTGATAGCATTTATGCATACTGTGTTTAATCTTAGAACATGTTTCTATGTACTGAGTTTTTTCTACAATTTGTGTTTTCAGCATCTGCTGGTGCCATGTCATCACCACCAAGTAATGACATTGACAGGTTCATGTGCATCACATATCTTCTAGTTGATGTCGGATCCAGGGTACTGAGACAACTTTTAAGTCATCACACAGTCATCTCCAACTGCACTCTGGACCAATATCTGGCCAAAAATATGAATACTATCAACAGTCTTAGAAGGGTATTCAACCAATCCCTGATGGACATCATGTTTCCACCAAATGGTGATGATACAAACCTAGATGACTATGACATCACCCTGCTGTCTGCCATCTTTCAGAACATTGTGCCAACTCTGAGTCAGCAAGAAAAGGACATGATCAAAAGAATACGAGAAGAGAGAAACAACCTGTATGGTCATGCTAAGTCATGCCAGATTAGTGCCAATGACTTCCAGATTTATTGGAATGACATCAGCTCAATATTGACAACTCTCAGCCAACAATGCATGGACACTGCTTTTGAGGCTAAGATATTGCAGGAAATTCAGCGCATTCATATAGCTGGAATCCCTGCTGGGTCCTACCTAGATATACTCAAAACATTGTTTGGCAAGATTGAAATATTTGAGGGTGTATTACAGAATATGACAACAAGATTACAAGCACTGGAGTCAAGGGAAAACTCACCAGCAAGTGAGTCACAAATATGGATGCCCCCCCAGTAAAAGGTGCAGTCTGAAAATAAAGAGTTATACACATGGCTGTCCCTCAATACATGTAGAGACACTGCTTTTGAGGCCAAGATATTGCAGGAAATTTAGCGCATTCTAATTGCTGGAATCCATGCAGGATCCTCCTTAGGTATGCTCAAAACATGATTTTTTAATGAACTGTGTGTATAAGATCCCTAACATTATCTGCTTGATTGGAATGAACTGACAATATCAATAATTTTTTTTTTATAGTTGCTGTGTTATATAGAGTGTATAGAAATATGCTAGACATACTCTGGCAGTTCAGGATTATACTTGAATAGTGTTTAGAAATATGCTAGACATAATGGCAGTTCATGGTTATAGTTAAATAGAGTGTATATAAATATGCTAGACATAATGGCAGTTAATGGGTATAGTTAATTAGACTATTTAGAAATATGCTAGACAATGGCAGGTCAGTGTTATTGTTATGTTTGGTTGTATAAATATGCTAGACATACTGTCATATACCCACATTCATAATTGTAGATATCCACATTCATGATAATTGCATATACCCACATTCATGATAATTGCATATACCCACATTCATGATAATTGCATATAACCACATTCATGATAATTGCATATGCCCACATTCATGATAATTTCATATACCCACATTCATAATAATGTGGAATTTCTATTTGAATCCACATGCCAGTACAAGAACTGTACAGTAAAGTAAAATATTATTATTATTTGTGTTTGTGTATATATTTATTAAATAGTTTACATGTTTATTTCACAGACAAGTTGTGATTTGTGCTGAAAAATAAAATGACATGACTTGCAAACTGTATTTTTGTTCTTTTATATAATGCCTGTGAAAATCTAAAACCCAGCCTTGGCAGTAAATATTTAAAACAAGGCTGAGAAAAACAAAGAAAATGCTGAGCCTTGGCAGGAATAATAAAATATCCTGCCTTGGCAGGAGCATCTTAAAGCCCAGTCTTGGCAGGAATGGTAAAAAAATATGTTTGACAGAAACAACGAAACACAAAGCCTTGGCCCGAACATTTGTTAACTTTGCATTGACAGGAAAAGTTTAAAACTCTCCCTTGGCAGGAACATTTGTTAACTTTGCTTTAACAGGAAAACTTTAAAACTATCCCTTGGCAGTGACATTCAGTGTTTTGTCAGTGTTTATGCAACTTGCTAAAGCAGGTTTTATAGGATGTAAAAAAAGTTACCTTGTTCCATTTTCCCTTGGATATATTTAGTTAAACAATCAATATATTGATTTCTGTTCCATTGACTTCTGTTTATCTTTGTCGGTCCTTCCTTGCCTTTATCTCTCCATCTGTCCATCAACATATTGATTTGTGTTCTTTCTACGTCTGTTAATCTATGTCCTTCCTTGCATTATTTCTCTCTATCAACATACTGAACTTTCTGTATGTATACTTTTCTTTCTTGCATTGTATTAACTCTCCATCAATCTGTGTATATATATATATATATATATATATATATATATATATATATATATATATATATATATATCGTGAGCTTTTTTTCTATATGCATGTATGATATTAAATCTAGGATTTCTGGTTGCTGTTAGTTATCGCTCCATCAATCCATTCAGTACAGATCTTTCTTTATGCATCCTATTAATAATAATAATAATAATAATGACTTTATTTAAAGAGGTTAACACAATTAGCTAAGAACTAATATACCTTGAGGCCCTCATACAAGGAATTTATTTAATTCAGCAACATCTCAGAAGCCACTGGATATATTGGGTTTGGAAGATGGAAATAGAGTGGGCATTTCTAATCTCAACTGGAATACTATTCCAGAGCAAAGTTCCAGAGTATTGGAAACTTTTCTTGAATAATTCCTTATTTGGTTTGGGAATTTTATTCTGTTTTGTAGATATTGATCGCAGGTGGGGTGTATTACCAGGTAGCCTATACTGGAATAGTTATTGTAAATATTCAGGAGCACTATTATTGGATATCCTGTACATTAATTTGGCTTTTCTTAAACATATTCGGTCTTTAATAAGTAATATTTTTAACTTACCAGCTAAATTTTCCTTGCTTTCTTTCTGGTTTGATATATTAGCCTAAATGCTCTTTTCTGAAGATTTTCCAACTTTGATATGTTTTTATCATTTGAATTACCCCATACTCTATTACAGTAGTCTAAATACGGTTGTATGTAACTGTTATAAAATAATTTTCTGTGCCTTTCAGGGAGAAAATGTCTTATCCTACTGAGAAGCCATAAACTTGAATTGACCTTTTTACTCATATGTTTGATATGATCAGTCCATGATAGATTATTATCTACCAAAACACCAAGTAGTATGTCATGACAGATCATTTGCAAATTTTTATCCTTCCATGTCAGACATAGTTCATTGCTATCAAGATTTTTCCTTTTTTTCCTTGTTGAGATAAGTAATTTTTTAGTTTTACCAGTATTTACTACCATGCCATTGCATGTAATGTGCACCAGTTTTCCAGCTTGTTTAATGCATTCTGTAAAGAAATTTTGAGTTCATGCTTTGTGTTTTGGATGTCTGATAATGTTTTGTCATCTGCATAGAGATCTGTAGATGATATAGAGTCCCTTAGTAAAAGTGGTAGGTCAATAATAAATAAAATAAATAGTAATGGACCTAGAATTAAGCCTTGTGGCACTCCATATCTAATTGTTTCAGGTTCAGACAGAACGTTATTTATATAAACATGTTGTGTTCTCTCACTTAAGTATGAAGAAAACCATCTAAATGTTTTTTCATCGCATTGGTAGATTTTTAGTTTCTTCAAAAGGATTTCATGATCCACCATGTCAAAGGCTTTCTTGGAATCTACAAAATTACAGATCCTATTATTTTACCTTGGTCAAGTGTTTGAAGCCATTTATCAGTTAGGGAGATCAAGGCAGTCTCACATGAATGTTTCTGTCTAAAGCCTGATTGATTAGGGTGTAACAGCAAGTGTTTGATTAAATATGACATGAATGAGTCATGGACATGTTTTTCAATCAATTTTGACAAGTTTGGTAGTATTGAGATTGGTCGGTAGTTATCAGCATCATTCTTAGATCCAGATTTGTAAATAGGAGTTACTTTTGCAGTTTTCCATATTTTGGGGACAGATGAGGTTGCAATACTTAAATTGATTATGAATGTTATGCTGTCTAAAATAGCAGAGGCAGAAGATTTAATGAGTTTTGGACCAATCTGATCAAGTCCTGTAGCTTTCTTGGTATCAAGTTCACTGAGACAATTTTTAACAAAGTTTTTTGATACTGGTGGGATAGAGAAACATACTTCCTTAGAGATTTTGCTGCTGCAGAACTTTTTCAGTTCACTAAAGTTGTTTTCTATCACTGGTTCTCTTAACTTTGTGGAGATACTGGTGAAAAAATCATTGAAAACATTTGCAATGTCAGTTTCATCAGTGACTATTGTGTCATTTACCAGAAGTGAGTTAATTTTACTTGTCTGATTGTTGTGTGTTCCTCCAGTGAGTTCATTGAAGACTTTCCAAATGGAGATTGTGTTGCTCTTTTTGTTTTCAAGCAATGGCTGATAATACGACTTTTTAGCTATTTTAATCATACTTGTTATTTTATTTCTCCATACTTTATATTTTGCATGGTTTCCCATAGCCTTGAATTGGTCTCATGTTTTCATAGCATCTAGTATTTCAGTAGTAAGCCAATTAGGTTGGATTTCATTCTTTACCCGATGTACTTTCAGTGGTGCATGCTTAGAGACTACATCCATAGATAAGTCAGTCCACACTCTCAGAGCTTGATCTATGTCATCCAAATTTTGGATCATATTCCATGGAACTTTATATAAGTTATCAAGAAACTGTTCTTCACTAAAATGTTTGAACGATCTGTAAGTGATCGTTTTTTGTGTGTTTTTCTTATTTCTTTGGCATTTAACCTTTCTTGTCAAAAAAGTAGGATAGTGGTCACTAAGACCAACATTTGGTACATTAACACAAGCCACATTGTCTGGTAGGTTGGTATAAATGTGATCAATAAGAGTGCTTAATTTTTATGTTACCCTTGTGGGCTCATTTACCATCTGGACTAGGCCTAATGATTCAATAAATTCCATCCAGTTGTCCCTTATTTGAGTGTTGAGAAGGTCCTTATTTATATCACCAAGTATATATGTTTCTTTCTCCTGTGCAAGAACATTTTCCATTTGTTTAAAAAAATTATCATTCCAGATTGCTTTGGAGGAAGGTGGCTTATAAATGAAACCAATTAAGAATGATTTTGCATTATTTTGAGAAATTTCCACCCAGACACTCTCAATTTCATGTGACTCCAAGTCCAGTCGCCTTTCTGCATTTACATCTTTCTAATGTATACAACAAGACCTCCCCCCGCTGTATCTCTGTCCCTGTCTAATGGTTTATTGTAGCCTTGACAGTGAAATAGATTATCATTGTGGTTAGCATTTAATTTAGTTTCAGTGAGTCCTAAAATATGTATATTATTTTCTTTAGAAAACAACATTAACTTAATCTGGTCTATTTTTCCCAATATACTTTGTACATTTAGGTGACCTATGTTAAAACCTTTTGAATTTAGTTTCATATCGATTATATGTATGTTATCATGCAGTGGGGCACACAATGAGATTGCCTCCGTACTACTTTTATCATTCTGACATCCTATTTCTGTATTTAAATGGTCATATATATTAGCATTTTCAAAGTCACATGCAGACCCTGGAAATCTGTTAGCTTTTGCATTTACAATAGTGTCCAGCGAATAGATAGAGACAAGATTGTCACTTGGTACATTTAGATTTGTTGTTGTAAATGAAGCATTGGCATTCTCCTCTTTGCCAGCTTCCTAGTATGTATAATACAATGCTGTACACAGACATTGTTTGTGTCCATATTTATGGCATCTGAAGCACTCAATCTGTTTGCCATGAGAGCATACTTGTGTCATGTGCCCATTTTCTCCACAGTAGAGACAGTACTCTTCATTATAGTGTCTGAAAATGGGGGCAAACATGTTAATATTTCTCAGTAGTTGAGAGGTTCCTTTACTGCTTAGATGAATTTTGTCTCTGTCGTAGAGTCTTAGGTTGACGTCCTGGTTCTTAAGAAAGAAACGTGTGTATTGTGGAATGTACTGTATGTTGAAGTCTTCACATAGGTCAATTATGAGATCATTGATTATTTTCACCCTGGTGTCCACACGAGGAGGTAGTCCTGATATCATTATTTTACATGTATCTGGACTGCAATACCTAGCAGCATAGAGTAAACTTTCAAAATCTGTTCTGATTTGATTTAGTGACCTTCCCTCACTGGCATCATTTCCACCTACTAAAATAATAATATGGTTATATTTGGTAAGGTCAGAATTCATTATTTTGTCTGTGATGTTGTTGATTTTTGCACCTCTTAGAGTCTGGACATCTGTTTTAAAAAGTCTCCTTGGAATTATAGTTTTCAGTATTGAGGAGCCAATTATTAAGAGTCCTTTCTTTCTTGACTTGTGATTTCATCTGTTGGACTCTGTTTTTGTTATATCAGACACATCTCTTGGAGGAAGGGGTGCTGAAATTGATGTTGCAGTTGTGTGAACTGATCGAGCTGATGTTGATGTTGAAACATTTGTCTGAGTACTTGGAAATGCAGTTGTTGCAGGTAACAGACTTGTCTTAGCTGAGGGCCATGGGTGGACACTTTCTGCTGTTACAGGTGTAACGTGTGACTTGGAGGAGGGTACTATTGTTTACAATGCAGGTTTACGTAGGGTATCAGTTTTTAAATACATGTTACATTTTCTCTTGGCTAGTATTGGGATTGTCTGTGTCTGAGCATCTGACGTTGTTATTTGGGAGTCTGTCTGAATTTCTATTTCACATGAGTTTACTTGCTCATCAATCCTTCCCTGTGCTGACTTAATAGCATGTAACTGTAGTTTTAATTCTTCAATTTGGACCTCCAAGTTCCTAATTGTTGTTTGATGTCCATACATGGAGAAATCATTAAGGTTTAAGCCATCACTGCTGTGGTCATGATTTATGGAGCATGTAATTTCCTGACACTCTCCAGGGGTGTTAATTTTATTGCCTGAGTCATCTAGGTCAAAGACTTTAGGAGCTGTTTCATGTTTGGTACTACATCTAATTACTGGTGTAGATAATGTACTAATTGGGCTGTCATTGATTGACAGGTATAACCTTTCCTTAGTGTTATGGATAGGGGTGGAGGAGATGGTCTGAGTGGTAATCTGTTTTACATATGTTTCTTCCTTCAGGTCATGGCAGGCAGTGAAAAAATATTGAAGCCAAATCAAATGGCCTATTCCCTGAATATGGAGTCTACTAGTGGTACTGTAATATGTTATAGTTACATGCAGATTTTTCTCCTCATCATGTAATTGGAAAATGTGACCATTTTGCTTGATGTTACTATGTTTGTGCTCTAGATTTTTAAGCAGAAAGGTATGGACAGCACTTATCATGTGAGGGGAAACTGTAATTGTAACACTTTGAAGATTATATACAACCTGCAGAAATTCTGGCTGTTGTTGGCCTGGTACATGTACATTGCTGTGGGTCATATTGAATTCTGGGTCTGTTTCATATGCTCGTTCCAATTCAGCATATTTCTTCTTGGAGCTAGTCTCAGAAATAGAATTATCCATGATTTGCACAGGAGCATTGTAACGTCCATCTGAACAGTTTGCCATCTTGTGAATTAAATACCGTAATCTTTTGGTTGATGGGTTCAGTTTGGTGGCATCTGGTAATCAGGGATGCTTGTCTGTAGTTTTGAATGGTTGCTTGAGTGCTGAGGGTTCAATGCGGTATCCCACATATTTGTCCTGTTCAGTTGTGATTTTGAGGTCAGAAGTGGAGTTGTCCTATACGTATATCTTCGTTAAACGGTCAGATTGGAATGGCCATTAATGATCCAGATAAAATAACTGTAGTTTAAGTGACCAAATTTAACCAAACAAAACTCTGTATGTAATTCCAAGTTTGTTGATGTTTGTTGATCGTGACGTCATCATGACGTAAATAATCAAATTTTGAATGGAAAAACACTTGTGTATGATCTACCAGTAATGTTCTATACCCTGCATTCCTTGAATATTCACATATCAACCCAACAATTATGAATCATTTCACAAATCACTTATAACTGCCAAAATCTACAGAGCCACTTTTCTAGGTTCCACCTATAGCCGTCGTGACGTCACATTCCTCCAGGTTTATGTTTTTGCTATCGAATTATAAAGCTCTGGAAGGCTTTATCCTCTAAATTTATGAGATTCAAGTTTTCATCTTTAAATTTAATCATATGGTGTCACTGTATAGTCAACGTTTTGCAGAGATGTAGTAAAGAACTATATATATTCATACAAACATCCAAACATACATACATACATACATACATACATACATACATACATACATCCATCCATCCATCCATTGCATACATACATACCTTCATAAACACACACACACACACACACACACACACACACACACACACACCGGACTTGGAAATTTATTGAATACTTTTAAAGTATCAGGGAAATTCTAAAGGAATCAAATTGATTTCAGTTCTTTGGATTTGAAAAACTTATTTAGTACTTCTAGCTAAGTATATTCAAGATATGGACTCTGGATTATAAATGGACTAGGACCTAGGAATTTGGATAAAATTTATGGAACTCAAGATTTAGATCATATCTACCATAGTGGACAAAATGCTGGCCTGTATAAATTCCAGTTCAGGTTTTTCTTGATTTCCCTACATTGGTCCTCTAACCAGCTTTCCTTTGTTAATGTACACATATTCTCCTGCTTCATTAAAATCTCCCCATATGCAACTCATTTTATCCCATGCATCACAGTGGTATATGATATCTGCTGTGACTCATTTTATCCCATGCATCACAGTGGTATATGATATCTGCTGTGACCCATAGCTTATTTAACATATGATACTTGCCAAGGATCTCGTTATTACTGCCATGTTGAACATGGTGAAAGATTCCGAGTTTATTTCTTCAGGACTAGAATTATGAGCAGCACAAGGTGTGATGGTTTATTCTTGTGACAGCTAATGATAAGTTATGTGTTGTGACAATGCTGACACAAATGACTGGAAGCATTTCCTCACCAAGATGTCAATCTGGTTGTGATATTTTTCTTCTGGATTATGCCAAGTTCATCTTTTTGATGGTTAATGGGGCCCAAGGACATTTGTTTGCTCTAGGATTTAGCAATTGGTGAAGTCCAGGAGTTTCAGTCCTCTCTTACTGGTCTGTTCATTACAGTCTGGACCTAACATTTCTTGCCAGTCTGCCCATGTGTCTTTTCTACCTTGGCTTTACATTATCCTTGTATAACTAGAATATCATTCCTGGGTGTCTTGGCAGGTGAGAGTTTAAAGCTGGTCATAGAATGCATCTATTTACTTATCATCATGAAAACATTTTCAAATTGCTTCCTTTATCTCAAGAGAAAAGTCTACAGATAGTGTTCTTTGTCAATCTGCTCCCCAGGTGGCAGTTTCACATCTCAGCAATTTCTAACCATCTCATGTTGTACATGGGTAAATTCTTTAAAGTAATGAGGAATGCCTTTATTCAGAAAACATATCCATTGTGAAAAGTGGTGACCAATATGCAGTGTTTTCTTTTATCCTCATTTGTGCATCAGAAACCCCCAATTTATTTAATTTGATACCCAATTCCAACACCAAGGAGATTTTTACACACATACACACCCCCAGGAAATACTGATTTTTCTTTTGGTATAAAATCTCACAACATGAAACAAGTAAAAAGTCTGCCAATATTCATCACTTTAAAAATTATTACTTAGGCATGAATTCCAAATCATCATTCAAATCTGTTTTTTTCTTTAACAAGTTTTCCAAACTGACCACAGTGCAATATTGCATGTGATGCTTCAACAAGGATAACTAATTGAACATTTGTTTCTATTTTAAGTCATTCAATTAGATTGGGACGTGAATTTAGTCAACTAAATAACTTGGGAGAGATCATCAAATGCAAACAAAGAGTTTTAATGGACAAACAATTACCAGTAAGAACACCAGAGCTTGAAAGTCTGGAAATTTATATGCAAGAGTCAATTCAGTGAGTGAAAATCTAAGAAAGTCATGACCATTTAAAGCGATTAATTTATGATATGGACTTGGAAAACAAGCTGGCTTTAGCCTGACTTTATGAAGTGGCAGATTATGCATCACATAGACAACAATATAAACACAGCAAAGAACATTGGAACCACTTATTGGCTTCAGACAGCAATCAACTATTACAAATGAAAACATAATGTCTCTTAAATGTTAGACACTTAGACATGAGCTTTGAAAATTTTGTCAATGTTAAAAAAAAACACTTTCTCAGAAAACAATAACTTGTTATTAAAAGACCAATCATCATATTAACCGAACTTTAAAAAAAATATTGATGTGTCTACGGTAATTCCCATGATATCTTGAACGGCAGCAAGCTCAGGTAATCTTCAAGTTTTTCTGGCCATACAGGTGTCAGATTTTGCATTTGATCTTGACAAAGGATTAGAAAGTATGTAATTTTAAGTATGGTCCCAACATTTGACAAAATCTTAACATTTATCCAACTTTAAATTCTTGTATCTACAAGACTATAAGACATACACTGATGTTGTTTTAATCATAATGTATATATTTTAAAAGGCTATACAAAGAAAAAGAAACATAAACCAAATGTGAGAAAGTTATGAGCAATGGCAAAATTACTTAGTGACATGAAGTTTTCAGTGATCTAGATTTTCTTGTACATTCCAACGAGGACAAGATGCTAAGGTTTTTTTTTTTAAAAAATAAAACGTTCATTACAAATATTTGTTAAATATGTGAACTGAAATAAACAGAGAAAACTTTGTACTAATCGGCTGATGAGAAAAGATCCAAGTCCAATGCAGCTGCTATGGTAGATCGAGTAAATTCCATGCAAGTAACTTAGGCTGTATAGGATACCATCTTGTCAAGCCTACTTGATGCTACATTTGCATATATGTAAGGCTTTGAAAAAGAGATTCCACATGATAATACAGAAATATTTGAAATAAACACAGTAATATTAAGTAAAAAATAAGCTTTTACACAATATACAAATAGTAAATCAAATATGGAAAATCACTAAACAATTTCAGTTATGCAATTTTTAATCATTTACTTTTTGTATTTCTATTTTTAACCTCTTAAATAAATTTTATAACAAAATATCTGTTGCTTATTCTTCTGTAAAACAAGACTACAAATAACTATTTGGTTAACACCAAACCCTATCCCCATGCATTCTTGTAATGCATGATAAACATGTTGAATGATCAGTTGTGTGCCACTTAGCCACAAAATGTTAATATGTGTTCTTTGTAAGGGTGTTCTTTTTAAATACTATTTTTTAAGGTTTAAATATTTGAAATGTATGACAAATCATATTTCCAAAAAAAAGAATACAATGTTGCTTTGTCAAAATTTATTCAAAATAAACAACACTAATTTGAAATACAGTAAATTTAAGATGTATCTGTCATATAGATTTTCAAAGGCTGCGATGGAGGCATTTGAAATACCTACAGAAAGAAATACACATGATATGTACAAGAGGTCATAATAAACTTGAAATGTAGTCTTGGACCTGTTATGTAAACCATTTTATTGGAACGTTTACCGTTGCACTCAGTTTTTGTACACAATCTCCCACTGTAGCAATTAGTTACTGAATCTCTGACAACACAGCAAATTATTTCAGTTAGAATAGTATAAATTTACCTGCAATTAATCAGTGTGTTAGTGATCAGGCCACATGGAGTCAATACACATGATCAACATGATTCACAATCTGTATGTATGTTTATAATCGTGTTTGCTTAAATACAATAATAAATACGTAAACGAAGCCAATGCTGAGTAAACCTCCAATGGCACCACTAGTACCACAGTCACGTCAACCACAGCCACTACCTCTCATACCAGTACCAAGGACCGTGATCACGCAGACGGAAAACTGGGAGGAATTGCGAGAGCATGCGCGAGAACCACAGCATCCTCAGGTCTGGCACACGCGAAAGCAGATGGGAGTGTTCAAGGTACCGCAAACGGGAGCTTGGGATGATGAGGCAAAACAAGCTCCTTCCGCTCTCCCAGCAGCTACAGTCGACTTGAACAATGACTGGAGTGTGTGTGTGTGTGTGTGTGTGTGTGTGAGTGTGAGCTCACGTACGTTTGTGTGGATAGTAGAGTGTGGTTATTCTACCTTCCCGTGTGTGGATCGTATATTTTGGTTTGTTTTTGCTCCTCACATCTGCGTTGGTAGTATATTTTGGTTTCGTGGATAGTGTATTAAGGGTTTATTTTTTCTCCTTCTCGTGTGTGGATAGTATATTTTGGTATAGTATATTAAAGGTTTTTTTTCTGCCCCTGTGTGAATAGTAGAGATTCTGATTATTGATATTATAATATGGGAATGTTTTTTTCTCCTTCTTCTGTGTGGATAGTAGACAATATGTGAAGTGAGTGTAAGAGATGTTTTCCTTCATGTCCTTTCTTGCCAAATATAAAGTCAAAGCGTTCGTCGTTCGCGCCATTCTACACAGAATAAAAAAAGATAACCATAGAGTTGCTTAACAAGTTAAAGGACAGTTGGTACTGGATGGTGGACGGCATTTATGTTTTGGAAAGACTACAACAATAATGGAAGTATCCAGTTACCAAAGACTTTGTGACAAGTCAAAGTAGACCAGCCTGAAATAAACCAGGTATCGGGTCCAGGGAATGGTAGAAAAGGAAGTCGAAAAGTTACGAGGATTCATTCAATTTTCGTATGTAAGAGTGGGCAGCTTGAAGGATGCCCTTGATAATGTGATGAGAATAAGATGTTTTTTGGAAGAAATATTTCATTGGACAGAGGGGTATTTTTACGTGGGGGCTTGAACAACTAAAGAAAGCAGAACAACTAATGAAAAGAGTTGGAGGAAGTATTGAAGAAGATACAAGACAGGTAGTCTAAAGATAGAAATGATAATGAAAACATAAAAGAAAAAGAGGAGTTTAGCAGATTAAATGAAAACTGGATGAAGGTGCGGGATACATTTAGATCGATGGGATATCCTGATTGGATACCAGAGAAAGAGAAAACGAAGAAGAAAGGAATGATTGACAAAATGAGGAAATGGTAGACAAATTGGAGAAAATAGTAGAAACCAAAGGGCATTTTCAGGGCCACTTATATATCTATATCGAGAGATTAGCTTTCTTACCAAAGAGTGTTTGTTGCGATTGTATAGCTGTAGATATGCTTCTAAAAGATTTGTTTTCTTGCCTAAATATGTTTTAGTCGTATAGTTGTTTGTATGTTGTTTGTTGTAGATATGTCTCAAAAAGATTTGCTTTTGTGACTAAACTTTTTTAGTTAGTTGTATAGTTGTTTGTATAATGTATATTGTCTCTGTTATCTCTGTCTCTGTTCCGTCAGTCCCGTTCCCGACAAGAGTTCTAGGTTTTTTCCCCCGCTCTTTGGTTGATTGAGATTAGCCCTGGCTACATTGTTGCAAATCGTCAGTACCGTTACATCACCATAACTGCTCTATTCCTATTGTATCTAGACAGTCCCAATACCTTTTTGTCCTTCTATAGTCCCACTCATGTTAAAATTTCCCATGTTAAATTCCCATTGTCCCTATATCGTCATGTGGGGGGGGGGGATTGTATTTGTAAGTCCCATAGTCCCTGTATCATTCAGATTCACTCCTCACGTAAAATGGGATAGAAGTTAGATGCAATTTAGTTTTCATTTAGAAGATATTCCTAGTTCACCCCCACATTTTATAGCCTTCCCTTTGTGTGTATTAGTGTATGTTTTGGTCAAAATGTATGTGTTCCTGTCAGTTGATTTGTGCTTTAGCCTGTAGAGTATGAATCGGTATGCGTTGGTGTTGGCCTGGTGAAACAATGACACTATGATCTCATAATATTAAATTCCTTTGAGGCTACCATAAAGTCATATCTGAGGCTATTGTGAAACATTTTCTCTAGTCTTTATAGCCAAGTATTGCTGATTCTCACTGAGGTTATACAGTGTGTTTGGGGGTCCCAGTGACACATTACTACTACCACTCTGCAAAGCATTATAATATATTTATATTTGTAGAGAATACGGTATGAGTAATACGACTTATTAAAACAAAGAAACTTGTGCGTCATTCTAATAATATGCATATATTGTAAGTCATAACATTGCACGAGTACAGCAATGGGTGGGTGGCTGTAAAGAAGGGAATGTGAAATCTTTAACTCTTTTTCCATGCATGCGCATGCACAGTTCTATGGTCTGCTCTTTGGTAGATTTTGTATCTTTGGTGGACAAAGGAGCATTAGTAGCCGAGTTATATATGGCGCTTGACTATAATATTTCTTTTATTATGTATCTTGACACTTGTAACTTCGTTTCATCTTGTAATACTTTACAGATATATTTAGTTGGAAATAATGTGCCTTCACAATCTTTTGAGTAAAAAGCTTCATATTTACAGTTTTGGAACATTAATTTTAATGGGTACGATAAAGCCACTACTGTTCCGACATGCTGTTACAACACACACACACACACACACACACAAACGCGCGCGTGAGCAGTTTTTTTGCCGTACAGGGCTGCCACATTCAATGCGTTAAATGATTCGACCATTTCTTTAAGGTCCACCACAATTTTGATATCAAAATGCAATGTACTCACATAATATACATAAGTGTGCTAAGGTATTTAAAGAGAAAACCTCAGCGGTTTTCTAAGAATATTACTTAAGCAGGTAATACCTCATAGCAATAAGAACATGTGTACATGTTACTTGTGCGTGTGTGTGTGTGTGTGTGTGTGTGTGGAGCGGGGTCATCATCAGTTCTTAGTCTTTATTGTGTACTGTATTTTCGGCTAACCGGGAAGCCGGAGGATGTCACACTATATTTACTCAGCATTGCAGCTATCAGCAATCTGAATCAAAGTTACAACACATTTAGTCCCACTTTGAAATTTCACTCATTCATCTCATGAACGGAAGTTTGAAGTAGATAGCGAGAGTGCAAAGGGAAACAGGATTATTGTGTTTACTTAAATACAATAATAAATACGTAAACGAATGCTAAACGTGATTATTTTGACAATACACAGCATTGTGCGAAACACAAAGTAACAATAAAATTATAATCAGCTTAGATGATATTGAAATGTATATAACAATTGTAATCAGTTTTGTTGATATGGAAAGATGTATTATACAATTATACTCTGTTTAGTTATGGAAAATGTATTATACAGTTATAACAGTTCTTTTAATAGAAATTGAAAGATGTATCATGTATTATTCTTCTATTTATTAATTAGGTGATTTTGTATCAAATTTACTGAGCTTTCTTCCACTTTGGGAACCATAGGTTTGGCTGGATTTAAACCAAACCTGGATTTTGTGTGTGTGTGAATTTTCAACTCAAATCTCCAGCCATTCCTAGCCCATTAAATTGGAAATAAGCCAGTCCTTTATGTCATTAAGCTCTACACTAATCATAAGATATCAAGTTTCTTAAGAATGAGATCCATGCATAATAGTAATTTTATGTAAAATACATAGTGTCAGTACTTTCAGAACAACTCCAAGTCTTTGTGATAGCATTTATGCATAATAAAAGAGATGTATTTCTATGTACTGAGTTTTTTTCTACAATTATTTGTTTTTCAGCATCTGCTGGTGCCATGTCATCACCAAAAACCAGTGACACTGACATGTTCATGTGCATTGCACATCTCCTAGTTGATGTCGGACCCAGGGTACTGAGACAACTTTTAAGTCATCACACAGTCTCCTCCACCTGCACTCTGGTCCAATATCTGGCCAAACACATGAATATGATCATCGGTCTTGGAAGGGTATTCAACCAATCCCAGATGGATATCATGTTTCCACCAAATGGTGATGATACAAACCTAGATGACTATGAGATCACCCTGCTGTCTGCCATCTTTCAGAACATTGTGCCATCTCTGAGTCAGCAAGAAAAGGACCTGACCAAAAGACTACGAGAAGAGAGAAACAAACTGTATGGTCATGCCAAATCATGTCAGATTAGTGCCAATGACTTCCAGACTTACTGGAATGACATCAGCTTAATATTGACAACTCTCAGCCAACTATGGATGGACGCTGCTTTTGAGGCTAAGATACTGCAGGAAATTCAGCGCATTCAGATAGCTGGAATTCCTGCTGGATCCTACCTAGATATACTCAAAACATGGCTTGGCAAGATAGAAACTGTTGAGGGTGTATTACAAAATGTGATAACAAGATTACAAGTACTGGAGTCAAGGGAAAAGTCATCAGCAAGTGAGTCATAAATATGAATGCCCCCCAGTAAAAGGTGCAGTTTGAAAAATAGTCATAAATATGGATGTACCTCAATACAAGTAGGGACACTGCTTTTGAGACCAAGATATTGCAGGAAATTCAGTGCATTCTGATAGCTGGAATACATACAGGATCCTTTTTAGGTATACTCAAGACATGGTTTGACATGATAGAATCAGTTAAGAATGAGTTACAGAATGTGCCAAAAACGACTACAAGCACTGGAGTCAAATAAAATGTCATCAGCAAGTGAAT
Source organism: Unio pictorum (assembly GCA_030141615.1). Classification (NCBI taxonomy): domain Eukaryota; kingdom Metazoa; phylum Mollusca; class Bivalvia; order Unionida; family Unionidae; genus Unio; species Unio pictorum. The sequence continues at coordinate 3,023,510 of JARLTB010000016.1, read as the reverse complement.
CGTAATCATGGATGTATTTTAATACAAGGAGCAGTCTGAAGAAAAACCAAGTCAAAACGTAAACACATTTAAAGAAAGAGTTGCTTACAAAATCAGGCATTGACGTGTGTTGAATTATTACCCAATCACAGTAAAGAAAGAGTCCCTTACAAAATCAGGCATTGCCGTGTGTTGAATTATTACCCAATTACAGTAAAGAAAGAGCCCCTTATAAAATCAGACATTGACGTGTGTTGAATTATTACCCCATCACAGTAAAGGCATTTATAAACTCCATTTGACAAAAATATATATGTCAGCAAAATTAAATTATCATGTATGCCATTAAACTGATAAGAATCTCAGGTATGCAAGTCGCAAATATACCTACCTTTCAGCTGAAGAAACAGTCTCAGTAAAGCTAATAAAAATGTACATTTGCTTGCAGTATTGAAAGGACAATGAGAACAGCTGAGACTATGTGTTTGATTATTCAGTTTGGAATGAACTGTGTGTATATAATCCCTAACATTATGTGTTTGATTATTCAGTTTGGAATAAACTGTGTGTATATAATCCCTAACTTTATGTATTTGATTATTCATTTTGGAATGAACTGTGTGTATAAGATCCCTAACATTATCTGCTTGATTGGAATGAACTGACAATATTGTACTAATTTGTTATAGTTGCTGTGTTATATAGAGTGTATGGAAATATGCTAGACCTACTCTGGCAGTTCAGGATTATACTTAAATAGTGTTTAGAAATATGCTAGACATAACGGCAGGTCAGTGTTATAGTTAAATGGTGTTTAGAAATATGCTAGACATAATGGCAGTTCAATGTTATAGTTAAATGGTGTTTAGAAATATTCTAGACGTAATTGCAGTTCGGTGTTATAGTTAAATGGTGTTTAGAAATTTGCTAGACATAATGGCAGTTCAGTGTTATAGTTAAATAGTGTTTAGAAATATGCTAGACGTAATGGCAGTTCAGTGTTCTAGTTAAATGGTGTTTAGAAATATGCAAGACATAATGGCAGTTCAGTGATATAGTTAAATGGTGTTTAGAAATATGCTAGACATAATGGCAGTTCAGTATTATAGTTAAATGGTGTTTAGAAATATGCTAGACATAACGACAGTTCAGTGTTATAGTTAAATAGTGTTTAGAAATATGCTAGACGTAATGGCAGTTCAGTGTTATACTTAAATAGTGTTTACAAATACGCTAGACATAATGGCAGTTCAGGATTATAGTTAAATAGTGTTTAGAAATATGTTAGACATAATGGCAGTTCAGTGTTATAGTTAAATGGTGTTTATAAATATGCTAGACATAATGGCAGTTCAGTGGTATAGTTAAATGGTGTTTAGAAATATGCTAGACTTAATGGCAGTTCAGTGTTATAGTTAAATTGTGTTTAGAAATATGCTAGACATAATGGCAATACATGGGTATAGTTAAAAAGAATATTTAGAAATATGCTCGACAATGGCAGGTTAGTGTTATTGTTATATTTGGTTGTATAAATATATGCTAGACATACTGTCATATACCCATATTGATAATTGTAGATATCCACATTCATGATAATTGCATATACCCACACTAATAATAATTGCATATACCCACATTTATGATAATTGCATATACCCACATTCATGATAATTGCATATACCCACATACATGATAATTACATATATCCACATTGAATTTCATGATAATGTGGAATTTCTATTTGAATTCACATGCCAATACAAGAACTGTATTGTGAAGTAAAATATCATTTTTTGTGTTGGTGTATATATTCATTAAATAGTTTACATGTTTATTTCACAGACAAGTTGTGATTTGTGCTGAAAAATAAAATGACATGAATTGCAAACTGTATTTTTGTACTTTTATATAATTCCTGTGAAAACCTAAAACCCAGCCTTGGCAGTAAATATTTAAAACAAGGCTGAGAAAAACAAAGAAAATGCTGAGCCTTGGCAGGAATAATAAAATATCCTGCCTTGGCAGGAGCATCGTAAAGCCCAGCCTTGGCAGGAATGGTAAAAAAATATGCTTGACAGAAACAACGAAGCACACAGCCTTGGCAGGAACATTTGTTAACTTTGCCTTGACAGGAAAAGTTTAAAACTCTCCCTTGGCAGGAACATTTGTTAACTTTGCTTCAACAGGAAAACTTGAAAACTATCCCTTGGCAGTGACATTCAGTGTTTTGTCGGTGTTTATGCAACTTGCTAAAGCAGGTTTTATAGGATGTAAAAAAAGTTGCCTTGTTCCATTTTTCCTTGGATATATTTAGTTAAACAATCAATATATTGATTTCTGTTCCTTTGACTTCTGTTTATCTTTGTGGGTCCTTCCTTGCATTTATCTGTCCATCTATCCATCAACATATTGATTTGTGTTCTTTTTACTTCTTTTTATCTATGTCTGTCCTTCCTTGCATTATTTCTCTCTACCAACATATAGATCCTTCTGTATGTATCGGTTTCTTTTTTGCATTGTGTTAACTCTCCATCAAACCGTATATATATATATATATATATATATATATATATATATATATATCGTGAGCTTTTTTCTATATGCATGTATGATATTAAATCTAGGATTTCTGCTTGCTGCTAGTTATCGCTCCATCAATCCATACAGTACATATCTTTCTTTATGTATCCTTAAGGCTTTATCTTCTAATATGAGATTTAAGTTTTCATCTTTAAATTTAATTATATGATGTCACAGTATAGTAAATTTTGTGCGGAGATGCAGTAAAGAACTATATATATATTCATACAAACATCCAAACATACATACAGACATGCATGCATACACACACACACACACACACACACACACACACACACACACACATACATACATACATACATACCGAAACTTATTCAATATATCTTTTAAAGTATCATGGAAACTCTAAAGGAATCAAATTAGTTTCAGTTCTTTGGATTTGAAAAAACGTATTTAGTACTTCTAGCTAAGTATATTTTAGATATTGACCCTGGAATGGAAATGGACTAGGCCCTAAGAATTGGGATAAAATACATGGAACTCAAGGTGTAGACCATATCTACCATAGTGGACAAAATGCTGGCCTGTATAAATTCCAATTCAGGTTTTTCTTGATTTCCCTACATTGGTCCTCTAACCAGCTTTTCTTTGCTCTTGTATCCTATTGTTAATGTACACATATTCTCCTGCTTCATTAAAATCTTCCCATATCCAACTCATTTATTCCATGCATCACAGTGGTCTATGATATCTGCTGTGACCCATAGCTTCTTTAACATATGATAATTGCCAAGGATCTCGTTATTTCTGCCATGTTGAACATGGTGATGAAAAATTCCGAGTTTATTTCTTCAGGACTAGAATTATGAGTGGCACAAGGTGTGATGGTTTAAATTTGTGACAGCTTATGATAAGCTATTTTTTTATGACAATGCTGACACTAATGACTGGAAACATTTCCTCACCAAGATGTCAATCTGGTTGTGATATTTTTCTTCTTGATTATGCCAAATTCATCTTCTTGATGGTTAATGGTGGCCAAGGACATTTGTTTGCTCTAGGATTTAGCAATTGGTGAAGTCCAGGAGTTTCAGTCCTCTCTTACTGGTCTGTTCATTACAGTCTGGACCTAACATTTCTTGCCAGTCTGCCCATGTGTCTTTTCTACCTTGTCTTTACATTATCCTTGTATAATTAGAATATCATTCCTGGGTGTCTTGGCAGGTGAGAGTTTAAAGCTGGTCATAGAATGCATCTATTTACTTATCATCATGACAACATTTTCAAATTGCTTCCATTGTCTCAAGAGAAACGTCTACAGATAGTGTTCTTTGTCAATCTGCTCCCCAGGTGGCAGTTTCACATCTCAGCAATTTCTAACCATCTCATGTTGTACATGGGTAAATTATTTAAAGTAATGAGGAATGCCTTTATTCAGAAAACATATCCATTATGAAAAGTGGTGACCAATATGCAGTGTTTTCCTAAATCCTCCTTTGATTTGTGCATCCGATATCCGCAATTGATTTAATTTGATACCCAATTCCAACACAAAGGAGATTGTTACCCCCTCTCCCCCCAGGAAATACTGATTTTTTTTGTATAAAATCTCACAACATGAAACAAGTAAAAGGTCTGCCAATATTCATCACCTTAAAAATTATTACTTAGGCATGAATTCCAAATCATCATTCAAATCTGTTTTTTTCTTAATAAGTTTTCCAAACTGATCACAGTGCAATATTGCATGTGATGCTTCAACAAGGATAACCCATTGAACATTTGTTTCTATTTTAAGTCATTCAATTAGATTGGGACGTGAATTTAGTCAACTAAATAACTTGAGAGAGATCATCAAATGCAACCAAAGAGTTTTAATGGACAAACAATTACCAGTAAGAACACCAGAGCTTGAAAGTCTGGAAATTTATATGCAAGAGTCAATTCATTGAGTGAAAATCTAAGAACGTCATGACCATTTCAAGCGATTCATTTATGAATTGGACTTGGAAAAAAAAGTTGGCTTTAGTCTGACATTATGAAGTGGCAGATTATGCATCACATAGACAAAAATATAAAAACAGCAAAGAACATTGGAACCACTTATTCGCTTTAGACAGCATTTAACTATTACAAATAAAAACATAATGTCTCTTAAATGTTAGACACTTATACATGAGCTTTGGAAATTTTGTCAATGTTTAAAAAATCAACTTTCTAAGAGTTCAATAACTTGTTATTAAAAACCCAATTATCATATTAACCAAACTTTAATAAAATATTGATGTGTCTGATTCCTATGATATCTTGTAAAGCAGCAAGCTGGGGTCATCTCCACGTTTTTCTGGCCATACAGGTGTCAGATTTTGCATTTGATCTTGACAAAGTTTAGAAAGTTTGTAATTTTTAGTTTGGTCCCAAAATTGGACAAAATCTTAACAATTATCCAACTTTAAATTCTTGTATCCACAAGAATATAAGATATACACTGATGTTGCTTTGATCATAATGTATATATTTTAGATGGCTATTCAAAGAAAAAGAAACGTGTAAACCAAATGTGAGAAAGTTATGAGCAATGGCAAAATTACTTAGTGACATGAAGTTTTCAATCAGTGATCTAGATTTTCTTGTACATTCCAACGAGGACAAGAAGCTAAGGTTTTTTTAAAAAATAAAACATTCATTACAAATATTTGTTAAATATGTGAACTAAAATAAACAGAGAAAACTTTGTACTAATCGGCTGGTGAGAAAAGATCCCAATACAAGTTACTTAGTCTGTATAGGATACTATCTTGTAAAGCCTACTTGATACTACATTTACATATATGTAAGGCTTTAAAAAGACAGAGATTCCACATGAGAATACAGAAAAAGTTGAAATAAACACAGTAATATTAAGTAAAAAATAAGCTTTTACACAATATACAAATAGTAAATCAAATATGGAAAATCACTAAACAATTTCAGTTATGTAATTTTTAATCACTTACTTTTTGGATTTCTATTTTTAACCTGTTAAATAAATTTTATACCAAAATATCTGTTGCTTATTATTCTGTAAAACAAGACTACAAATAACTATATGGTTAACACCAAACCCTATCCCCATGCATGATAAACATGTTGAATGATCAGTTGTGTGCCACTTAGCCAAAAAATGTTAATGTGTTCTTTGTATAGGTGTTCTTTTTAAATACTATTTTTTAAGGTTTAAATATTTGAAATGTATGACAAATAATATTTCAAAAGAAAAGAAAACAATGTTGCTTTGTCTAAATTTATTAAAAATAACCAACACTAAGTTGAAATACAGTAAATGTAAGATGTATCTGTCATATAGATTTTCAAAGGCTGCGATGGAGGCATTTGAAATACCTACAGAAAAAAATACACATGATATATACAAGCGTCATAATAAACTTAAAATGTAGTCTTGGACCTGTTATGTAAACCATTTTATTGGAATGTTTACCGTTGCACTCAGTTTCTGTACACAATCTCCCACTGTAGCAATTAGTTACTGAATCTCTGACAGCACAGCGAATTATTTCAGTTGGAATAGTATAAATTTACCTGCAATTAATCAGTGTGTTAGTGATCAGGCCACATGGAGTCAATACACATAGTCAACAAGATTCACAATCTGTTTGTATGTTTATAATTGTGTTTGTTTAAATACAATAATAAATAAGTAAACGAAGCCAATGCTGAGTAAACCTCCAATGGCACCACTAGTACCACATCCACGTCAACCACAGCCACTACCTCTCATACCAGTACCAAGGACCGTGATCACACAGATGGAAAACTGGAAGGAATTGCGAGAGCATGCACGAGAACCACATCATCCACAGGTCTGGCACACGCGAAGACAGATGGAAGTCTTCAAGGTGTCGCAAACGGGAACTTCGGATGATGAGGCAAAACAAGCTTCTTCCGCATTCCCGGCAGCTACAGTCGACTTCAACAATGACTGGAGTGTGTGTGTGTGTGTGTGTGTGTGTGTGTGTGTGTGTGTGTGTATGAGCTCACGTACGTTTGTGTGGATAGTAGTGTGTGGTTATTTTACCTTCCCGTGTGTGAATCGTATATTTTGGTTTGTTTTTGCTCCTCACATCTGCGTTAGTAGTATATTTTGGTTTCGTGGATAGTATATTAAGTGTTTGGTTTTCTCCTTCTCGTGTGTGGATAGTATATTTTGGTTTGTTTTTGCTCCTCATTTCTGTGTTGATAGCATAAGTTTGATTGTTTTTTTCTTTTTCATGTATGGATAGTATATTCTGTTTTTTTATATAGTATATTTAAGGTTTTTTTTCTTCCCCTGTGTGAATCGTAGATATTGTGGTTATTGATAGTATAATATGGGATTGTTTTTTCTCCTGTGCGGATAGTAGATAATATGTGAAGTGAGTGTAAGAGATATTTTCCTTCATGTCCTTTTTTGGCAAATATAAAGTCAAAGCGTTCGTCGTTCGCGCCATTCTACACAGAATAAAAGAAGATAACCATAGAGTTGTTTAACAAGTTAAAGGACAGTTGGTACTGGATGGTGGACGGCATTTATGTGGTGGAAAGACTACAACATGAATGGAAGTATCCAGTTACCAAAGACTTTGTGACAAGTCAAAGTAGACCAGCCTGAAATAAACCAGGTATCGGGTCCAGGTGATGGTAGAAAAGGAAGTCGAAAAGTTACGAGGATTCATTCAACTTTCGTATGTAAGAGTGGGCAGCTTGAAGGATGATCTTGATAATGTGATGAGAATAAGATGTTTTTTGGAAGAAATATTTCATTGGACAGAGGGGTATTTTTACGTGGGGGCTTGAACAACTAAAGAAAGCAGAAAAACTAACGAAGTATTGAAGAAGATACAAGACAGGTAGTCTAAAGATAGAAATGATAATGAAAACATAAAAGAAAAAGGGGAGTTTAGCAGATTAAATGAAAACTGGATGAAGGTGCGGGATATATTTAGATCGATGGGATATCCTGATTGGATACCAGAGAAAGAGAAAACGAAGAAGAAAGGAATGATTGACAAAATGAGGAAATGGTAGAAAAATTGAAGAAAATAGAAGAAACAAAAGGACAATTTCAGGGTCACATATATCTACATCGAGAGATTAGCTTTCTTACCTAAAAGTGTTTTTAGTAGATTGTATAGCTGTACATATGCCTCTAAAAGATTTGTTTTCTTGCCTAAACTTTATTTAGTTAGTTGTATAGTTGTTTGTATAATGTATATTGTCTCTGTTATCTCTGTCTCTGTTCCGTCAGTCCCGTTTCCGCCAAGAGTTCTAGGTTTTTCCCCACGCTTTTTGGTTTGATTGAGATCAGTCCTGGCTACATTGCTGCTAATCGTCAGTACCGTTACATCACCTTACCTGCTCTATTCCTATTGTATCTAGACAGTCCCAATACTTTTTTGTCCTTCTATAGTCCCACTCATGTTAAAATTTCCCATGTTAAATTCCCATTGTCCCTATATCGTCATGTGGGGGGGGGATTGTAGTTGTAAGTCCCATAGTCCCTGTATCATCCAGATTCACTCCTCACGTAAAATGGGATAGAAGTTAGATGCAATTTAGTTTTCATTTAGAAGATATTCCTAGTTCACGCCCTCATTATCTAGCCTGCACTTTGTGTGTATTAGTGTATGTGTTGGTCAAAATGTATGTGTTCCTGTCAGTAGATATCTGCTTTAGCCTGTAGAGTATGAATCGGTATGCGTTGGTGTTGGCCTGGTGACACAATGACACTATGATCTCATAATATTAAATTCTTTTGAGGCTGCCATAAAGTCATATCTGAGGCTATTGTGAAACAACATTTTCTTTAGTCTTAATAGCCGAGTATTTCTGATTCTCACTGAGGTTATAGCCAAGTATTGCTGATTCTCACTGAGGTTATACTGTATGTTTGGGGGTCATAGTGACACATTACTACTACCACTCTGCAAAGCATTATAATATATTTATATTTGTAGAGAATACGGTATGAGTAATACGACTTATTAAAACAAAGAAACTTGTGCATCATTCTAATAATATGCATATATTGTAAGTCATAACATTGCTCGAGTACAGCAATGGGTGGGTGGCTGTAAAGAAGGGAATGTGAAATCTCTAACTCTTTTTCCATGCATGCGCATGCACAGTTCTATGGTCTGCTCTTTGGTAGATTTTGTATCTTTGGTGGAAAAAGGAGCATTAGTTGCCGATTTATGTGGCGCTTGACTATAATATTTCTTTTATTATGGATCTTGACACTTGTAGCTTCGTTTCATCTTGTAATACTTTACAGATATATTTAGTTGGAAATAATGTGCCTTCACAATCTTTTGAGTGAAAATCTTCATATTTACAGTTTTGAAACATTACTTTTAATGAGTACGATAAAGCCACTACTGTTCCGACATGCTGTTACAACAAACACACACACACACACACACACACACACACACACACACACACACATGCAGTTTTTTCCCGTACAGGGCTGCTACATTCAATGCGTTACTTGATTCGGCCATTTCTTTAAGGTCCACCACAATTTTGATATCAAAATGCAATGTACTCACATAATATACATAAGTATGCTAAGGTATTTAAAGAGAAAACCTCAGCGCTTTTCTAAGAATATTACTTAAGCAGGTAATACCTCACAGCAATAAGAACATGTGTACATGTTACTTGGGTGTGTGTGTGTGTGTGTGTGTGTGTGTGTGTGTGTGTGTGTGTGTGTAGCGGGGTCATCATCAGTTCTTAGTCTTTATTGTGTACTGTATTTTCGGCTAACCGGGAAGCCGAAGGATGTCACACTATATTTACTCAGCATTGTAGCTATCAGCAATCTGAATCAAAGTTACAACACATTTAGTCCCACTTTGAAATTTCACTCACTGATCTCGTGAACGGAAGTTTGAAGTAGATAGCGAGAGTGCAAAGGGAAACAGGATTATTGTGTTTGCTTAAGCACAATAATAAATATGTAAACGTACGCAAAGTTGATTCTTTTGACAATACACAGCATTGTGCGAAACACTAATTGTTTTAAGGACAGTACAATTATTGTGTTAGAATAATTGGTGCCAGTGACTGGATGCTTCCGTTTAAAATGAAACCGAGAGGAGTGAACCAGCTTTACACAATCTTTAGGATGATATACTTTTTCTTTATAGTTTTAAGGTCTGTAGAAGTAGGCTGAGTGGGTCATAACCATTACATTAATTGGCTTTTGTATTGTATTGTATTGTATATATATATATATATATATATATATATATATATATATATATATATATATATATATATATACTTTATTCATTAATTAAGGAAAAAACACATTACGAAACGCAAATAAATATTAAGTGTGTCATAATCTAAAGAAGTCAAATATAATGTTCTTCATGAATATACATCCACAATTTCCTATAATCAGTACATGTTATTGTAAAGAAGTTCTTCTAAAACACTTCGTTTGAGTTATCAAAGATTGTCTAAAGTAAAAAGCTAAATTGACATAGCATTAATGGACTTTTGTAATATATATATATATATATATATATATATATATATATATATATATATATATATATATATATATATTTATATATATAATACACTTCATTCAGTAATTTAGACCAAAGACCCACATTAAGAAATACAAGTATATATGGTATGTGCCATATTGTAAAGAATATACATACATAATGTCATATTGTAAAGAATATACACACATAATGTCATATAATCAGTACATGATACATGTATTATAAATGAAGTTAATACTTCACAAGTTATTAAAGACTAAGACAAAATGCCGAATTGATATAGTGAGAAAGATTTATTATAATTAATATATTTATATGACTGTTGAAGGATACATATTTTTCTACAGGCGGATAGAGATAATAAATTTCATTACATTAATTTTTTGCTAAATAGCCATTTGATGGACAAACACAAACAATATAGAATTCATATTCTCCCAAATAAACATTATTGTTCCAGCATAATTCACAATTACCTATAATTTTTCTCAACCCTGCTGTGCCTACATGTCTCTATTTTCAGTGTATTCGCTCAGCACCTAAATATATATTATTGTCATAACTCTGATGTCTTATATTAAGTAACAGAAGGAAGCAATAGCACAAAGGGTCATACAATCAAAAAATAAATTAATTCCTTAATTTACAAACTGAGTTTTAAAAGGAATATACGGCATTGTGAATTAAATCCCAACTAGCCCTAAATTATCTATTGCAAATCCAAAGGTATAGAAACACGTGGATTGCCAGGACGTTAAAGATGTTATGAAAAATTCCAGATTAAATTGTCCTTATGATCATTATAATTCCTAAGAAAAGAAGACAGTGTGACATGTTTGTTTTTATTTTTAAAAAAGTTAGAAATGTCTGCACCAATTTTATTTAACTTCACCACCCGCATTGTTTAAGTGCACGTGGACTAAGCCAAGATCCATGTTTGAAGGTAATTAATATCGAAGTAGAGTTGTTCACGGATTATGCTATGTTCTCAATGATTTAATTTGGAATTGGAAAAAGAAGTCTACCTGACACTGAAAACTATAATTAAGCTAATCATTATTGTTATAGAGTCAACGTTATTTATCGAAAAGCCATCGCCAACCAAATCTACTAAAGACAAGCAAATCATGACGGAAATAAGAGAAGCCAAATCTAGGCTAAGGTCGTTAATTATGCATACAACAAATTTAACATAATTATGCAATGCAGAATAGTGAATGATAACAGTTTCCGATGGAAAGCAAGTACAATATCAAGATATTTTAAGAAAAAAATAATGTTTGGGAAAGATCAAACAGTTACACGACTATTTCAGGAATTTCCCTTCATCAGATCGATTCCTAATTCAAATAGGGCCTGATTTATTTACAATTAACCGAAACATTAATGATGGATGAAGCGATCACACTAGTCTTGATACCTAAATTACTATCAACCGTATAAAGCAGAGAAATATGTTATTTAATATCTTACTTTAATTTATTGCTCATTTAGGATGATATTACCAAAAATCGTGGCTACAAATATTTGTTTGTATCATCGACGTCTTTTCCAAATTTGCCTAGGTGGTGCCATTGATTTCCAAATCGAGCAGTGAATTAATGCGAGCCCTCTAACTAATGTTAAAACAAAGAGATCGACACTCTCTTTGATTAAAAACTGACAAAGGCACGGTGTTTCTAAACTAAGCTTTCCATAAAGAATTAAGAAAACATGACATTCACATTTTCACCACCGATAACCCCGAAACCAAAGCCAGCATCGTATAACGTTTTCAACGCACTTTGAAAGAACGCACGTGGAAATATTTTACGCATCGCCACACTCTCAAGTACATTGACATTTTACCGAAATTGGCCCAAGCGTACAACCAATCTTGCCGTCGAAGCACAGGACGTGTCCCTCAAGAAGTGATTCCCGATAACGAAGTGAACGTTTCTGGGCGCCTAATTGGTAAGTTCCAGACGGTGACTGTCCCCAAGAAACGTGGAGTGTTGCCTGTAGGAGACTGGGTGCACATTGGCAAAACCAATCGCATTTTTGACAAAGGTTACTTACCCAACTGGACCTCCGAATTGTTTCGTGTCTCTGGACGAGTGCTGGGCGTCATCCTACCATCTATAAATTTGAAGGCATGCGCAGGGATGCGTTAAAAGGAGCGTTTTACTTGCCCGAGTTACAACGTGTCTCCAAAAAAGAAGACGTGTACGACACCGAAAGCATTCTCTGACGCAGAACTCGTAAAGAAGGAAAACGACGTGTCAAAGAAGTCAAAGTTCGTTGGAAAGGATATCCACCCAGTTTTGATTATTGGATAGACGCTTCGCTAGTCATCGACTATAAAAAGAAGTGACCATCATTCCCTTCCACACAGCCTCAGCTATGACAATCACTGCAGCGACCACTCATTCACCCAGTTCTTCTCTGCAAGATCTACAAAAGCAACATATTGGGTGTGGTGTGGAGAACGTGTGCTTAAAACTCAAATAGTCTTTTCCTGCTAGATCTCTGTGGTGTATTGTGTAATCGGTGCGGTCATTGCCAATATGAGTTTGCAACAAGGAGACAAACAATTGTGGAACATTTTACTGAGCATATGCATCGGTTACCTTCTTCCCAATCCTTTCCTGAAATACTCCTCGAACGGGAACAACGGGAATCTTGCGTCCAGTGTCACTCACCACTCCAACAACAGCAACCCGATTTTGGGCGGACACACGCCTCTCACTTCCAGTGACCCCTCGGACAGCCACAGAACTTTGGACTTATGAACAAACTAATCAATTTTACTTAACCTTACCCAGTGACAGTTCCATGGAGGTGTTTCCCAACAATGCTTTATGTTAGTACACGGACAAAATACCTCAGGCTATTCATCACTATGAAGCAAACACTTCCCAGGTCGAAATCCTGAATGCCCAATAACAAGAATAAATAAATAAAATTGGGTTTTTAAGTGATATTAAGTCAGCTAGCAATCCAGTCTTCAGTATTTACAAGTTGAAAATTCCTTCAAGTTATTATTTTAGTGGTGAGCATTTGGTAGAAACCCTTGCGGACACGTTCAATCATCCTTGAGCTAAGCCCTGAGCAGAGCCAAAAGATGTGAATATCATTTAAGTGGATCGTCGCCTCATGATCAACATTTATGATACTGACACCTTGTCCCTCAGGTTTAATGGTAGTTTGCTTGAAATTTTGGGTGAATATCCACAGATGAAAGCACAGAACTTTGGTCACAAGTTCAACAATAATATTGATTTTTACAGGGAAAGGAATGGCATGCAGTAACGGAACGGAGGTGTGTCCCACCACGTTTTGCTCCACCATATCGTAGATCAAATTGAGTCCTTGGTTGAGTTTACCGGGTTTCCAAAAGCCCTGTCAAAATTTTAAATTAAATTTGTTAGTATAAAACAAGTGAGTGTTTCTTTTAGGTCCGCGCGTTCCATATTAGTTAAGATAATGGTTTGGGTCAGGTAAGTTTAGGTAACAGTTGATGGTTTCCTTCACGTCAGCGCTTCACGTTTATAAAGTGAAACGCTTGTAAGTCTGGCTACCCATCAGTGACATGTCACCAATGAAAAATTAGTAGCAAAATTGCAAAATTAATCGAACTCCAAATGCACATGAAGTATGGCAGGCACTTCCTGGACGAGCTAGCCATGGACACTATTGCAGAAGAAGCTTGGATAGAAGAGGAAAAAGAAATATGGAGAAGGAAAGAAAGGGAAAGAAAACAAACGATCCTGCCTAACCTAAAGACCTGTGTACGAGGTAAAGTCATTGCCACCTCCAGAGCCAGTACAATTACCACAACAACAACAACAAGTACAGCGGCCGCAAGAGACAAAGCGGCCAGTTCATGCTCGACTGTGGCAAAGGAAGCAGAGGGAACAACAACAAATGTTCACCATTTCCCAAATGGAGAAGTGGGATTAGTAAAGCCAATGAAGTCTCCTTTGCGCTACCAGCCACAAGGGTGAATTGGGAAGGTGATTGGAGTAGGAGATGTGTCTGTGGTGCCAGGCCGGGAAGATGTCGCCACTAGCCAGGTACATCTGGAGTTTTAAAAAAAAACAGACCTTTTCAGGGCTAACCAAAGCTCTAGAACAGAGACACTATTCATTTTGCCAATTTGTGTGATTGTGGAGTAGTGTGAATATAAATTCTCACTCCTTTACTAATGATATCGCGCGTGTGTGTGTGTGTGTGTGTGTGTGTTTGTATGAGCTCACGTACGTTTGTGTAGATAGTATATTTGTTATTAGTCTATTCTTCTTCGCATGTGTGGATTGTAAATTTGTGGTTACTCATGGCAACTTTCTGTGTGTATATAGTATATTTTGGATCTGTTTTTGCTTCTTCTCGTATGTGGATAGTATATTTTTGGTTATGTTTTTCTTCGCGTGTGTGGATAGTAAATGCTTGTTTTTGCTTCTTCGCGTATGTGGATAGAATATTTCGGTTTTGTTTTTGCTTCTTCGCATGTGTGGATATTATATTTTGGTGATGTCTTTTGTCTCCTCACCTCTGTGTGGATAGTAGATAATATGTAAAGAGAGAAGATGGGGATGTTTTCCTTCACGTCCGTGCTTGAAAAATATAAAATCAAAGCGGTCGTCGTTCACGCCTTTCTACGGAATAACTAAAACAAAGTTGACAGTAGTTTTGGTTTTATTCAATTTGAAAGAGATATGTTATTGGATAGTGACTGGATATTATGTAGTGGAAAGGCTTGAGAAGGAATGGAGGCTTTATTAACCCTCAGTATATGAAGGTTGGTAACTTGAAAGAACTCTTAGATATTGTCATGAGAGTCAGGTGTTTCTTAGAAGATATAATGGAATGGACAGAGTGGTCTTTTGTAAAATAGTGGATGGACCAGATTAAGAAAGCAGAAGAACTGATGTGAAATGTGTTAAGAGAAGAATTCAAGAATATAAAAGAAACCTGGCGTAAAGAGAGAAAATAAAAGAGACAACATAAAGTAAAAGGAGGAATTTAAGAAGGTGAATAAGAATTGGATGAAAGTCAAGAAGAAATTCAGAGCCATAGTTCATCCTGACTCGAACCCGGAGAATGAAGAGAGGAATAAGAAGAAAAGAATATTGCAAAAGGTTATGAGTTGGTGGAAGAAGTGGAGAAAATAGAAAATAACCCAAAGGCCCTTTTAGAGCCACTCATATGCCTCGAAAAGAATTGCTTTCTTGCCTCAAATTTTTGAGTGTGTTGTATATAAAGAATATATGGTGGGGTTTGGACCGAGACAAGGAAATCCCAGTAAAAAGTTTATATTATGTGTCTCCCCACGAGGTTTGCCCGAGTGGGGAGACAAATAATATAAACCCGCGACTGGGATTTCCTTGTCTAGGCCCAAACCCTAACGTTGATTATTTTTCTCACCCAATATTTTCCTTTAAAGTAAAGAGAATTCTGCACTAGTGTTCACGTCCAATGTTTACATGCGGCGCATTAAAAAAAATATGTTAATGAGGGCTGTGGTGTGACCGTTGCGTCCAAAGTAAACAGTTTATACGTGTGAGCAAAGAAAAATAGCAACATAAAACGTCGCATAATAATGAGGTATTATCACATTTAATATATATATATATATATATATATATATATATATATATATATAATATGAAATTAACAATAAATAATTAATATTTCTTACAATAAACAGTTTTATTTTCATCAATTTCAATTTTGAAAAGTTATATTGTAAGTAATAAAACGATACTGGCTACTAAGCTATACTGTAGATTTACTTAAAACAAGCGGTAACGAAGATTACTATCTTTCTTTAGATTATTCATGGGTAATTAGATATCTGTGTCACTATCGTATATAACTATTCTTTTCTTTGGAGGAGGTGAAACTGTGTATGACATACTTGTGATGTCCTTAATATTGATTATAAAATTGCCTTTATGTAAAATAGACCCTCCAAAAACGGACTCTAGCGGATAACCATGTGCTAAACTTCAAAGTTCACGGATTCCTTGAAGATTTATATTTCTGTCCTGGAAATATGGTACGTGCTACAGTGAAATTTGCTGATGGAATTATGTGCTGACGTATAAATGATTCCTTCTGAATGTTAAGTGTCTCATTTGTCATTAAATATTGTAGGTATATTTTTGATTCAACCGGTGCAAAATGGAGATGCTTAACAAAATTTAAAGAAAAAAAAACATGTTTTATATAACACTTTTCTGGCTCTTACTAAGTTTTCTGTAGTTGTTAAGAGAGTTGGGAGGCTGTGAAGTGTATAGGTCTATAGTCTATATGCGTGGAGCAGTGTTTTCTATTATATTGTTTATTTCACACAGAATTGAGAATTTTATCCTATCTGTAGCACAGTCATTTTCAGATCAGCATCATTAAATGTAGCTAACAGTATATACTTTGTTTCACACGAAGTATTTAAAGCTAGTTAGGTTACTTTAGCAACATTTAATGATGCTGATTTAAAATTGTACTGAGCTAGGACTGCGTATAGGATAAAACTGACCATGCTGTGTGGAACTAACAAGCATAATACCAAAACACTCGACAAACATGGATTTAACTTAAGTTACTATGTTTCTTTTATATATTTATTGCTGTTGTAGTTGTTGTTTGATTTTAGTACAACTACGTCAGGCACGGCAGAAGACAGCAAGGGTTCCTATTTTTAAAGTAGAGTTCTGAGCGCGTGGACAAGGTCTGAGATGACTAGACCGAGACAGGAAAAGTAAGGTTAGATGTTTTGTGGCATGGGTGAGAGAAGTGTTTGTCTCTTGTCTGTATTATATCAATCTAAGTCCCACTCATTTGCTGAGCAGTGATGCTATACAAAACCCTCCTTTCCCTTGTCGCTATAGAAACCCCAATAGCCCCATATTCAATTTCCCTTGACGCTATAGTGACCTAGGGTGTACTTAAAATGTCTTGTCGCTATACTGGATATGGGGTCTTTCAATGCTAATTCCCCTTGTCGCTATAAATGGTTTTGTTATAGTGGATATGGTTGTCTTTCAATGCTAATTCCCCTTGTCGCTATACATTTTTTCGCTGTAGTGGATATGGGGTGTTGTAATGCTAATTCCCATTGTCGCTATAATGTCCTCCTTCACTACTTCCAATAAGTCAACTGGCTTGACAAAAAATATTAGCAATCACAAAAACCATATCAGAGAAACAGTTTGCGCAAAACTAGATAAATATTTAAATGCAGCCTGGCTCTCCGTACAGTCACATTAATTGCTATCAACTGAGCTAAACTACAGAAGAACTGAGAATGATCGTGATTATAAATACAAATCTTGGATATCAAAGACATTAGCACGTGTAGACTTTGCGTCTGTAACATTGGTTAGACACAACCACAGACTATGATCTCCTCTGTACAATTCAGTTTAAAAAAGATACATTTCAGGGGTCATCTAAAACATCGGAACTTAATATCCTATGGGATAGACCATTATTTCCAATACGGCAGCTGATTGAATGAGCGTGATACGAAGAAAATTCTTTCATGGCATACAGTCACTCAGTTTAGTACAAAGAGATGAAAACAGCTTGGTAAGTTATTTATTTATTTATTCAGTCATTATTGTGCTTCTTTGTGGATTAATTGTGTGTATGTTTGTTGCATTGCAATATTTTTAAGCGTCTCCTAACACATCAATTCCTAATTAGATTGTTTACTTTGTTCTTAATACTTTTACTTTATTCAATAGTGAAAGTAATGTTAATGTTACAGCAGCAATTGCTAAACTGCGAAAAAGCCCACATATTTTTGTCTCTTCTATTTCTACTAGCTATTGCAATTTAGTTGAATGGTAAATAAAGATAAAATCATTAGCAATAAAGGTATTATTATTAGTCAATTAAAATGAAAAATCATTTGTGGCGGATATTTTCAACCTTATTATCACATAGTAGATTGTCACAGTGGCATACTAAACTAAATGTCGCCCGTGGGAGATTTTGTTCCAAAGGGGTTTTGTTGCCCCAAGACCTCTGGCGCTCGGGATTATGGCGCCAAAAGATCCTGGCGCCCGAATCGACCGCCCCGTCCTACCTCCCTCTCGTTTGTACGCTTCTGGATTGTCACTGGGCTCATTACAAATTAGGTGTGACCGGAGATGGGAATGTGCGCATGACACAGTTTGGTGAATTTCGTTTCCGAAATATTGTTTAATGACATGGCTTAATACACTATTTAATCTCGTTAACTAAACAGTGTTGATTGGTCATTCGATTAAGACCTAATATCGCGTTTCCTTCAGCTGCTTCATACACTTGCCGTTGGTTAATAAAACGAGTGTACTCTTTTTTGGATTTCAGAAGGCATTGTACGGTTTTCGAATGAAAGTGCTAACTTACATTGGAAGTTATTTGAAATAATTAATGTTGGAATTCATTCCCAAGTCGATGAGAAAAAAGTTTTCATGCACAAAGGAATTCGATGGATACAAGTCTTAGCCGCAGCATTATGAATAAGTATATGACCCTGTGACATTTTAACAAGCCACATCGTTCTTCATGAGGTAATTAATATTAGCACGTAGATGCTAAATATGCGTACATGTTATGTACATGTTCTAGTAGAAGTCGTCTTTTCAGCTAACATATAGTTATCACTTAGTTACTTTTTAACGTTATTACCTTTTACAGACTTAGTAATAGTAAGCACACCTGGTTTCTCCTTCAGGTGAATATTTATTTGCAATAAATGAGAGGAATATCAACATAGAGCAATTAATTTAACTATGAATCAATATATATATATATTCAAGTGATATTTTTTATTCTGCTGTGACACTAGCATCATTGCAATTAATAGCTGTGTACTTATGTTTCTGAAACACTCGTAACTGCTAACCTTCTACCCAGACAATTCTAGTACTAAATACTCTTAATTAATACTGGCCATTGGGGCAATTATTTTACAAGCAAGGATATTCGTCGAGTATCGATTCCTCTTAAGAAAATGTGTTTTGTTGTTGATGTTAGATTGTTTTATATTTTTTGTATTGCAAAGCCTTAAAAAAACATATTTACAGCTTAAAGACAGTAACGTTTAGTTACGATGCACATTTACAGATTGGGAGGTTCTTAGTTTGAACAGTTTTACAATTTTATATTGTCATGGGGTCTGACAAATGTAAATATTAGGTTTTTTTACACCTGGTCAACAAAAAACTTTTTTCTTAAATAAACAAGATGGATTTCATTACTATTCTGAGAGAAAACTTTGATTCAAGTTTATTGCAGAGGTCAACTACGCTACGTACAAATATGTTAAGAAACCATAACAATAATCTTATTGCGCATGAAATAGATTACCTCTTTTGAGTTTGTGTTTAAAGTTGTATGTATAGTATTTGATAAACTTTCAGTATTTTCCGTATATACTATATGAGCATATATAAGCTGATGAGAATACGTAATGGAATTATGGGTCCCCGAGTGGCCGAGTGGTCTATAGTGCTGTCCGTTACGGACCACTGCCACCTGACATCTGTCTGCGTGTGTTCGAGTCTAAGATTCGGCAAATGTAGTTATGTGAGAAAGCTTGCCAGTAGCTTTCTCGTGGGTCGGTGGTTCTTTCCGGGGTTTGTCCGGGTTCTTCCTCCACCATTAATACTGGCCGTCATGTGCAGCCTATATTATGCTGAAAAATGGCGTTAAACCATAACAAACAAACAAACAAACAAACAAACGTAATGGAATAGAATTGCATTATTAATAAGTTTTCTAAACCAGACTCATGCTAGGACAGTACATTGAAATGAAAGCAAAGATATAAAATATCTCGCTTACCTTGGAACGTACGGTAGGTTTAACTTAAGGAAACTGAGAAAATACTGCATACATGTAAACAGTGTGAAAAACATTATGTGACTGGAAGAGGGAAAGCAGAAACTGTCATTTGTTAGACGGTAGCAGTGCAAGCTGTCATGTAGTTTAAATTGATACCGACTAGGACATACCTCATTATGATCCCTATTGACCATGGGTTACTAAGGACAATAGGATAACTAAGCTTAAAGGACATGGGTGACGTTTTTTTCGAATATGACTTCTTTCAAAGTTCCCACATAATCTACTTCTTCCTCTTTTTGATATAAAAAACGTCAAGATATATTTATTTAATCCATAAAACTTATATTGATTAAATGCCGAGCCACCTGGTCATAGAGTGATCTATGGCGCTAGTGAGTCAGAGACTCGTGCTCGTGAAAGCTTGCAAGTAGATTCTCGTGGGTCGGTGGTTCCATTCGAAGGATTTCTAAATCCTCTCTCTACCAATTATGCTGGCGACCATGTCCTGAAAACTGGCGTAAAGCCAACAAAAGAAACAACTAAATTAAATGCCAGTCATGAAGTAACAAAATATATTTTTACCTTAACTCTACAAGAAAATGTCAAGAAAGGAAAGCGATATCTTAAAATGTATTTCCTTACAAAGGAACCGCGTTCCTTCGTATTATCTTTTGGATAATAGTCATATTCTCTATTATTCTGTCTAGGATCAGAAACCTATGTACCGACCTAACAAATATCCGACAACACCTGACTGATAATCATTGACGCAAATCTATCGTGTAAGCAGAATGTAAATAGCGTATTATTTTATGTGTCCTCAAGACATAATTCAAATGCAAAATCTAATATTTGGCCTTAAGGAATGTTGGTCCTCATTTCTACAAACACGTTTCTATTGCTGTTGTGACTGATCCCGAAACTTAATTTCGCGGAATATCTTTATTTTTTGTTGTAAAAAAGGATACGAGACTATTTAAGTAACGTTTCTTCTTTACATTCCAAATATAAAATGATTTTTCCCCCAGATAGTGCAATGACCAGTTGATAGCTGATGCATTACATACTAAATGCTATTTAATTATCTATGTGCCTTATATATATATATATATATATATATATATATATATATATATATATATATATATATATATATATATATATACGTATTATTTTCTGAACAGTTATTCATTAAATATCATTATATCTAATATTTGTTATTGTTCTTTTGTATATTGTTCCTGCCTTTAAATTAATGTGTACCAATATGAATGTATGGTATGCTGAGAAAAATTCTTGCCAACCCGTTTTAGATACATTAGCATATACAATGTTTAACTAAAACAAATTTAATCAACAGTGATGTTATATATCTGATCGACTACCTTTCGTTTATTTTTCAAGGAATTTCGAACGGATCATTTTGAAAGTTCTGCTGTAATAAAAAGTTGAAAATGCTAAAAGAGGATTTCAGGTATGTTATTCACTCATATTACCTGCCTGATTTCATTCTGAAGATACTGCATCTGTATCTGTATTTATAACGTAGCTTTACGAAATTTTCAGTCGTATCACTACGATGTCTGCAGTGCGACAGTATATAGTGATGTCCAGTACTGGGACATCATACCGCAGACATGTAGCATGATGTCCCACCCAGTCACATTATCCTGACACCAGGGCGACCAGTCCTAACACTAATCTGTTAATGCGGGACAGCTGTTAGTACCATTTTTGTAAGTATGACTTGGCCGGGGATCAAACCCACGATCTACCGCTTCAGAGGCGGACGCTCTAACCACTAGGCCTCAGGAGTGGTTATAAGATATCTTATGATCGGATTCTACACCACGTTGAATAAGGATGTACGGACAGATTAACAAAATCATTGTACCATAGAAAATTCAAATTTCATGTACCCAAGTAAAGGTGAAGGACTATTTTCTGCCCTCGTTTAAATGGGAAAAACAAATTCATGTTAATATCACAACTCTGTTTCTCATAGCATTATTCGATGTATAAATGACACTATTCTGCATTAAACATGAATATAATTTTTTTCATACCTAAACATCTTTGAACATGGGCTTGCATGGGGAATTTAAGCAAATATACTACATTTGAGCTGCTTGCAACTATAAATAAGATCTAAGCGCAGGCTTGCTCAAACAAGGTATTTACACCGATTGATAAATTTTTTCGAAACGTTTTGGGTCCTCACGTTAACATGTGATCACGTTTGTTCTAATCACTAAACAATTCTTGAATTTTGCTGTTTATGTGTTTTGTTTTCCTTGTTGAACGGTTGCTGTCTCAGTATATATCTACGCGTTAGCAATTAGACAAGGATTTCTAGAGTGCGTTATATTATTTCCATCATTATTATATTAACACAATTCCGGGAATAATAACTATTCAGATATTTTAAAAACAATGTTATCTATTCATTTGGGGCATATGGAACTATACGTAAACAAAGGCTACGTGGAGTATACATTAAACGTTAGTGTATTTTTACGTTGCGCAATTTGTTTGCAAAAGCATGCATTAAATAATAGGATAAATACATTTATATTATTTATTTTATACATAAATAACAGGAAGTTATCTTCATTTCCATCACGAAACCATTTGCTACGTTTAATTCACTCACTATTACAGTGTAACGTCGTAAATGTAATCTTTGAATAAATCTGTCAATTTCCAGATGGAAATAACAATTAGACATTCGTATTTTTCATTAAATTTTGTTAACGGGGTCTTTCTTTATATAGCGACAATAATAATTCTTTAAAATTAAAGCTTTAATTGGCAAACAACAAAGGATCGTCTGCAGTAATATTAATCTGATTTGAACAAGTGTGTCATTTGCATGATATAGAGATTGAACAACGCACGCTTCAATACCTCAACTGGTATAGCATTATTGTCGCACCAAGTTGCAATTCCCCAAAGCTTCCGTGTTTCCCTACTTTCTTCTTTTTTCATTTTAAGAATTAATATCCATAATAGCAACAGCTTGTTATTCACGAGTTTGAAATCAAATTAGTAGTTTTCAAAACGAAACAACAAGCATCACACAATTTTAAAATTATTTCATTTTTATGTCATGCAAGGTAACATTTTTATCAATATGCTATCCATCTAAAATGGAACTATATAAGGGTAGATAATTATGGCTGCATCATAAGATAATAATGGTATTTGAATCATTGTTGTGAAGTGGTTCGTTCTTTCATAACTGTTATATTCAATTTTTCATCCTGAAGTTTTAATATTTTCCTGTACACTCTTCCACATGAAGAATAATTGGTTTTAGACTGACATAAAATTATAAACTTCCTTACTACATTAATGGTGTTTCTAACAATTACTGAAATTAGAAATCATTTCCAAACAGTGGGAACCATGTCCACAGTAGCGATTGAAGTCAAGAAACTGATTTATGATTTTTTATTTGAAAATGTTATTTGCATTGCTTCTTCGCCACAACACCAGCAATTATATGAGCCTCAATCATTTGCAGATCATTTTATTTTTATGTTCCTAAAGTAGAACATTATTATGAGTATGGTATTCAAGGTCACTAGAGTAGAATGACCAAATATCTTTGCATCAGAAAGTTATTGTGGTAGAACCAGTGTTGTCAAGCGATTATTATTCTGCCGTTATATAGTCTGATATTTGTATACTTGTTTGTTTATGCTAAAAAAAATTAAGACGTCATGGTTTATCTCATTTCTCTAATAATTTATCCAAAGCAACAAAAACTGGTTTTGGATTGACATAATTTCATAATTGCCTACTAAATCAATGATTTTTTTCTATCAATTACCGAAATGAGAAATTACACATTTTGTTTCCAGTGGGAATAATGTCCCAAGGTCAGGATTGAATCTAAAGTAACTGAATTAATGTATAGTTTGATAATTTAAAAGGAAGATGGTATCATTCGTACCCGTTAACCAGCAAAAATAAAAATAAACCCAAACAAGTTTGTTAAATTTATTTATCTAGATACTGCATATTTATTGCAATGGCATACTTTCTTTTTTTTCATTAAATGATAACCTACTACTTACAGATTATAACAACATAAAATCATAAATATCATAGCATTTACAGCTGAAAATCATTTATTCAAAGGACATCCTGCTTGAATATACTACTATGAATACTACGACTATTAAAAATACTACTACTGCAAATCGTGCACGATGTAAATCGCCATCTTTGAGACTCTAAGTGCTGGTAAATAGCAATTGCAACACGAATAATAACATGACTGTGTTTCTATTTGTTCATTATAGGTAGGCGTATATATATATATATATATATATATATATATATATATATATATTCTGACACTAATATGCTGATTTTCAATATGAGCGTAGGCTAAGAGAGTTAAACCACGAAAAATAGCCGTTCAATGAAGGAAAGGAATTTCATGGTATAAAGGTTAAGGACATGTTGTACAAGAAAATGATGATTTTTTTCCCAAAATCAATCACGAACTCAAAAAGAAATATAATCGAACTCTTTAGGCTAGAATGCGAAAATATTTTTTTCATGAAAATGAAATGGTAATATATATATATATATATATATATATATATATATATATATATATATATATATATATATACGAGTAGAATGTCGAAATATAAAATATGTAAGTAAATACTTTTCTGACACCTTATGGAATATATATTAGAAGACTTCAAAAAGCATGCTAAAACTATTTTACGTGGAAATGCTCTCTTTATAATACAATCTAGATCGTGTATTTAAGAATGAGAAATTTTAAAATGTGAAGAAGAAAGAAATATGAATGGCAAATGATGTGTATTGTAAAACTGAAAGGAAGTAAATGGCTCATTGACATAATAAGAGCAAGGAGCACTCCCAACAGTCTTAAAGGACAGTTCATAATATTGTTATACTTACAGGGAAACATTTTGTATAGAATATACAAATATAGATATATAATTACGTCTATAACTTCAAATATAAATGCTACCAATTGTATGTTATGTGTTTGTCAAGTTAAGCCTATTGCTGAAATGCACCATCGAAATATTAGTACACGTGATGTAAGGAAGGTTCATATTGTATTGGAAGAGTTAAACAAATGATGGAGTACCTAACAACAACACAACAAAACAGTGTTATTGCAAAATCTATAGAAGATGCTCAATGCTCTTTCACGTAACGTAAATTACGAACAAATTTAATAATGACGAAAACTCACTCACCAAAGAATGTTTTATCAAATAGTACTTTGTAAATGATATAGGCATTACTTCATACAAATCTACGAAATCTGACGGAAGACACCTCAACTCATGCCTCAAACAGAAGGAAAACGATTGTGAATGAAACTGAAAAGATCGATATTCCTTTACTTGCTAATATGCTCAAATATTAGTACATGCTGAGAGGTCTAGGCCTGTAGCAAGGTAGTCATACATCGATTTACTAAAAATAAAAAGGCCTGTGTTAATATAAGAATAAAGCCCGACATTCAATATAAATTATTTTCAAACCACCTAATTATCATTCGTAAATACAGCAAAATATCTCCAAAACGAATATAAAGAATCGATTTATAAATGTTCAATGAATTTGAAAGATTAAGTAGATTATGAAAACCAATTTAATATATCAATGTATATGAATCCGTATGTTGGTCGTCCGCCGAATCCGAAGAGGACGGATTCACCTGTGGGCACGGAGATGGCTTCGCAGTCCCAGGATTCACTTGCATATTCAATGACAGATGGGACATTGGAAGTCAATTATAATTAGAGGGACAGAGGCTCACCTGCGGTAGCTTTCCTGCGCTACTTCCTTCTGGCTTCAGCTGTTATTGTCAAGGTCAGCAGACGCTTTGCGGGTAATGGCACGCCAGCAAATTTAGTCCCATTTTACTCTTGTTATCTCAGATGGTTTGAGACCACACCACTAAATGCTGATTTTCAGAGAGTCTTTGCAGTGATTGGATGGTCTGCCATCCATTCTGATGACATGGCTTGATAATCGAACTTGGCACTGGCTTTGGCTATGATTTGAGGTTGTTAACCTTATTGTGCCGTCAGATCCCAATGATTGAGCCAACAGCCCGCAAAGATAATATTTCCAGCTGCTTGATGTATATGCGGCATACAGTCCCGGTCTCGCAGCCGTAGGATAAGGAGGTGAGGAGCACTATGTTACACCTTCAACTTGTTGGATAGGGTAACATTGTGATGGTCGAGTAATCTGTTATGAAGCTTTCAGATTGACATGCTAGCTAAATGTATATGGTAAATTAGAATAACAGAATATAAAGAAACAGACACGAGTGTCTTTTAGTCCTGGAAAGAACGAAATACGCTATACAAAGAGTGTTGTAAGATGTGACTGAATTAGTATATTGTTCTGAATTAATATTACAAGTGCACAACTGATTATACAAGGAAATATTTAACACAAAAACTGTAATTCTGATAGATTGTTTCATCAATAAATTATGTTTCTTTGTTTTTTAATAACAAAATAAAATAAAGACACTATTTGATGTTTTCTGTGATACTGAACATATCATTCATCCAATACGCAATAGGGCTGCAACGAGTAATGTAAACATTACTCCTACCCAAAATTCTTTATGGACAATAAAACCAGACAACACACGCCATTGTTTTGCCTTTTGTGTAAGAAAGTGTTTCACAGAATAGTGAATTACATGAATATATTACTGTTTGATTTTATTAATTAGTTTACTTGTTTTATTTTACTATTCATCTATTTTATCAATACTAATTGGTGATACCACATAATTGCCATCCCGAAAGTTTATAACCTTTTACATTTTGTTTTTAGTCGATAGCGTATTTACTTTCCTGGTAAACAAATCTTGAGTGTCTGAAATACAGACCTTGTAATGACCTATTTATTTGTGCAGTTATGTGAATATATTACTTTTGGAATATTCTAATACCTTGCTGTTAATTTGCTATTAAAATGT
This sequence comes from Unio pictorum, assembly GCA_030141615.1. NCBI lineage: Eukaryota > Metazoa > Mollusca > Bivalvia > Unionida > Unionidae > Unio > Unio pictorum. The sequence goes on along the minus strand of JARLTB010000016.1, from coordinate 2,996,594 downwards.
TCTCTAGACGTTATTATATCTATGAAATTAATTTTGTCTGGTCTCTAACGTATATGAGCGCCAAAAACGTTTTAGCACAAACCCTTATGAGGCACATCATATTTCTTTATTATATCTGCTAAATGTGCGGTAAACATTTGATTAAAGTTTAAGCCATTGCTTTATGTTTGGTCTAATGATTGTCTTTTTAAACTTGCTTTATGAATTGAAAACTAAGATTTCCATATTGTGTTGAATATATTGCTATCCTTTACTTAATATGGATCAGGAACTTATGGTGAGCTAGGCCAAACGAATCAATTCGCCTGAGATATATTAAAGACACATCTTCAATTTTACTTTTTGTCTATTGAAAGTACATCTACTTTGCTATATCGACAGGTAATATTATTCGTGATACAACCACCGTAAAATGTGTCTTTAAATGGTACGTCTATTTACAGAGTAGATTATGGTCATTATATTATTCGCATTCCGTTTTTAATCGATTGAAACAGGGTTTAAGCTAAAACAAATCAGCTTTATCTAATCAATGGACGTGTTTACAAATATCACACTAATTTAAACTGTTTTTACATTTTAACGTACATTTCCAGATAACATGAACAATCAATGTTATAAAGTTTTGGTTTCGTTGTTATCTGTTATATTCATGTTGTAGGATATAGTCTTTTCGATTATTTCAATCATTGCAATTATCAGCTGCTCTAAACAGTCTATGCAATGATGTATAAAGTTTGTTTTTTCTTTAATCAATCGAAAACTGCAATGCTTAGTAGTTAATAAATAGTACTTACAATCCAATTTTAATTAAATTAAAGCAATCCTTGGAATGGATATACTTTATTTGACTCCTTGGAATATAGCTCAATAGTTCCTACCACTGATTCGTTTCTGTGTATTTAAAAATTGTAAGGTACTTACTCCCAAAGCAAACACTACAGCAGTAATCGGGTACTTTATGTTCTAACTTCCATCCAAGTCATAAGAAGGAGCCACATTCAAGAATATTACTGATGTCCTAAGTAGTCTTGACCAATGCTATAACAACTACCAATATCACTACCAATATTCCTAAGCAGCATAACACATCATATTGTAAATATTTGCTGCTTTTGGCTCTTTGGCATTCTTGCGATCCTTTTCAAAACTGTTTACATAATTTAACTTTGCAATGATCATTTATCTTTTTTGAAGTTACGTTCTCTGGTAATTCGCAATGTTTAGTTTTTCCTCAGTTTTACATTCCCAAATGTGTTCACTTCCTTCCATATATTTTAGAAGTACACTGGGTCAAAATATTTTCTAGACCACTGCCCAGAGGAGTCTTAAATATGAAAAGACGAGTGACTCCACATGACTTCCAGGGGATAAATGGCTCGGGTTTTTCTTTTTATAAATCATTCCCCGGCTCGGTAGTGTTAAAACTTCATAAAACACAACGAGTCCAGTTTTGTAAAAATAGTTACGTTTCACATATTTTAGGTCAGAAATTGGATGAAATTGCTATAAGTGATTTGTTTCTTGTGAAATGAAAAATCAGCGATAAGTTTGTAAAATAAGGTAAACAGTTAAGATTTTAGGGTCAATGTAAACTTTTAGACGCATATTATTTTTAAAAAGTGTTTCTGGTCTATGATTACAAACACTAAAAGGAAGACATAATAACTGAGACAAGTAGTTACCTCACCGCGCACGAACGTTTTATCAGTTTCTTTGATTATGCTTTTTATTAATAAAATTATTGTCATCGGATGCAACGTGAATGTCCAGTTAAACACGTTGATGTTTATGCTTTCAATAATTGTGTGGATGAAAGGGGATTGGATTTGACTCTGAATCAATAATTATATTTGATCAGTTTAGCCGTGCACATCTCACGTCGGCTGAAATTCTCATTTAACTGAATGGGATAAAAATGTATTGAAGTCGATGATTCTTCGATCTCTACCGTTTCTCAAGTTCTCAAGGCAGCGTACACACCATCTATACACAATCACCATTTATGTCAAATCGTTATTTTGATGTGTTGATGAGGACAGAAGCTAAACAAGTGTTGTAGAGAACTTGCATTATCATTTGAAGTTACACTGACAAGTATGGAGGGTTCAGATTACAACTCTATGGTACACACCGCGTCGTTATCATGTTGACACTACATGATACTCAATACTCCCTCTGTACATTCTCAATTTCAAATTGTCATGATCTTACAAAAATTCTAACGACGATATATTGTCTCAAGTATAAAAAAACGAATGAACAATCAAACAGTTAAATTTAAAAAAATGACAAAACAAAAACAAAAACAAAAAATGAAATAAACCATGTTTTTATAAATTTCTTGATATCACTTGGAACAAGCTCGATTTGCTCTTTTGCAATTATGTCTTTGATCCCTGTTGCACGGATACATGTGTACAAAGAAGCAGGTACAAACGTTTCCGATTCAAATTAAGTACGACAAATTTTGGACGTATAAATGATAGAGATATAATTACACAAATAAATGTCATTTTTACAATAACTCTAACCATTTTAAGAACAAATGGTTGAATGACTCTAAAGACAGCTACTTTAAACTAATTAACAATCGCGGGACATTTATCTGCGCCAAAGGTAACCAAAGTCCACTAATCTGTATTGAATCGAACGTTTATCGTCGGTGCTTTCTTTATGCAAAGAAGCATAAAAAGAAATATTTACTTTGAACGAGCTCTTTTAGATTCGTGCTGTTATATGTCATACAATGTTCTCACGCTGTTTCATTTCATTTGTTCAGTCACTCTAGCTTTCCTAATCGTGTTAATGCTGACATTTATCTACATTGTTCACTAATTATAACATCGCTCCGGTGGCCTAGTGGTTAGAGCGTCATCCTCCGATGCGGGAGGTTGTCGGTTTTATCCCAGGCCGAGTCATACCAAAAACTTATAAAAATGGTTCCAACATCTGCCTAGCTTGGTGTTCAGTATTAAGAGGTTATTGTTAGGACTGGTGGGCCTGGTGTCAGGATAATGTAACTGGGTCGAATATTATGCTACATGTCTGTGGCATGATGCCATAGTGCTAGACATCACTATAAACTGCCACACTGCAGACATCATAGCGACATGACTGAACAATTGTTAAAGCTACGTTACAAATCCAAATCACACACATGCACACTAATTATTATACTCATAATTTCATCGACTTCTTAAAGCATTAATGCTTTTAATGTTCACATATTTCCTCATTTTATCCTACCGTTTCATTCATAAAACCATTTCATTGACCTTTCGAAATGACTGTGATGTTTCTGTAAACATCCCCAACTGATATTTTGTTGAACATAATGCTCACAGAAAACTTTGGCCGTTTTAAACATTCTCTCTTTCATTAGTATAATTATTTATCAAAACCTACGACTATGTATTTATTTATTCTTTCAGGAGACCTAGAAAACATTTTATAGTTTCCTCATGGTTGGACACTGCTTTACTTCTTACAGCAATGCAAGTTTCATCGGGTAAACAATAACTTTTATATAACTTTGTAGTTGTAAACAGTTGCTATCTTTGTCATTTTTATTACAAAATATATTTAAAAATTGTTCACGTTTTTGTGTATGTATTCTAATTTGTAGTCAGCGCATATGCGCGAAGTTAAAGTGTGCTCACAGCCTGATGAGTATTTGCCTATTATGTCGGGAGTGTGTGTTAAGTGCTGTGGCCCTCTTCTTATATTATGTGACCTATATTTCATATTTACTTATTACGTGCTGAATTTCTAAAGCACGGTTTGATTAAAGTTATTGTCTACGATGTCACCTTATTCTATTGCAAAGGACAGAAAACAAAAAGAGCTATAATCAAATGTAATAAAATATATATTCTTCGCCAAGCAAGGACAGATCTATAATGCTAAAGAAAACAGAACATTCCAGTATTAATTAGTTGTCCTTGTGAAGCGGGCCATTCCTTTAAGTCACTTGGTGCCTCATTATACTATTCAGTTTTTTTTGTTTCAAAACAATTTTCCATATGCGTGTGACACCGATTTCATTGTAATATTTTTTTATTACAACAATATCAATATTCATTTTAGAATATGGACAAGAAGAAGAAAAACAGTCAAACATGTTACGAGGCATTACTCTTTAAATGAGTAACAGAAAAGAGTGATAAGCAGCAAGCTTGATGAAATTCAACAACTAATTTATTTCCCTAGAATACAAGGGCAACATGTAAAACAGAAACTTATGGTATTCCGAATTAAATATTCCATTTCAGGGCATACAATCTTTAAATATACTAATATACCATAAGAAGCCTACTTTTACACCATGCAAAGTAAGAAGTTGCACATATGTTAAATCACGTATTATGCAAGATCGACCTTGCACGAGACCTTAGCTGGCAATTCAGGTATTGGTATAATTTTTTGTATGGTCCGAACGTTTGGAATTGACCACTGTTTGGACATTGCATCATGAGGAGCACTTTATATACTATATGAATTTAATATCCAAAATAATAAGAAAGACAAAGAAGTTTGAACTCGAACATTTTGATATCAAACATTGATACAAAATATAATTCAAGAGAGGATATTTTGCTGCTCTTTCAGATAGATAGATAGATAGATAGATAGATAGATAGATAGATAGATAGATAGATAGATAGATAGATAGATAGATAGATAGATAGATAGATAGATAGATAGATATAAGTTCCCAATTACACAGCAAATCACAGGCTTTCAATCTTTCCATCATCACTGGACAAAAAAGGACATATTATTTGTTGTTCAAAGGTGGTTTAAGAACCCAACCCCCAAAATCAAGTATAATTTTAGGATTTTTCGGTAAGTTTGATTCAGTCTATGATTCAAGCATATTCTGCTTATGTCTTCATCAAAATCTGCGTTTGCTTGATCATTAAAAAGTTGCATAGTCATCCAAAAACAGGTCATTTGTATTCGTTATTTTCTTGTGCTCCTAGGATTGTACTAGAGTAGGTGTTATTCTGTTTTAAAGTTTTCTTGACCTGGGAGAGTTTATCAAACCGACTGTTGTGGAATGTAAATTATTTAATAATTTAAATACGAGTGAATAAGCAAATGCAAATGAATCATTTATCTGAAAATATTTAAAAAGCTCTTGTTCAACTTTTGCGTATTTTCTGCTTTCAACATTCCTGTATAGGTTCATCAACTCGGGATTTTTGTATGTACTTTAAAAATATGTTGATGCTTCTCTTTCTCCATCTGAACAATTGATATCAAAATATGAATCACGCTGTCTTATCTGCTGGATATTCATGAGATTATCGACTTTATCAGGTTTACCAATGTGTTTATCAATGTAATCAAACGTAGATTTTACAGCATAATCAACAACTTGCTTAACAAATAAATGCATGTACACAATAATAAAAGAACCAGCAAATGACTTTGATTCAGCAGCTAATGGTCCCCTATATTCACATATTCTACTATCATCAACTGGCTCTCCGTCAACAACTATTCGAGCGTAGGTTTTCATCAGCGACAGTAACACAATGACCAACGGTGAATCTATTGCTCACAGAGTCGGTAAAATGTCTAAATATTAAATATTTTATCCGAAACAGCAGATCATATGATTTGTATCCTGTCAACCGCTTTTTTTCTCCTCGTCACTTAATTCTCTATGACATGACAATTTCAAAGTATTGAAGATGTGTATGTCTCCTGCTCAAGATATTCAACTAGCACATCAATATTTATCTTTCTCAATTTGTGTGTGCTTTGAACACGGCATAATACTTCGTATCTGTATAACCATTAAATTATTTTACTCTGTTAATGATCTTGCTGAACACAACTAAGTATGCTATTTTAAAACTCACCCCATCATTCATCTTGTTGTGCATTTTTAACAATAAACCAAAATCCTTGAATTTTAATCCTAATGCGTCATGCAGACGTTTTAAAATATAATCTATTACGTATTTTTGTTCATGTCTTATCATGTATTTTCTGTTAAAAAATTAATTTATGTTTGATTATGGTAAATATATCCGTTGAAGGGTAATTAATCCATAAAGGCTTGGAAAGAAGGAGACAGGGGAAAATGTAATCATTTTGATACATGTTTCTTTTGGTGCCCTTCCATATATGACTATTTTACCAACATTCTTTCGGTAAAGTATATTATGCAAAGTCAATGAGATTAGCATATACATAAAGAAATACACGCCCCCCTCCTATTTCTGCCGAGCAGTAAAGCAAAAATACTATAACATGGTAAATGTTAGTGAATTTAAAGTAACAAATAATGACTGCTTTGAGTATGTTCGTTCCTTTTCAGTCTAACGGATTCTAACAGATATAAAAAATATGAATGACAGGGAGGGTACTGCAATAAATGAGAATGTCAATTATTATGTATATTTGATTTAACTTATATATTGATTCAATTTAATTGTTGTTTGTTAGTTTTAAATGTCTTATTCCATTACATTCTATTGTAATGTAACTTTGTTCACTGGATTTAATTTTGTCCAGAATGGAGTTCAGTTCTTACTGATTTTTAAAAAAAAACAATTTGACGTAAACAGCTAATATCAGAGAGATTTTATCTAATGAAGACCTAGTTCCTGACCTTAATTCACAAACAGTAGCAGTTCTGGTAAAGAAACTTTTTTAATTTTTATTTTGTATTCTTTCCCAGAGTAACAACCGTTGATTTCAGTTAAGGTCATGTTTGGAGAACGTGAGGTTAGGCATGTAAAAAGCTTCTATTTTGTTCTAGAAAGATGACCATGTGACTCTAGAAAGATGGTTTATGGTAAATATATCGGTTGAAGGGTAATTAATTCATGAAGGCATGGAAAGAAGGAGACAGGGGAAAATGTAATCATTTTGATACATGTTTCTTTTGGTGTCCTTCCATATATGACTATTTCACCAACTTTCTTTCGGTAAAGTATATTATGCACAAAAATATTGCTTTTCTCATGCAATGTAATCAATTTTTATCATCAGCAAAGGATTATATGGGTGTCACTTTCGAACGGCATGATTAGCGTGTGCGTTATTGTTATACAGGAGTTCCTTCTTTCATATCCTATCGTTATTCGTAATCATCAGCTAACCCAATGAATGCATGTCATTACTAATATTATTATGCGAAATGTCTATGATTACATTAAGTTCCTATTTCTTTCATTAGACGCTATGACCTGCTCGGCAACAATCCAACAATACATTTAACCATTACAGTACATCGAGCAAACAAAAAGTACATTTAGCTCACTAGTCCACAACTATTAAAATCGACTTTAATCATGTACATCAGATCATCCAGCGAGTAAGCCATGATTTGTATTATGATATGTTCCATACAAGAAGGCAAAATGTGTCAGTGTGTTGAATTTTTTTAAAAATGTCTACTTTAATATTTCCTTACAACTATTATAATATTGATTCATTCAACGAGACGTATTTTCGTTTGAATTACAGGTACAGTAACGCTAACCAAAAGTCCAACTTTACCCGAGAAGAATTGCGTGGCTACAATTTCGTGTTCTTCGACTTTGGATAAACAGGTTTCTATTTTCCTGAATGAAAGAGCCTTGACAATTTGTAACAATGCGAGTTGTTTACCTCCACAAAGCCAAGACGGTCGCCGTGTATTCAGTGTAACCAATCGTGAAGCTAAAGTAACCATTAAATCCCTTAATAGAGACAGAGATCAAGGAAAATGGAAATGTTCGTCAGGGGAAGCAGATAGCATTGACATATTGGTTTATAGTCAGTACACAGTACACACATTTTGTAATGACAATTTCTAACTTTATTAATGTTTGAAAGTGCAAATATGATTAGTAATCAATTATCAGTGTGTTTCCTACAGAAAAGGTTTTACACTATATATAATCGACATTCATTATTCATAATATGTAATGTGACTGTCATGAACTATTGAAACAAAATGATGAAACAAAATTCTACCAATATACCAGTTCCCATTCAACTATGGGACAGCAGTATTGCAATAATTATAACAACTGACTCCAAAGCCTATATGTGCCATATTTAACCTCCCCCATCTTGCTGATAAATGTTAAATTTTGTCAGTGCTACAAACATACCGACATGTAATGACAAGAGCCCCATGTGTGTCCACTTGTAAAATGTGCGTCACCTACTCTTTCATACTAGTTTAGATAAAATTGAATAGGCCAGAGCTGGATAAAGTACTTTTGATTGCCATGTTCAGTTTACATCTAAATTCACACCCGAGCTAGTTGTACTTCACTTTAATCGAAACTTCATTGTCTCCGTTCTCACTCTTGAAACTAAGAGAAAATGGAGGACGTTTAATTTAGTGCAACGTAAACCGAAATTTTATAGAAATAGGAAGTTGTAAGTCTCGAAATTGTACTGATGCAATCAAAACAGAAATAATGACTACATCAGTTAAACGTCAAAAACTCATTATTCCAGTAAGTTAAAGCGAGGATTTATGCTTAATGACCTTTCAGTTTAGGTTTTATGACATTCATTAATTATTTCATTTTCATCAGGCATTACTAACATCAATACATTGTACATATTATGTCATGAAGTTCTTAGTTAATCGAGTACAACTGAAACATCAGACTTGATTTGTCTCTAGTGAGTAACGTTAGTCAAATAAAACAATGTACAATTAGGTTAAACGTTATTGTTAATACAATGTTTCACTAAATTTAACCTCTAATTGCTAGAAGCACTGGCTCAATCTTCATTGATTTAAGGATGGGCTATATATCTGGTTAACCAGTTTTTGCTTATTAACATGCTAATGAATTTCAAGGTTTCTTCAAACTCAGTTGCTGGGAAACGTCGTAGCTTACTAAGAAACCCTATATTTTGTACGGGTAAATATAGTGTATATTCAAGACATATTTCAAGTGTTATTCCTCAGGGCTCTATATTATATCGTCTTCTATTTCTTCTTTGTGTCAATGACGTAGACTTCTATCCAGTGTACTGTAATATTATCACTAATGATTATAAAGATATCTGGTACATCCAACGACTCCATTAAAAATAAATTTCAAATCGACCTCAACAATTTATCCGTTTTGGTATCAACAAAAGAGATTACATCTTAAAGGATCTAAACCGAAATTGATTACAATTCAAACAAGGCAGCTATGTACTAATATATATTTACCTGACATTATATGATTTAAACTTGTTTTGTGATAATATATATATATATATATATATATATATATATATATATATATATATATATATATATATATATATATATATATATATATATATATATATGCAATAAAACTATTAGTATCTACCTGATTGTTGTCGACTCTAATGAGTTTTCTTCAAAGGCAAATACAAAACATAGAGAAGACAACAAATAAAACAAAAAGAAAAAGAAAAAGAGCAAAATAAAAACGGTTCTATTTGCGAAACTGTACATGGTCTTTTTCTACAGGTACTCAACCTTTTTAACAATATTGTATAAACGAATTTTGTTCAGCTTGTTGCTGAAACTGGAAGATATTTGTTTTGACCTAGAAATTGATGATCCATAATGACATCTATTATTTTATGAAAAATTGATGTAATCGTAGATTATATCCCGGATGTTTCATTGTTGTAGTCGTCATAGGCTATTAAGCAAAGTTAGAGAATTTTTTAAAAGAAAATTTGTTGGCTGCAAGAGATAATTTTATTTGTTAAAGGTTGTCGTTTTCTAGTCTGCTTGGTTTAAACCGCTTGGTTTCAATGTTCTAAGCCGGGGTATCCATTAATACTCCTTTTCATTTCTGGTTTGGGTACTCCAGTTGGTTTCAATGTTATAAGCCATTAAGACTCCTTTTCATTTCTGGTTTGGGTACTCCAGTTGGTTTCAATGTTCTAAGCCATTAAGACTCCTTTTCAATGTTCTAAGCCGGGGTATCCATTAAGACTCCTTTTCATTTCTGGTTTGGGTACTCCAGTTGGTTTCAATGTTATAATCCATTAAGACTCCTTTTCATTTCTGGTTTGGGTACTCCAGTTGGCTTCAATGTTCTAAGCCATTAAGACTCCTTTTCATTTCTGGTTTGGGTACTCCAGTTGGTTTCAATGTTCTAAGCCATTAAGACTCCTTTTCATTTCTGGTTTGGGTATTCCAGTTGGGGTTGTGAGCAACAGCAATAAGTGTTATATCACAGTGTTCGTAATGTCAATGATACAAAGTTGCGATGTAACCTGTCCAGACTATATGGTACATTTTGGGTTTGAAGGAAGACACATACTGTAATCTATTTAATGCTTTCTTTTTCTGTATTTATTTCCTCCCATTAGAATAAAAATGCCTTGAATAAGGGTCTGAACATGTATCATTTAATATTCAAATGTCAAAAGGCTGCTCCATTTCCACACCCCCACACCCCCGCCTTCCTCTCCCTCTGACTTAGCCTGCAAGGCAGCAGGCTAATCAAATTACATTATGATGGGCTATGCACAAATGGCTTCGTGGTAAATCTCCCTGACTCTCTCTCTCTCTCTCTCTCTCTCTCTCTCTCTCTCTCTCTCTCTCTCTCTCTCTATGTTTAAATCGTACGTGTGTCTTATATGTTTAAATCAATATTAATGAAAGTAGAAATTCAAAAAATAAAAGAAGCGACATATCATTTGCAAAGTAGATTGCGATTATTTGCAAGAGGTAAAGGACTATATTTAATAGCGAACACACTGGAAAGGGTTGTGAATAGTTCATAAATTCTATGCATTCTATCAAAGCACAGCTGCTTGCAATAAATCCTGCGTTTGATCGCAAGTAAGTGCATTTGTATGTCATATAAATAAAATACATGCTTAGAATGTACCCTGTATATTTGATATACCAGTAGTTGTATAAATTTTTAACTGAAAGGAAAGCTAGAAAGCCCATTTTCTTGTTGTAAAAAATTGTACATCACTTATCTGCAAAGTTACTACGTACACAATAGTTTTAATCAGTGTGTAATAACATTACTTGTCTCAAGGTTCCAAAAAAAATATAGATCCTTTATTACAAAGACACTGCTTCATATCTGCATACAATATTTCAAGAAATGTAAGGTTGTGTTAGACTGAAAGTCCAAACATTGGAATTGTGTTAAACTACATTACACAACAGTTACTGCCAATCAAACGCTTTGTATACATTATGTCTTTTATTCAAAGCATTCCCAAGCAGCCTGTCTCTCATTTACGGAGGGAACACAGATTTTGACCTTGCCAGATCCAGTGTTACCCTGCAATGTCAAACGGATACGTGCACATATCCTGCTCCAAATGTGAAATGGTATTCCTCTGTAAGTACATTGTTTGATACTAAGAGACCATTGGAACCTAAAGATTATCATGGTTCGGTTTTTGGTGCAAAACGTTACTACACAAAATTCTGTTGATTCCAAAAAACAAATGTTTGTACCTTTTCAATCGTTTTGTTAATATTTCTCATGTTAAAGGTTTTCATCAATAACGAAAATTATTTCTTGTATTGCTGTTGAAAAACAACTCATTACAAATGTAGTATTCATATTTCTAAACGTCAAAACGCACGTAGTCTCAAAAGACTTTGTTGACAATATTTTCATCATTCAACCTTTTGAGCAGAGTACAAGATTTATATATTAAATAGTTGCGTAAAAATGTTTAGGTTTTTATATTTGGAAATTTGTGTTCATATGCAGAGACCGAAGTTCCTCGTTTTCCCGCAAAGTTAATTACGACTGTAATAACGCAAAGCCAGACAATTTCACCTTTTAAGAAACTATAGATTTACAAACCAAGTTATTGATCTAGACGTTCACTGTAGAATCTAGCTGAAAAGATGTTATCATATGAAAAAGTCGTTATATGAAAAGTCAGCGTGATAAGCATATACATAAAGAAATACAACACCCCACCCCCCATTTCTGACGAGCAGGAAAGCAAAAATACTATAACATGGTAAATGTAAGTGAATTTAAAGTAACAAATAATGACTGCTTTGAGTATGTTCGTTCCGTTTCAGTCTAACAGATTCTAACAGATATGACAAATATGGATGACATGGAGGGTACTGCAAGAAACGAGAATGTTAATTGTTATGTATATTTGATTTAATTTATATTTGATTCAATTTAATTGTTGTTTGTTAGTTTTATTTTTTTTCCATTACATTCTATTGTAATGTAAATATGTTTAATGGATTTGATTTTGTCCAGAATGGAGTTCAGTTCTGACTGATTTTTAAAAATATTTTTTGACGTAAACATCTAATATTAGAGACATTTTATCTAATGAAGACCTAGTTCCTGACCTTGATTCACAAACAGCAGCAGTTCTGGTAAAGAATCTTTCTTTTAATTTTTATTTTGTATTCTTTCCCAGAGTAACAATCATTGATTTCAGTTAAGGCCATTATGGGAGTACGTGAGGTTAGGCATGTAAAAATCTTCTATTTTTTATTATTGGATTATTTTTGGATTAGATTCGTAAAACCATAAGTTCTTTTTCTCATTTTTTTTATTGTTTTTCTAGGGAAATAAATTATTTGTTAAATTGTACAAAGCTAGTTGTCTTCACTCTTTTTATTACGTTTTGTATGAATGTAAACACGTAACACGATCTCGAAATGAATTTACCAATTACAAATCGAGATATTGTTTGAAAACAATAAATATGTGTCCTGGCAAGATTCTCGTTGTTTGCTATCAGTCCACTGTACCATGGATTATTTTATTTCTTAATGAGCTCTTCTTAATGAGCTCCAGTCCAAGAATATTATAGATGAGCATTTGGTATTTCCAGTAGAAATTAATTAGAATAAATATTTCAACGCAAATCAAACACAGAACACAACAGTAAGGCTGATTCTTCATCAGATGTTAAATGCAAGAATGTTTAATTGCTCCAGTAAATATCATTATATAAAAAGCCAAGACACAAACCTACAACCAGGATAAGGGTCAAAAGATCCAATCTAGAACTTCAAAGTTTTGAACACGATAAGATATATTGCTAGAATTATAATAAAGACCATGAGAAACAATATATGTATCAGCGAGGAATTGCAATGTCCCAGACCCAGACCCAATTGATCATATTTACTTTTATTATAAATGATCAAAACATTTATTCTACACTCATAGATAAATATTAACTATGTATTATTTGTTTAAAAATAAAGGTTGCTGGTCATATACACATTGAAACTAATTTTGGACAAAATATAGTCCAAAATACAATTACACACAACATATAATTATGGAGAACAAACTCACAAATGCAACTTTAATGTGCATAAAAAATAAAATCAATTCATCGACAATTATGTAAATAACATCTTAATGTGACATATACTGCGAATAAGTATGTTAGTCTTGGTGAATGTGGACGATACCCTTTGAGAACAAATATATGTTCATTTATGAAAAATATTGGATCAAATTATACATATGCCAACGAGCAGATATCCCGTCTAATATTATATCATGGTAAAGCCTGATGATGCTGGTAAAAACGTATCAGCCGGTAAAATCAAGAGCATTCCTTTTGCTCATTTGTTTGGTTATGCATGGCAACGCATGTAAAACAATTTTCTAACTATTTCTCAAAATACATTTAGTCTGGTCAGTACAAGTCGTTTTTAGAAACTTCGGGACTATTTAATAATAGATGTTCTGTTCATTCTCAGGAACATTTGTGCATCTTTTCGACGTTCTAACTATGATTTAATACGTGAACGACGATATCCACTAATATTGAAGGAGATCGAACAGGATGCAAACTATTGTAATTCTTAAAGAAAATATAAAATGTGTAGAGCGTATGAGATGAATCTAATATTGTTCGTATATATAGTTCTTATACAAAATGAAGAGGGAAATATCCCCACGAGATATATTGCAACCCTTCAGATGGTTTATTTACAATTATAATATCCACAAAGAAAATAAGCCTTAGAAAAATGTTTCAAAAGTTTTATATTTTGTTTATAAACTAAGAAATATGAAATATGTTAAAAATATCAATATTAACACTTAAACAAGTGGATTTTACTATACTGTTTATGGCCATACTCTGTTTGATATGTTATGCTTTATGACATACAGCCCTATAAATATTGTGTCCTGTTCTAGAAACATTTTCATGATTTTTACAAGGTACTTGTTATACTGGATACATTAGGTTGATTGGTGCGTGTGGTTTGTGTCTTTGAAATTCTCCGCAATGTGGCCTAATGGTTAGAGCGTCCGCCTAAGATGCAAAACGTCGCGGGTTCGAACCCGGCCGAGGGATTCTAAGGACATAAAATTGGTACAAATAACTGCCTCGTTAGGCGCTCAGCATTAAGAGGTTAGTTTTACAACTAGTCGGCCTCTTGTTAGAATAATGTGGCTGGGTAGGACATGATGTTACATGTCTGAGACATTATGCCACAGTGCTAGAAGTCACCATAAATATCCACACTTCAGCTGCAACATTGAAACCAGGTGTGTTCGTTATAAACATAAAAAGATTTCGTTCATATATATATAACATTTGGTAGAATAAGTAAGTTCCATGACGTATCTATTGTACATACTATAGTTTAATTGCCCGTCTTTGCGCATTCCTGTTTCTATAGGATGTATATAGTCTAATCTTTGCTCAGATGTATCGTACTGAAATATTCGTGTGTTCTTGGATTCACGTAGATAGTCTGTGACAATAAGGAAAATGTGACGTTGATTCGTATGGTCTGACTAGCTGACTCTTGCAGAAAGTTATTCCAAACACACAAATTTTCCATACAACTGTTTATCATTTAGAGATAGAACAGTATCCAAAATTCTAATGTAATTCTTTAAACCAGGGCAACTACATTCCTATTCAAAACACAATCAAATGGAACAAGATGCATTTTATATTTTATATTCTAGAATGTTCAAGGCAAGGAAGCTCAACTGTACAACGCAACAAGTGTAAAGATGGAAGGAGTGGTAGAAAATTGTTCATTCCCTGAAAATATATTTGCAAGCAATCTCATTCTACCCATTTACACCACGTGGTACAATAACAGCGACAGGACTGTCAAATTTTTTTGTGGGATAGAATATTTGGATTCTTCTAGAAACATAAATTCTTCGACATCGAAGGGAATAGCATTTGCAGGTTATGTATATATAATTCGCATGAGCTCACGAGTCTAACTTCAAGAGGTTTATGTATTATTCCGCTACGAAAGCATGTGTTGTATTCTTAAATATGTAGGTTTGACCGTTACAACCTCTAAGGTACTGGGTATACAAAATACACCATATGAGATCTGTACATTTAACTATAACGCAAATTACCCTATCACCCTTCGCACAATTCAATATCGTGTTTTATTTGAGCACAAAATGTAAGTATGTATCTGATTTCTTCGGAAACAATTTTCATTATGCAATGACAACAATTGCACAGCTGTCAAGGGGAAAGTATGTGATTAATAAGATGTCCCCGGAATTACGTTACTTTAATATTTCAAATACACTTGCAGTTCTTAATATAAACATGATTCAACTCTCTAAGGTTTACCTGTCAATTCGATGAATGAAATGATCCAACTTGTGACAGTAGAAGTTAATACAGTGGAGCCTCGTTAATCCGGACTCCGTTTATCCGGAAACCTCGCTATCCGGACATAATTCAACGGGAACGGAATTCCTAAACGTTAATTTGCTCCGTTAATCTAGAAATCCGCGTTCCTGATCCGGAAATCAAAATCGGGGACCAAAGTGTAAAATTACATTAAAACTTGTCTCGATAATCCGGAAATAATCTGTCCAAAAATAAGAAAAATTCGAAAAATCGTATATGAAAATACATTCAGTAGAATAATGCATAAAACACAATTGTGAAGCCCTTGATAATATATGGACACTATCAATAACTAAGTAGCGTGACCATATTGTAACCAGCGATTGAATAAACAATGTCTGTTTTAGCTAGTCGGCGACAGGGGTGTTAATAATTATATAAACAATGGGATCAAATCGTTCACGCTTTTTGACATAACATATGGTAAATAGATTAAAAGTGTCACTAAGCATCTTTGTTGTTTACCAATTATATGTAACAAAATCACAGTTTATTGATGGCTGTACAAAGTTGACTGATTTAAGGTGTGGACAATATAGGTCTTCATTTCCGAATAAAAAATCATTCTTGGCCATGAATCGTGACATTAAATATTGAGCTCCACTTTGAATACACGATTCCATTAAGAAAAAATATCAAAATCACGGTAGCAGTGTTCAAATTCCATGCATAGGCTTCCATTGAATCAAGGACTGGTATTATGATGACCTTATTATGACCAATAAAGACAACCCCAAGTGCTATGAAATTTCAATTATAAGAGTTTAACGTTTTTTTTACTGCGTTTGTCGTGGTACAAACTGTCAGTTGCCGACTCACACAGCTTACATAACACCCTTCGGGCGATATTTGCGGTGTGAGTCGGCAACTGACAGTTTATACCACGATAAACGCAGTAAAGACAACTTTAAACTCTTCATCGTAACAGCTCTAAAACACGACTTATAAAAACGACTGCATTTTCTTAGTTTACCATAACACAATAAACTGTGAGATAACACTTTGTATTCGTTGTACATTTTACAGTACATTGCATTTAAAGCTAGCATATACATGTACATATATATATATACGGTGTGATGATATCGTAAAATACAAAAAAAATTGCATGATTCAATTATCCGGAAAACTCGTTATTCCGGACATTTACTGGGAACGAATGTGTTAGGATTAACGAGGCTCCACTGTATATTCATATTTAGAAGAAATAACAACAAAAGGGAACACATTTTGTCCAAGATATTCTTTTCATATTATGAATCGTTTAATTCTTATTTTAGATATCACTTCCCTGACATTAGCATAATTTTTATCACCAAAGAAAAAATCAAATGAAAATTTGAGTGTCATGACTATATACGATCATACGACGCATGCTTATTACCAGCAGGTATCTGTCCTAAATTATCAAAGTAACTCTTCAAATAACCTTGGTAATTCATCCGTATCTATGAAAATCACCATATGTTTAGGTGTCATATGTGTTATGCAAATAGTTGACAGCTAACGACTGTTTACAGCAGTCAAACAATGTTTGCAGTGCTATAAATCATAAATTGGCAATTAAATGTCATTAACCTCTAACAACGATCGATAACCAATGTCAGCTATAGAAACGTTTTCCTAACAAATTAATCAAAAGTGTTATTGTCATACATTTGACATCAAAATAAATGTTGTAAGAAATAATCTATAAATACTAATGTGATATTTTCCTTGCCACCATTCGTTTAATACGGGAGTTACAAACATGGTAGACAATGAACTACAGAAAACGTGCAACGTGACAGTAGGATTATATTTATTATAGCCACGCTCAAGCACGGGTATGCTTTCTAAACATGAATACTTTATGAAAACTAAAGGACAATATTTATTACATTAAAAAAATAATTCGTCTCAAGTATGTTGAGTATTTTTACATTTCTCTTTTAAAAACAAGGTTTGTTATACTTTATTAATTGCATGTAGTACGTAGGAATTATAATTTATATAATTTCCAAACAAAATAGAAATTAAGTCTTATTATATATATATATATATATATATATATATATATATATATATATATATATATATATATATATATATATAATAGTGCGATATTGAAATCTTTCAGTGTCAAATATTCGAGTGACACTTAATTTCGGTTTGCAATCAGTGCTAATTGTCAACGAACGACAAATTTGTCCATTGTATTCTAAAACACTTTTGTGATGCGAGTTAACATTGCTGCTTCAAAACTGATATACTGTTTTTAACTACAAGTTTTATTTCGTCTAACCTCTGTGTACTGTTTGTCGTAAAGTATTACAGGTATACAATATTATATGGATGACAAATAAAGACGGGTGATGTAAGTTCACATTAATGACTCATGGAAAAATCTAATTATATAAAGGTTGTACTTGAAGTCTTTTACTGCTTGGAGTTAAATTGTAGTGTCACTTTAATTGATGGCACCTCATTCATTGCATAAATGTACACTAGTGGGTCTACAGATGGCATATTTTACGAACGGTATATCATTAATGGAGGGAGAGAAAAATGAATGGAGGAAGAGAGAGAGAGAAGGAGCTGAAGACGAAGAGAAAGAAAGAAACATAAATAAGGAAATGCAGGTTTGAATGATATACAGAAGGAAAAATATATTACCTTAACGGAAATACAGAATTTCCGAAAATGATATCGCTCCTGTGTTGATACAATTTTCAACCGCTGACATATTTCAGTATCTTACTATAAATATGGTACTATATATATATATATATATATATATATATATATATATATATATATATATATATATATATATATGAGCATCACTCTATATGTCTTTAATTACTTTATTAGTTCGAGTTTCAGAGGTTGAATTAGAACATAGCAGTCAGTCTTTGCGAAACGTATCTAGCCTGAATGTTACAAGTGGGGAGACAGTGACCTTGAAATGTGTTTCCGGAATCAGCCGACCTGTCCCCACAATAGACTGGTACATTGGCGGAGAGAATAAGGGCTCGGGAATCAATGACACCTTTACTTTCATCCCTAGAAGTATGGATCATGATAAGGAGATATTTTGCCGGGCGTACAACGTTGACCCTAAAATAACAGTGGACTCGAGGGGATGTAGGCTGTATGTTCGAGGTATTGTATTAGCGTTTTGTATCAAGATATATAAAAGAAATATTTTCTTAATCGTTTTCTTGTCTTAAGTGGATATATTAAGTTTATGTACTAACATTACTAGTAATATCGATGATTTGGAATCATTAGTACATATTTTACAACTATGCAGTAATTCGAGCAAACATAATTGCGTTGACGAAAACGCATCTGGAGATGATTGGTGTTTGTTTTGTTTTTTATTTCTAGGCTTCTGACTAATTGAAAGACTGCTCAGTAATATAACAAAGAGATACACAAATGGTTAAAAAAATCATCTGTGTATGTTTACTTCCAACGTTGAACATTACTTTATTTTTCTTAAATATTCAGAGGCATACTGTAGTATTTAAGCAAACAAAAGAAAAATGCCTCTTGTTAAAAATAAGTCTTGATTAAAGAAGGAGGGCTTTTTGTTGTGATGAATGTAACTGTTTTATTAAGAAGACTTTTGAAAAAACAGTAGGATTTCGTTTTTGTATTTTAGAGTAAGTCTAAGCTACTTCTCTATATTCCTACGGTCATAATATTTAATAAAAGTTTAATAAAAGTTAATTTATACCTGTGCATAAAGGTTTATAAAATTAGTTAAGGACGTTGACGTCGAATAACAAAGTTCTATACTATGTGTCATTGGTATTTGTTTACAGGCTGCATATTCAAAATAAACATTTAAATTAAAATACCGCTTTTACTAATCGAATACGTTTGCATACGGTCCAACATATCATTCGGATGAAGGCGTTTTATTCATGTCACAATTAGAAATGAATACAATACTAGACTTTAGAGAACCCATCAATTTCATCCCTCCTGCCATCCATTTTTGATTCTAGAATAAATACTTTTCATCAAATTACCAGGGTCGAAATCAACTATGTAGGTCACATACACATCATCCAGAGTGTTTTTGGGCGACACTTCTGGTATTGTTGATGTTTCAGACTTTTTTGTGATATACTCTGTAAATGTTTTAGAGATTATGTTTACCTATTTAGCGTTATTTCTCTTTTGCCATGTCTGAAGCTGTTCAGTAACTATATTAACAGATAATATAACAGACTGATTGGAGATCTTTTTGAAAACGATTGTGTTGTTTGCTTAATTATTGTGCAATAATGAATGGCCTTTTAACCCTTTGATTAGGTTCATGTTGGCGTCATTATTTGCCTACTATACCAGACAAACTAAATTGGGACCTTTACGGTTCCCCACTCAATACTTATGATGACATATTTTATGTAGTACAGGTAACTGAGGTAAAACTATACATCAACGGGCAACCTGTTATAGACGAATCTATTTTGCACGTGCAATCAAACAAAACGCTGTCCATCAGCTGTGTTCCTGGAGATAGTCGACCAGACCCAGTTATAGAATGGTGCGTTGGATCAGAAATCAGGAGTTCTAGTACCAGGCAGTTTTCCTTCACCCCCAGGAACGAGGATCATGATAAACCGATCTACTGTCGGGCTTACACCCTTCAACCCTCTACAGCAGTCGAGTCGTATAAACCAAAGCTCAGTGTCGAAGGTGAATTTAAATTATACAAAAATATTACTATTTATGTTAGAGCAAAAAATTAAATACATTCAACTTATGTATCATGAATTGCTATTGAAGACATTAGAGCAACAACTCAAAAAGTTTACGATAACATTATGAATGCGCATACATTTATAAATCATTAAAACAAAGATTATCGTTTTAAATAACTTTGAATTGTCAGTGTTTGCTTCATAGATGGTGATCTGAATGTCTTCAATAAACAGAACTTATATTATGTTGGCGTTAGCAAGAAAAACTGATTATATAGATATGAGAAAATTTTAATTAAAAATCAATAATACAATCAAGTCAGAATATCATTATTTCTTGCAGCCTTTTAATACAGTGGCTGTTGAGAGTTGTTTAATATCTGATCACGGTACGAAATTGCATGAAATGTTATTTTAATGAGATTAAACATTATTCTTAATAGCTTTGCCCAATTATTGCCTATCTCTTGCCATTAGCATCCAGAACTATATTTCTGCAGATTGTAATTATCTTAAAGTATTTACTGAACGTATTTGCATTGTCTGCAGGCAGATTGTTTTAATGTCATATTATACGATCAGAAGTGAGGAGAACAAACAGCTAAATAGGGCCTGTTTGGAATCATCTTCCTTATTGTTTGCGATTAGCATTTTATTCCATCCAACCGAAGGCACTAGTTATAAATCTTTATGTCAGGGATGAAATATATACATAAAATATTGTTTAGATATTCATAATACAAAAAACTGATAGTCGAATTTTCCAGTTTAGTATGCGATTAATCAGAACAATTATCTATCTTTCAAATTGTCTAGAATTTCGCAATAATTTGTGTTTATTATCAATGTTATTGATTTACATGTCGCATAAAACGAGAATATCAGGAAACTAACTAGCTGATATAGGACTTTGCTAAACATTTTTTTGTGATAGTAACACGCATTGTTAGAGATGGATCATTTATTTCATCCATCAATTTCTACGAAGATTTGCATGCTTAATGTACCGAAAAGTTCACATAAAAATTTACATATGAGACAAAAGTTGTCTTTAAGCATTCATGTTACAATGAAACAGAAGCATTATATAACATTGAAATCTTTTGTTTTTGTTAGAAACGCTCAAATTAATTGAAACTAATATAAATTAATACAACGAATGCTGTATACATATACGTTCATTGAAAAACAATTATAACTTACAACTATTTGAAGTGTTACTTTATGTATATACTGGCTGTAAAAACGTGTCTGTGGTGCCATGACATTTGCTGATGCAATTTATATGACTTGTTATATTTACATGACATTTACATGACTTGTTATATTTACTGGAATTTACTAGGTGATCAGTATAACCATTGGAATCATACGGAGAAAAAAAAATTCGATCTTTTTTCATTTTAAATTGACCAGAAATATGTTATAGAATGCTATAGGTGCTCCAGAGTTATATCTTACATATTGAAGACTCGAAAAGTTTCTAATGCTTACAAAATTGCACTATACTCGTCCAGTATGTGATCAGGTAAAGTATTGGAGTGTACATAGATTTTACTTTATTCCATTTCCACACACATAAAAAACCGCCTTAACAGACACCTGAATTTAACGGACATGAGAGTTTCACCTTCCATTTGTTTTCATTATTTCCCGACTGTTATATTGAGAACGTGTATTTGTAATTCAAAACATGCAGATCTCCATGTTGACCTTATTGTAAAACAGTCGAAATACCCAGGGATGTCTGTGTAAATCAATACTTTTGCAAAGATATAAAATTAGTATAGGGATCTGATCAGTTTTAATTGATTGTGAAAGCAAAAACGGAGGTAAGGCAAGAAAGAAGAACCAATTCTGTTTAAACATATTATGTGGCATATCCATTCTCAAAACGTGTGTACATGTGGTTATTTGGTGTATATATCAAACGCGTTCAAGACATGACACAAGGGCTGGGTGTGTTTGTATCATAAAAGCACATTAAAATGATTAATAGTTTAGATTTATATTATATAAAACAACATATAAGAGTGACAAAATGATTGAAATAGTTATAGTTTCTATGAACATTTATGAACCTATTTGCAATGTTCATGGATAGCCACCAGTGACTACAATGATTCTTGGAAATATCTAATATTAAATTTGCGGCCTTAATATTACAAAAGACCTCTTTAAAACCCTGTTATACCTTCCCGGATTATGGCGTTAAGAGACACTTCGAATCATTTTCGTTTTTGTCCGTGTTATGTTTATAATTATTTCTCTGCATTTTGGTCAATTATTTAAAATTGATAAAGTGCGAAGAAGAAATCAATTGCCAGGATAAGTTATCTATTCAAGTTTTCGAAAGGGTGCTTCATACAGAAACTAATTAATAATATTTCGTCTTATGTACTGGCGATTGAGTGGAGGAATATTTTGTGCACCGAGTGGATTGATATTTGTCTTTGCAATGTAAGAAGAATAAGCATTTCAGACAGAAGAAGAAATATTTTGAAACAGCACATATAATGGCCTGTTTTCACTGATACACATTAATAATATGATATCAGTGGAACAAAGGAGATTAAATTCGACACGTATTGTAGCCTCGTTTCAGTCAAACTTAAGAATTATAGCATAGTTTATATGAAAATACTATACGTGTGTAAATAGCTCTCCGAAAATAAATTCTATCATGGCATATTCAATTGCAGATTATCCAGTCATCATATATAATGTCAGTATTCCCCTAACTGTAAATGAGACCCAGTCAGTATCAGTCATATGTGAAGCCAAAGGAAATCCAACGCCCAACGTCATTCGATGTAAAGATAGACAAGAGGGCAATGTGTTGCGGTTTAACAACCTCAAAAGGCAGGATACAGGGACCTACACGTGTGAGGCCACAGCGGAGTCAAGGAGCTCTGGTACAATAACAAGTGAGAAGCAGCTGGATATAGTTGTACAATGTGAGTATATATATATATATATATATATATATATATATATATATATATATATATATATATATATATATATATATATATATATATATATATATATATTTCTTTTTTTTTCTTTCTATTACGACTCGTTGATCGTTGGTCTAAACGAAAGTAACAGAAAAGACTGAAAACCATCACGTTTTGGAAAATTCAACAAATAATTTACTCCCTATAATACAAGACGATAACGTAAAATTAACATACGGTATTGCGAATTTCTAACACCGTTTTGAACATAGTATTGTGGTATTCAAACATAAATTCAACCCTGGAAGTGTTGATGTGCCTATGGTAGACTGTGGTGTGGCGATGTGCCTGCAGTCTTTTAGTGAATCACAATAATACACTCGAATAATATATCCTTATTTGAATTTCACTATCATTTCCAGTTATTATCTCTTTCTAAGAATATTGATTTAGATAAGCACGTTGTATTTCCGATGAATAAATAATTTCAACAAATGGCTGCTACTGGACACAAAAATAGCACTGATTTCTTTTTAAATTGCTATTTCGAGGTTAAAATATTTATCTTTGCAGTAAACGAGACTTTAAAATTCACTACTAGACCTAGGTCACAACTGGCATTTTCAAGAAATAATATTACTTAATGAAACCTTTCATTATAGAATGTGAAATAATATTAATTAATGAAACCTTTCATTATATAATGTGAAATAATATTAATTAATGGAACCTTTCATTATAGAATGTGAAATAATATTAATTAATGAAACCTTTCATTATAGAATGTGAAATAATATTAATTAATGGAACCTTTCATTATAGAATGTGAAATAATATTACTTAATGGAACCTTTCATTATAGAATGTGAAATAATATTAATTAATGGAACCTTTCATGGAACCTTTCATTATAGAATGTGAAATAATATTACTTAATTGAATCTTTCATTATAGAATGTTAAATAATATTACTTAATGAAACCTTTCATTATAGAATGTGAAATAATATTAATTAATGGAACCTTTCATTATAGAATGTGAAATAATATTACTTAATGGAACCTTTCATTATAGAATGTGAAATAATATTAATTAATGGAACCTTTCATTATAGAATGTGAAATAATATTACATAATGGAACCTTTCATTATAGAATGTGAAATAATATTAATTAATGGAACCTTTCATTATAGAATGTGAAATAATATTAATTAATAGAACTTTGTAATATAGAATGTGATATAATATTGCTTAATGGACCCTTTCATTATAGAATGTGAAATAATATTACTTAATGGAACCTTTCATTATAGAATGTGAAATAATATTACTTAATGGAATCTTTCATTATAGAATGTGAAATAATATTACTTAATGGAACCTTTCATTATAGAATGTGAAATAATATTAATTAATGGAACCTTGCAATATAGAATGTGATATAATATTGCTTAATGGACCCTTTCATTATAGAATGTGAAATAATATTACTTAATGGAACCTTTCATTATAGAATGTGAAATAATATAGCTTAATGGAATCTTTCATTATAGAATGTGAAATAATATTACTTAACGGAACCTTTCATTATAGAATATGAAATAATATTACTTAATGGAATCTTTCATTATAGAATGTGAAATAATATAGCTTAATGGAATCTTTCATTATAGAATGTGAAATAATATTACTTAATGGAACCTTTCATTATAGAATGTGAAATAATATTACTTTATAGAATCTTTCATTATAGACTGTGAAATAATATTACTTAATGGAATCTTTCATTATAGAATGTGAAATAGTATTACTTAATGGAACCTTTTATTATAGAATGTGAAATAACATTACTTAATGGACCCTTTCATTATAGAATGTGAAATAATATTACTTAATGGACCCTTTCATTATAGAATGTGAGATAATATTACTTAATGGAACCTTTCATTATAGAATGTGAAATGATATTACTTTATGGAATCTTTCATTATAGATTGTGAAATAATATTACTTAATTGAATCTTTCATTGTAGAATGTGAAATGATATTACTTAATGGACCCTTTCATTATAGACTGTGAAATAATATTACTTAATGGACCCTTTCATTATAGAATGTGAGATAATATTACTTAATGGAACCTTTCATTATAGAATGTGAAATGATATTACTTTATGGAATCTTTCATTATAGAATGTTAAATAATATTACTTAATGGACCCTTTCATTATAGAATGTGAAATAATATTACTTAATGGAATCTTTCATTAGAGAATGTGAAATAATATTACTTAATGGAACCTTGCATTATAGAATGTGAAATAATATTACTTAATGGAACCTTTCATTATAGAATGTGAAAAATATTACTTAATGAAACCTTTCAATATAGAATGTGAAATAATATTACTTAATGGAATCTTTCATTATAGAATGTGAAATAATATTACTTAATGGAATCTTTCATTATAGAATTTTCCCAATGTTAACAAGATAAAATCTTAGTTATACTTATAAGATCTATCAATAAAATTATATTGTGAAGTGTGGTAAATAACCTGTAGACCACAAATTTGATGGGAAATTTTCAATGTTCTTGGTTCAGATTGAGATAAGCACGTTGTTTACGAAACAAAAATGAATTATTCAGGTCAGAAAGAAACTAAACTTATTTATGACACGGTCATCCTATAAAATACAGTTTTACATAAGCCCATGGCATCTAATCAAATATAAAAAACATAAAAATCTAACAAATAAATAATAAATAAATAAATAAATAATATATATATATATATATATATATATATATATATATATATATATATATATATATATATATATATATGTATATATATATATATAATTATTCGTTCTTATCAGATATAAGAATAATTTGAAGTAGATATTTTCAATACAACCTTGGATGCACTTTTTCTCATTAAAATAGTTTCTACCTGTTAGTCACAAGAAATAGACTTTATAATGTAATGTCCACAAATTCATACTTTAATTGTTATTATATTCAATGCAGGTTCTCTTATACAATTTTATTATATTTAGTTTAATTCTCAAATACATTGAAATTAGGGCTTAGTTTTCAGTTTTCAACAATCTTAAGATTATTCTCTATTCTGTGTTACTCGAAACTCATTATGTTCCCGTTCCTCTGCTTTGTGATTTGAATACATATAAACGATTATATATGTATAGCGAAAATGACTTCAATGAATCTTTCATAGTACGTAATATCTATAACTGAGGTTTGAAAATAAATATAAATATCGCAATAAGCATGTAATATCAATCTTATATTCAAATACATTCAGCATAGAAAAGAGATGATTTTTGTATACATGTTAATTTTTTAAAAATACTTTCATGCAAAGAATTGAAAAATTCCATATTCAAAATATTCAGATTTTGAAGTTCAGCAATACATTTTTAATACTTTAATCTGATTTTCTGCAAAAAAATGTTTTAAAAGAATGGATCGACGAATTGAATTTGTGATCAAGTAGGCTCTTGGCGAAAAACGGACGAAAACAAGTTAACAGTGCGCTTTTCAAAACATTAATTTACTAAACTTGTTAAACAACGAGCACTTCTGACACAATAAAAAACTGACAAAATGGAATAGTTCCACAATCAAATGGGCATGGTCATTGTGTATGTGTTTCTTTATGGATTTGAAACGGTTACATCCACTTGAAGAAAGACATCGAATGTCTGAATACTGAGTGTAAGCAAGATTTGAAAGGAACAAAATGGTAAAGACCCTGAGTGCTCGTAACGTTTAAAAAATCAAGTATGCTTGATTCTAGGAATTGAATGTGAGGCGCATCGAAACATCTCTCTACAAGACACACACGTCTCCAAGTAAATTCGCAGTTTACATTGATACTATACACTACAACGCGAAAACAGCATTCATGCCATTGTTAGAATATATTACATTGGACATTAATAAACTTAAACACATAATCATCGCGACAAAATTCATCCGTTCATATCGGATGTCAGTCTTCGGAAAACAAAGGAGCATCGGACTTGAACGATGTGTATATTTATCTGCTGAGAGTCCATCTTGGGTAAAAACTATGGTAACATGTAAAGTGATTGGCTATCAAAGGATCCTAACCGGTTGAGTTACTTTTAAGACATAACAACTTCTGTCGGTAATTTCCAAACGTTACATTTGTCTTGTACGAATTGCGACCTTGATCAAGATTTAAAATACTCTCTCACCAGGAATAAATGCTAACATCATGTTACATTGTGATAATTTGTAGATGCACCAGATATCAAGGTAACTCTATCAGGCACTACCATGCAGAACGAGACGGTTTTGCTTATTTGTGAGGCTCGAGGTGTCCCTACCAAGAACACTTTCTACCCCTGGAAACACATGTGGATGAACGATGTGATCAGAACTGGGCTAGAGGGTACAACTAATTCGACACATACAATCCTACGCATTGACAGGCTGTCTCTAGAAAATAGTGGGACATACATATGCTCAGCCACCAATGGTATACCAGGGTATAACGTAACATTCGAGCAAAGAGGTTCAACTTTCATAAATGTCACAGGTACGGTTGCCATTTTTACACGTGAATAACCAATCGCACTCATCTGTTTCATGTGCGGTCTCAATTTGCTAATAACAAATCACACTTTCCTTATGTTCGCCACCCTATACAGATACGCTTGAACACTGCATTTTATACCTATCTATGTATCAACTACAGTATATATATTCTTTATTAAGCCTGAGAAACGGCATAGGTTTTACGTTCATACCTGCTTTTGCACTCGTTAGCAATTTTACCGTCTTTGCTCGTTGTTTTCAATATCAAAATCTAGTTTTTCTTCATCTATTAGGTACTGAATGATAATAATTTGTTTTCAACTTTCGATCAGTATCGTTATGCCTGGTTTAATGTGGATACAAGTTAATGTCACAAAAATACTACATTGCTTTGGAAAATACTTCAAGTTGTCATTTATAGCGGTTACAGCATTATACATTACCATATCTTGGAGGAATGTAATCTTTCTCCATTTCTATTAATCCCTCCACGATCTATTTAGAAGTATATTATGAACAGGCTATGAAGAGAAGATGATAATGTCCCATAGTATTTTGAACACGCTAAACATTAATAATGATATAGAATGGTATTATCAAACAACATTTGTATCTAACGCAGATGCTTGAAATTACATTTTAATTTGATTAAATTCAACTTAAATCTCTATATTTGGAAACTTTAACATGAATATACGCGATTACTGCATATCTAACGTTTGTATATCACATTTGTGTTCACCCTTGACTTATCCTTAAACCTCGCATCGCTGCCGTGTAGGTTATTATTCGACATGCAATAAATCAAGAACAGAAAGATATGATACACTAGGCAAAGAAGCTGCATCAATATGAGGGGCAACTGATCGTTGCTAAAGAAAGAGTAATAATAAATACTTACTGGCAAGTTGTCATAAATGCATTAGCAATAAGCAAAAGTTCATAACGGCAATATATATTGTTATTATTCTTAATTTATATTGTGTTATTGACTTTTGTCCATAACTGAGGGTAAGAGTTGTGGGTAGATTACTAATTTCTTTTTTTATAATGAACAACTTAATGTATAGCTAATATTGCTCTTTGAGTGTCAATTATATCACAAGATCATTATAACTTCCCGTTATACATGTTCTTTTAGATGTTAATTCAAGTTCAAGTATACATAAAGAAATTAAAGCCAGATGCATACAATAATGATTGGGAAATGACTCTAATTCTGGCTCAGATATTGTGTCCTTACTTTATATATAAATATTTTGTGTTTTTCAGGATTACTCGTTCCATGCTCTTAACATGAGTTAGTGGAAAATTTTGTAGCTGGGTTAAGTTTTAATTGAGAGGATTATTTCAATGTTAATTAAATATGATATATATATATATATATATATATATATATATATATATATATATATATATATATATATATATATATATATCTATATATATATATATATATATATATATATATATATATATATATATATCTATATATATATATATATATATATATATATATATATATATATATATATATATATATATATATATATAAACGGTGAAGACTCCAACTCTAGATTTAAAGCAGAGAGAGAGAGAGAGAGAGAGAGAGAGAGAGAGAGAGAGAGAGAGAGAGAGAGAGAGATGAATTGATAAAGGTAAACTGAAAACTGTCAATCCGTATCACATAAAGAGATTTACATACATTCAGGCATGTAGATGATTTTAAATAGTCTGTTCTAAAAATACTTTTCTTTACAAGAAAAGCACGAAATTTATGATAATATGCATGCATGTATATGCAATCTTTTGCATTTCTGTATTACTGATAGTGTGTAACAATGTAAATACAATCGTATGGACCAAAAATGATGTACATCTGTCATTATAAAAGCATCGGGTCCCTTTAATTACTTTGTGTAAGCTGATTAACAAGGCTTTCATTCGGCGCAAATTATTTTTTAAGTTATTCCATTGATCTCAAAATACTGTATATTTTATTTTTATGAGAGATTCTGCTTTTTCTCTTGTTTTTATCCTATTTTACTTCAGATAGAAAAGAAATGTATGAGTGACCCAGAGGGAATAACACATTTCCTACTGCTGACACCATATTTTTATATGTGCTGATACATCATGTGTGAATCACAATCTAATATCGCCATATTAGACTTATTTTATACAGATGAGTCAAATACTTAAAAGCCATTTTCTCTCTTCCAGGGAACCCCACAATTCAGTCTCGAAACTCTATATTCACTGGAGAAATAGGTCAGTATGTTAACATATCAATACCATTCTACAGTAATCCAGCTGTTGAATGTTCATACATCCAGAAAAATGGCACACCTCTGTCAAACGCAAGCAATATCACAAAGTATTTACTCCCTGAATATATTGACTTCCAGATGTATGGCAAATCAGTTCAGTTGGAGGCTCAAGTGGCTCACATCGTCGTTCATAATTTATCACAGAATGATTTTGCCAACTACACACTTCTGCTGAGGAATCCTATTGGACAGACAGAGTTTACATTTCAGCTGAAGTCGGCTGGTAAGATATTTACTATATGTCTTACAAATTCGCTTTTTAACATTTTCATGTAAGTCGTGGAGTCAGGTTGTAGCTCATTCATATTAAACAATATTATGGCATCTGTCACATTTGTAAAATCCGGCTTTGTCAGACATCACCATGCTTCTAATATCGTCATGAAATATATTGCTTCACGATACGTAACTAGCACGGGCAATTCGTAGGTACGTCGTATTATGAATAGAATTTCGTGATAAATCGAGAAAATGAGGTCTTCTTAAAATTGTGGTAGACAATTATTGTAGTTCAGTATTTTTCATGAATTTAATTAAAAAATGAACCAGCTATTATGTATTAGACTTCACAGTTCAAAATGTAATGTATGAATAATGCTAACTATCTTACTTGATCGGTGCAGTTGTGCTTATAATTATGTGCATTAGATCGCGCGTAAAGTTCATTCCCACGTAATACTTCATACATCGAACATAATATAAGAGTATAAAGAGCAATTTTTAAAACTTGCTTGATATTTAGATGTCCACTTTTCATATGATTCGTATGTGCATTCGGTTTTAATGAAATAGATGAGAAACTGTATAGTTCAAATACGATATAAAATTATGTTTAGTTCTGTTGTATAAGATTTTTCATCTGCACACACACACACACACACACACACACACACACACGTATATATAATATCTTGCAAGAAACCACATTTCAATGCGGATTAATATTTCCTGCTGGTTTTCGTTAATCAAATTATAGAAATATAGAATAATTAAACACTTACCATAGTTAAACGAGAATTGTATCTCTTGTAAGTGTCACAAAAAGACTTTTATCGGCCTTTCTGATATTTAATTGCTCTTTTATCTCCGGAAAACGACACAAGAATACGTTTGAAACCAACTATGAAAGGCATGTGACTAGTAAATAAGCAAATAAATAATCGTGAAATGTATCGCTGTTGTGCCAGTACTATCTACACTTTGACTTTGACAGTTACTCAGCGTGGGTGCACTGATGCAGCATAGCGTACAGACCCACTTATGGAGGTATTAACCGCATAAACTAGATGGTTAGAGTTCTTAATGAGCAACTGAATCGTTTTTGAATTGAATCCAACCATAGGATCAAACTTTACTCGGTTATCGTAGTGTGTCCCTGGTTAAAGGTACAGTACTCTAATTGCCTTGACAGTAAATATTATATTAATGATACTGTGACAAAAGACAGCAAAGCAAGCCAGATCAATAAATGCCACACAGTCTTTCAATTGTCGTTGATAAAGGTACAACCTACAAAGTAGATGCCATTGTATTTCAGATAACAAAAATATTTAAGAATATGTCTTAATCACATACTAATCATTTGAAGAGAGAAACATTTAAACAGCAAGCAGTTTAAACAGACACGCACGCACGCACGCACGCACGCACGCACGCACGCACACACACACACACACACACACACAGACACACACACACATACATACATACATACATACATACATACATACATACATACATACATACATACATACATACATACATACATACATACATACATACATACATACATACATACATACATACAAAACAAAGCCCTATATTGTTTTCTCGTCTAACCATTTATATGTTACAACAATTTAATTGTTTTCATAGTTTTGTTGTAATCTCATTAATGTACGTAGCGTGAACATATTTTACATACGCAGCTAGTATGACCTGTGTAATCGGAATGCTAATGTTATGACTCTGGGTTTCTAAATATTAACAGAAAGGATATAATGCCAACAATTCAATTAAAATGAACAAGCAATTTGGTAACCTAGAATACAAATTAGAATTCAAAACACACCGTAATCCGAATTAAACTCAGACTAATTGTACATATTTTATATTATAAAGACACCGTAATGTGAATTAAACTCAAAATAATTGTACATATGTTATATCATAAAAGACACCGTAATGTGAATTAAACTCAGAATAATTGTACATATGTTATATCATAAAAGACACAGTAATGTGAATTAAATTCAGAATAATTGTACATATGTTATACTGTAAAAGACACAGTAATGTAAATTAAACTGAGAATAATTGTACATATTTTATATCATAAAAGACACCTTAATGTGAATAAAACTCAGAAGAATTGTACATATGTTATATGATTAAAGACACCGTAATGTGAGTTAAACTCAGAATAATTGTACATATGTTATATGATTAAAGACACCGTAATGTGAATAAAACTCAGAATAATTGTACAGATGTTATATCATAAAAAATACACCGTAATGTGAATTAAACTCAGAATAATTGTACATAGGTTATATCATAAAAGACAGAGTAATGTGAATTACACTCAGAATAATTGTACATATGTTATATGATTAAAGACACCGTAATGTGAATTAAACCCAGAATAAATGTACATATGTTATATCATAAAAGACACAGTAATGTGAATTAAATTCAGAAGAATTGAACATATGTTATATTGTAAAAGACACCGTAATGTGAATTAAATTCAGAATAATTGTACATATGTTATATCATTAAAGACACCGTAATGTGAATTAAACTCAGAATAATTGTACATATGTTATATCATAAAAGACACCGTAATGTAAATTAAACTCAGAATAATTGTACATATGTTATATCATAAAAGACACAGTAATGTGAATTAAATTCAGAATAATTGTACATATGTTATATCATTAAAGACACCGTAATCTGAATTAAACTCAGAATAATTGTACATATGTTATATCATAAAAGACACCGTAATGTAAATTAAACTCAGAATAATTGTACATATGTTACATCATAAAAGACACCTTAATGTGAATTAAACTCAGAATAATTGTACATATGTTATATCATAAAAGACAACGTAATGTAAATTAAACTCAGAATAATTGTACATATGTTACATCATAAAAGACACCTTAATGTGAATTAAACTCAGAATAATTGTACATATTTTATATCATAAAAGACACAGTAATGTGAATTAAATTCAGAAGAATTGTACATATGTTATATTGTAAAAGACACCGTAATGTGAATTAAATTCAGAATAATTGTACATATGTTATATCATTAAAGACACCGTATTGTGAATTAAACTCAGAATAATTGTACATATGTTATATCATAAAAGACACCGTAATGTAAATTAAACTCAGAATAATTGTACATATGTTATATCATAAAAGACACAGAAATGTGAATTAAATTCAGAATAATTGTACATATGTTATATCATAAAAGACACAGTAATGTGAATTAAACTCAGAATAATTGTACATATGTTATATCATAAAAAACAACGTAATGTAAATTAAACTCAGAATAATTGTACATATGTTATATCATAAAAGACACATTAATGTGAATTAAACTCAGAATAATTGTACATATGTTATATCATAAAAGACACCGTAATGTGAATTAAACTGAGAATAATTGTACATATGTTATATCATAAAAGACACCGTAATGTGAATTAAACTCAGAATAATTGTACATATGTTATATGATTAAAGACACCGTAATGTGAATTAAACTCAGAATAATTGTACATATGTTATATCATAAAAGACACCTTAATGTGAATTAAACTCAGAAGAATTGTACATATGTTATATCATAAAAGACACCTTAATGTGAATTAAACTGAGAACAATTGTACATATGTTATATCATAAAAGACACCGTAATGTGAATTAAACTCAGAATAATTGTACATATGTTATATGATTAAAGACACCGTAATGTGAATTAAACTCAGAATAATTCTACATATGTTATATCATAAAAGACACCTTAATGTGAATTAAACTTAGAATAATTGTGCATATGTTATATCATAAAAGACACCGTAATGTGAATTAAACTCAGAATAATTGTACATATGTTATATCATAAAAGAAACCGTAATGTGAATTAAATTCAGAATAATTGTACATATGTTATATCATAAAAGACACCGTAATGTGAATTAAATTCAGAATAATTGTACATATGTTATATCATTAAACACACCGTAATGTGAATTAAACTCAGAATAATTGTACATATGTTATATCATAAAAGACACCGTAATGTAAATTAAACTCAGAATAATTGTACATATGTTACATCATAAAAGACACCTTAATGTGAATTAAACTCAGAATAATTGTACATATGTTATATCATAAAAGACACAGTAATGTGAATTAAATTCAGAATAATTGTACATATTTTATATCATTAAAGACACCGTAATGTGAATTAAACTCAGAATAATTGTACATATGTTATATCATAAAAGACACCTTAATGTGAATTAAATTCAGAAGAAATGTACATATGTTATATTGTAAAAGACACCGTAATTTGAATTAAATTCAGAATAATTGTACATATGTTATATCATTAAAGACACCGTAATGTGAATTAAACTCAGAATAATTGTACATATGTTAGATCATAAAAGACACCTTAATGTGAATTAAACTCAGAATAATTGTACATGTGTTACATCATAAAAGACACCTTAATGTGAATTAAACTCAGAATAATTGTACATATGTTATATCATAAAAGACACAGTAATGTGAATTAAACTCAGAATAATTGTACATATGTTATATCATAAAAGACACCGTAATGTAAATTAAACTCAGAATAATTGTACATATGTTACATCATAAAAGACACCTTAATGTGAATTAAACCCAGAACAAATGTACATATGTTATATCATAAAAGACACAGTAATGTGAATTAAATTCAGAAGAATTGATCATATGTTATATTGTAAAAGACACCGTAATGTGAATTAAATTCAGAATAATTGTACATATGTTATATCATGAAAGACACCGTAATGTGAATTAAACTCAGAATAATTGTACATATGTTATATCATAAAAGACACCGTAATGTAAATTAAACTCAGAATACTTGTACATATGTTATATCATAAAAGACACAGTAATGTGAATTAAATTCAGAATAATTGTACATATGTTATATCATTAAAGACACCGTAATGTAAATTAAACTCAGAATAATTGTACATATGTTATATCATAAAAGACACCTTAATGTGAATTAAACTCAGAATAATTGTACATATGTTATATCACTAAAGACACCGTAATGTGAATTAAACTGAGAATAATTGCACATATGTTATATCATAAAAGACACCTTAATGTGAATTAAACCCAGAATAATTGTACATATGTTATATGATTAAAGACACCGTAATGTGAATTAAACTCAGAATAATTGTACATATGTTATATCATAAAAGACACCTTAATGTGAATTAAACTCAGTATAATTGTGCATATGTTATATCATAAAAGACACCGTAATGTGAATTAAACTCAGAATAATTGTACATATGTTATATTGTAAAAGACACAGTAATGTAAATTAAACTCAGAATAATTGTACATATGTTATATCATAAAAGACACCTTAATGTGAATTAAACTCAGAATAATTGTACATATGTTATATCATAAAAGACACAGTAATGTAAATTAAACTCAGAATAATTGTACATATGTTATATCATAAAAGACACCTTAATGTGAATTAAACTCAGAATAATTGTACATATGTTATATCATAAAAAGCACCTTAATGTGAATTAAACTCAGAATAATTGTGCATATGTTATATCATAAAAGACACCTTAATGTGAATTAAACTGAGAATAATTGTACATATGTTATATCATAAAAGACACCGTAATGTGAATTAAACTCAGAATAATTGTACATATGTTATATGATTAAAGACACCGTAATGTGAATTAAACTCAGAATAATTGTACATATGTTATATCATAAAAGACACAGTAATGTGAATTAAACTCAGAATAATTGTACATATGTTATATCATAAAAAACACCGTAATGTAAATTAAACTCAGAATAATTGTACATATGTTATATCATAAAAGACACATTAATGTAAATTAAACTCAGAATAATTGTACATATGTTATATCATAAAAGACACCGTAATGTGAATTAAACTGAGAATAATTGTACATATGTTATATCATAAAAGACACCGTAATGTGAATTAAACTCAGAATAATTGTACATATGTTATATGATTAAAGACACCGTAATGTGAATTAAACTCAGAATAATTGTACATATGTTATATCATAAAAGACACCTTAATGTGAATTAAACTCAGAAGAATTGTACATATGTTATATCATAAAAGACACCTTAATGTGAATTAAACTGAGAACAATTGTACATATGTTATATCATAAAAGACACCGTAATGTGAATTAAACTCAGAATAATTGTACATATGTTATATGATTAAAGACACCGTAATGTGAATTAAACTCAGAATAATTCTACATATGTTATATCATAAAAGACACCTTAATGTGAATTAAACTTAGAATAATTGTGCATATATTATATCATAAAAGACACCGTAATGTGAATTAAACTCAGAATAATTGTACATATGTTATATCATAAAAGACACCGTAATGTGAATTAAATTCAGAATAATTGTACATATGTTATATCATAAAAGACACCGTAATGTGAATTAAATTCAGAATAATTGTACATATGTTATATCATTAAAGACACCGTAATGTGAATTAAACTCAGAATAATTGTACATATGTTATATCATAAAAGACACCGTAATGTAAATTAAACTCAGAATAATTGTACATATGTTACATCATAAAAGACACCTTAATGTGAATTAAACTCAGAATAATTGTACATATGTTATATCATAAAAGACACAGTAATGTGAATTAAATTCAGAATAATTGTACATATTTTATATCATTAAAGACACCGTAATGTGAATTTAACTCAGAATAATTGTACATATGTTATATCATAAAAGACACCTTAATGTGAATTAAATTCAGAAGAAATGTACATATGTTATATTGTAAAAGACACAGTAATTTGACTTAAATTCAGAATAATTGTACATATGTTATATCATTAAAGACACCGTAATGTGAATTAAACTCAGAATAATTGTACATATGTTAGATCATAAAAGACACCGTAATTTGAATTAAATTCAGAATAATTGTACATATGTTATATCATTAAAGACACCGTAATGTGAATTAAACTCAGAATAATTGTACATATGTTAGATCATAAAAGACACCTTAATGTGAATTAAACTCAGAATAATTGTACATATGTTATATCATAAAAGACACAGTAATGTGAATTAAACTCAGAATAATTGTACATATGTTATATCATAAAAGACACCGTAATGTAAATTAAACTCAGAATAATTGTACATATGTTACATCATAAAAGACACCTTAATGTGAATTAAACCCAGAATAAATGTAAATATGTTATATCATAAAAGACACAGTAATGTGAATTAAATTCAGAAGAATTGATAATATGATATATTGTAAAAGACACCGTAATGTGAATTAAATTCAGAATAATTGTACATATGTTATATCATTAAAGACACCGTAATGTGAATTAAACTCAGAATAATTGTACATATGTTATATCATAAAAGACACCGTAATGTAAATTAAACTCAGAATACTTGTACATATGTTATATCATAAAAGACACAGTAATGTGAATTAAATTCAGAATAATTGTACATATGTTATATCATTAAAGACACCGTAATGTAAATTAAACTCAGAATAGTTGTACATAGGTTATATCATAAAAGACAGAGTAATGTGAATTACACTCAGAATAATTGTACATATGTTATATCATAAAAGACACAGTAATGTGAATTAAACTCAGAATAATTGTACATATGTTATATCATACGACACCTTAATGTGAATTAAATTCAGAATAATTGTACATATGTTATATCATAAAAGACACAGTAATGTGAATTAAATTCAGAAGAATTGTACATATGTTATATCATTAAAGACACAGTAATGTAAATTAAACTCAGAATAATTGTACATATGTTATTTCATAAAAGACACCTTAATGTGAATTAAACTCAGAAGAATTGTACATATGTTATATCATTAAAGACACCGTAATGTGAATTAAACTCAGAATAATTGTACAGATGTTATATCATAAAAAATACACCGTAATGTGATTTAAACTCAGAATAATTGTACATATGGTATATCATAAAAGACACAGTAATGTGAATTAAATTCAGTAGAATTGTACATATGTTATATCATAAAAGACACCTTAATGTGAATTAAACTCGAATAATTGTACATATGTTATATGATTAAAGACACGGTAATGTGAATTAAACTCAGAATAATTGTACATATGTTATATCATAAAAGACACCTTAATGTGAATTAAACTCAGAATAATTGTACATATGTTATATCATTAAAGACACCGTAATGTGAATTAAACTCAGAATAATTGTACATATGTTATATCATAAAAGACACCTTAATGTGAATTAAACTCAGAATAATTGTACATATGTTATATCATAAAAGACACCGTAATGTGAATTAAACTCAGAATAATTGTACATATGTTATATCATAAAAGACACCGTAATGTGAATTAAACTCAGAATAATTGTACATATGTTATATGATTAAAGACTCCGTAATGTGAATTAAACTCAGAATAATTGTACATATGTTATATTGTAAAAGACACAGTAATGTAAATTAAACTCAGAATAATTGTATATATGTTATATCATAAAAGTCATCTTAATGTGAATTAAACTCAGAATAATTGTACATATGTTATATCATAAAAGACACAGTAATGTAAATTAAACTCAGAATAATTGTACATATGTTATATCATAAAAGACACCTTAATGTGAATTAAACTCAGAAGAATTGTACATATGTTATATCATTAAAGACACCGTAATGTGAATTAAACTCAGAATAATTGTACAGATGTTATATCATAAAAAATACACCGTAATGTGAATTAAACTCAGAATAACTGTACATATGTTATATCATATAAGACACCTTAATGTGAATTAAACTCAGAATAATTGTGCATATGTTATATCATAAAAGACACCGTAATGTGAATTAAACTCAGAATAATTGTACATATGTTATATGATTAAAGACACCGTAATGTGAATTAAACTCAGAATAATTGTACATATGTTATATAATAAAAGACACCTTAATGTGAATTAAACTCAGAATAATTGTACATATGTTATATCATAAAAGACACCTTAATGTGAATTAAACTGAGAATAATTGTACATATGTTATATCATAAAAGACACCGTAATGTGAATTAAACTCAGAATAATTGTACATATGTTATATGATTAAAGACACCGTAATGTGAATTAAAGTCAGAATAATTGTACATATGTTATATCATAAAAGACACCGTAATGTGAATTAAACTCAGAATAATTGTACATATTTTATATCATAAAAGACACAGTAATGTGAATTAAATTCAGAAGAATTGTACATATGTTATATTGTAAAAGACACCGTAATGTGAATTAAATTCAGAATAATTGTACATATGTTATATCATTAAAGACACCGTATTGTGAATTAAACTCAGAATAATTGTACATATGTTATATCATAAAAGACACCTTAATGTGAATTAAACTCAGAATAATTGTACATATGTTATATCATAAAAGACACCGTAATGTGAATTAAACTCAGAATAATTGTACATATGTTATATCATAAAAGACACTTTAATGTGAATTAAACTCAGAATAATTGTACATATGTTATATCATAAAAGACACCGTAATGTGAATTAAACTCAGAATAATTGTACATATGTTATATCATTAAAGACACCGTAATGTGAATTAAAATCAGAATAATTGTACATATGTTATATCATAAAAGACACCTTAATGTGAATTAAACTCAGAATAATTGTACATATGTTATATCATAAAAGACACCTTAATGTGAATTAAACTGAGAATAATTGTACATATGTTATATCATAAAAGACACCCTAATGTGAATTATACTCAGAATAATTGTACATATGTTATATTATTAAAGACACCGTAATGTGAATTAAACTCAGAATAATTGTACATATGTTATATCATAAACGACACCTTAATGTGAATTAAACTTAGAATAATTGTGCATATGTTATATCATAAAAGACACCGTAATGTGAATTAAACTCAGAATAATTGTACATATGTTATATTGTAAAAGACACAGTAATGTAAATTAAACTCAGAATAATTGAATATATGTTATATCATAAAAGACAGCTTAATGTGAATTAAACTCAGAATAATTGTACATATGTTATATCATAAAAGACACAGTAATGTAAATTAAACTCAGAATAATTGTACATATGTTATATCATAAAAGACACCTTAATGTGAATTAAACTCAGAAGAATTGTACATATGTTATATCATTAAAGACACCGTAATGTGAATTAAACTCAGAATAATTGTACAGATGTTATATCATAAAAGACACCTTAATGTGAATTAAACTCAGAATAATTGTACATATGTTATATCATAAAAGACACCTTAATGTGAATTAAACTGAGAATAATTGTACATATGTTATATCATAAAAGACACCGTAATGTGAATTAAACTCAGAATAATTGTACATATGTTATATGATTAAAGACACCGTAATGTGAGTTAAACTCAGAATAATTGTACATATGTTATATGATTAAAGACACCGTAATGTGAATAAAACTCAGAATAATTGTACAGATGTTATATCATAAAAAATACACCGTAATGTGAATTAAACTCAGAATAATTGTACATAGGTTATATCATAAAAGACAGAGTAATGTGAATTACACTCAGAATAATTGTACATATGTTATATCATAAAAGACACAGTAATGTGAATTAAACTCTGAATAATTGTACATATGTTATATCATATAAGACACCTTAATGTGAATTAAATTCAGAATAATTGTACATATGTTATATCATAAAAGACACAGTAATGTGAATTAAATTCAGAAGAATTGTACATATGTTATATCATTAAAGACACAGTAATGTAAATTAAACTCAGAATAATTGTACATATGTTATTTCATAAAAGACACCTTAATGTGAATTAAACTCAGAAGAATTGTACATATGTTATATCATTAAAGACACCGTAATGTGAATTAAACTCAGAATTATTGTACAGATGTTATATCATAAAAAATACACCGTAATGTGATTTAAACTCAGAATAATTGTACATATGGTATATCATAAAAGACACAGTAATGTGAATTAAATTCAGTAGAATTGTACATATGTTATATCATAAAAGACACCTTAATGTGAATTAAACTCAGAATAATTGTACATATGTTATATGATTAAAGACACGGTAATGTGAATTAAACTCAGAATAATTGTACAAATGTTATATCATAAAAGACACCGTAATGTGAATTAAACTCAGAATAATTGTACATATGTTATATCATTAAAGAC
The DNA here is from genome assembly GCA_030141615.1 of Unio pictorum. NCBI lineage: Eukaryota > Metazoa > Mollusca > Bivalvia > Unionida > Unionidae > Unio > Unio pictorum. The sequence goes on along the minus strand of JARLTB010000016.1, from coordinate 2,954,682 downwards.
ACCGTAATGTGAATTAAACTCAGAATAATTGTACATATGTTATATCATAAAAGACACCTTAATGTGAATTAAACTCAGAATAATTGTACATATGTTATATCATAAAAGACACCGTAATGTGAATTAAACTCAGAATAATTGTACATATGTTATATCATAAAAGACACCGTAATGTGAATTAAACTCAGAATAATTGTACATATGTTATATGATTAAAGACTCCGTAATGTGAATTAAACTCAGAATAATTGTACATATGTTATATTATAAAAGACACAGTAATGTAAATTAAACTCAGAATAATTGTATTTATGTTATATCATAAAAGACATCTTAATGTGAATTAAACTCAGAATAATTGTACATATGTTATATCATAAAAGACACAGTAATGTCAATTAAACTCAGAATAATTGTACATATGTTATATCATAAAAGACACCTTAATGTGAATTAAACTCAGAAGAATTGTACATATGTTATATCATAAAAGACACCTTAATGTGAATTAAACTCAGAATAATTGTGCATATGTTATATCATAAAAGACACCGTAATGTGAATTAAACTCAGAATAATTGTACATATGTTATATCATTAAAGACACCGTAATGTGAATTAAACTCAGAATAATTGTACATATGTTATATAATAAAAGACACCTTAATGTGAATTAAACTCAGAATAATTGTACATATGTTATATCATAAAAGACACCTTAATGTGAATTAAACTGAGAATAATTGTACATATGTTATATCATAAAAGACACCGTAATGTGAATTAAACTCAGAATAATTGTACATATGTTATATGATTAAAGACACCGTAATGTGAATTAAAGTCAGAATAATTGTACATATGTTATATCATAAAAGACACCTTAATGTGAATTAAACTCAGAATAATTGTACATATTTTATATCATAAAAGACACAGTAATGTGAATTAAATTCAGAAGAATTGTACATATGTTATATTGTAAAAGACACCGTAATGTGAATTTAATTCAGAATAATTGTACATATGTTATATCATTAAAGACACCGTATTGTGAATTAAACTCAGAATAATTGTACATATGTTATATCATAAAAGACACCTTAATGTGAATTAAACTGAGAATAATTGTACATATGTTATATCATAAAAGACACCGTAATGTGAATTAAACTCAGAATAATTGTACATATGTTATATCATAAAAGACACCTTAATGTGAATTAAACTCAGAATAATTGTACATATGTTATATCATAAAAGACACCGTAATGTGAATTAAACTCAGAATAATTGTACATATGTTATATCATAAAAGACACCGTAATGTGAATTAAACTCAGAATAATTGTACATATGTTATATCATTAAAGACACCGTAATGTGAATTAAACTCAGAATAATTGTACATATGTTATATAATAAAAGACACCTTAATGTGAATTAAACTCAGAATAATTGTACATATGTTATATCATAAAAGACACCTTAATGTGAATTAAACTGAGAATAATTGTACATATGTTATATCATAAAATACACCCTAATGTGAATTATACTCAGAATAATTGTACATATGTTATATTATTAAAGACACCGTAATGTGAATTAAACTCAGAATAATTGTACATATGTTATATCATAAACGACACCTTAATGTGAATTAAACTTAGAATAATTGTGCATATGTTATATCATAAAAGACACCGTAATGTGAATTAAACTCAGAATAATTGTACATATGTTATATTGTAAAAGACACAGTAATGTAAATTAAACTCAGAATAATTGTATATATGTTATATCATAAAAGACAGCTTAATGTGAATTAAACTCAGAATAATTGTACATATGTTATATCATAAAAGACACAGTAATGTAAATTAAACTCAGAATAATTGTACATATGTTATATCATAAAAGACACCTTAATGTGAATTAAACTCAGAAGAATTGTACATATGTTATATCATTAAAGACTCCGTAATGTGAATTAAACTCAGAATAATTGTACAGATGTTATATAATAAAAGACACCTTAATGTGAATTAAACTCAGAATAATTGTACATATGTTATATCATAAAAGACACCTTAATGTGAATTAAACTGAGAATAATTGTACAAATGTTATATCATAAAAGACACCGTAATGTGTATTAAACTCAGAATAATTGTACATATGTTATATGATTAAAGACACCGTAATGTGAGTTAAACTCAGAATAATTGTACATATGTTATATGATTAAAGACACCGTAATGTGAATAAAACTCAGAATAATTGTACAGATGTTATATCATAAAAAATACACCGTAATGTGAATTAAACTCAGAATAATTGTACATATGTTATATCATAAAAGACACCTTAATGTGAATTAAATTCAGAATAATTGTACATATGTTATATCATAAAAGATACAGTAATGTGAATTAAATTCAGAAGAATTGTACATATGTTATATCATTAAAGACACAGTAATGTAAATTAAACTCAGAATAATTGTACATATGTTATTTCATAAAAGACACCTTAATGTGAATTAAACTCAGAAGAATTGTACATATGTTATATCATTAAAGACACCGTAATGTGAATTAAACTCAGAATAATTGTACAGATGTTATATCATAAAAAATACACCGTAATGTGAATTAAACTCAGAATAATTGTACATATGTTATATTATTAAAGACACCGTAATGTCAATTACACTCAGAATAATTGTACATATGTTATATCATAAACGACAAATTAATGTGAATTAAACTTAGAATAATTGTACATATGTTATATCATAAAAGACACCGTAATGTGAATTAAACTCAGAATAATTGTACATATGTTATATTGTAAAAGACACAGTAATGTAAATTAAACTGAGAATAATTGTATATATGTTATATCATAAAAGACAGCTTAATGTGAATTAAACTCAGAATAATTGTGCATATGTTATATCATAAAAGACACAGTAATGTAAATTAAACTCAGAATAATTGTACATATGTTATATCATAAAAGACACCTTAATGTGAATTAAACTCAGAAGAATTGTACATATGTTATATCATTAAAGACACCGTAATGTGAATTAAACTCAGAATAATTGTACAGATGTTATATAATAAAAGACACCTTAATGTGAATTAAACTCAGAATAATTGTACATATGTTATATCATAAAAGACACCTTAATGTGAATTAAACTGAGAATAATTGTACAAATGTTATATCATAACAGACACCGTAATGTGTATTAAACTCAGAATAATTGTACATATGTTATATGATTAAAGACACCGTAATGTGAGTTAAACTCAGAATAATTGTACATATGTTATATGATTAAAGACACCGTAATGTGAATTAAACTCAGAATAATTGTACAGATGTTATATCATAAAAAATACACCGTAATGTGAATTAAACTCAGAATAATTGTACATATGTTATATCATAAAAGACACCTTAATGTGAATTAAATTCAGAATAATTGTACATATGTTATATCATAAAAGACACAGTAATGTGAATTAAATTCAGAAGAATTGTACATATGTTATATCATTAAAGACACAGTAATGTAAATTAAACTCAGAATAATTGTACATATGTTATTTCATAAAAGACACCTTAATGTGAATTAAACTCAGAAGAATTGTACATATGTTATATCATTAAAGACACCGTAATGTGAATTAAACTCAGAATAATTGTACAGATGTTATATCATAAAAAATACACCGTAATGTGAATTAAACTCAGAATAACTGTACATATGTTATATCATATAAGACACCTTAATGTGAATTAAACTCAGAATAATTGTACATATGTTATATCATTAAAGACACCGTAATGTGAATTAAACTCAGAATAATTGTACATATGTTATATAATAAAAGACACCTTAATGTGAATTAAACTCAGAATAATTGTACATATGTTATATCATAAAAGACACCTTAATGTGAATTAAACTGAGAATAATTGTACAAATGTTATATCATAAAAGACACCGTAATGTGTATTAAACTCAGAATAATTGTACATATGTTATATGATTAAAGACACCGTAATGTGAGTTAAACTCAGAATAATTGTACATATGTTATATGATTAAAGACACCGTAATGTGAATTAAACTCAGAATAATTGTACAGATGTTATATCATAAAAAATACACCGTAATGTGAATTAAACTCAGAATAATTGTACATATGTTATATCATAAAAGACACCTTAATGTGAATTAAATTCAGAATAATTGTACATATGTTATATCATAAAAGACACAGTAATGTGAATTAAATTCAGAAGAATTGTACATATGTTATATCATTAAAGACACAGTAATGTAAATTAAACTCAGAATAATTGTACATATGTTATTTCATAAAAGACACCTTAATGTGAATTAAACTCAGAAGAATTGTACATATGTTATGTCATTAAAGACACCGTAATGTGAATTAAACTCAGAATAATTGTACAGATGTTATATCATAAAAAATACACCGTAATGTGAATTAAACTCAGAATAATTGTACATATGTTATATTATTAAAGACACCGTAATGTGAATTAAACTCAGAATAATTGTACATATGTTATATCATAAAAGACACCTTAATGTGAATTAAACTCAGAAGAATTGTACATATGTTATATCATTAAAGTCACCGTAATGTGAATTAAACTCAGAATAATTGTACAGATGTTATATAATAAAAGACACCTTAATGTGAATTAAACTCAGAATAATTGAACATATGTTATATCATAAAAGACACCTTAATGTGAATTAAACTGAGAATAATTGTACAAATGTTATATCATAAAAGACACCGTAATGTGTATTAAACTCAGAATAATTGTACATATGTTATATGATTATAGACACCGTAATGTGAGTTAAACTCAGAATAATTGTACATATGTTATATGATTAAAGACACCGTAATGTGAATTAAACTCAGAATAATTGTACAGATGTTATATCATAAAAAATACACCGTATTGTGAATTAAACTCAGAATAATTGTACATATGTTATATCATAAAAGACACCTTAATGTGAATTAAATTCAGAATAATTGTACATATGTTATATCATAAAAGACACAGTAATGTGAATTAAATTCAGAAGAATTGTACATATGTTATATCATTAAAGACAGAGTAATGTAAATTAAACTCAGAATAATTGTACATATGTCATTTCATAAAAGACACCTTAATGTGAATTAAACTCAGAAGAATTGTACATATGTTATATCATTAAAGACACCGTAATGTGAATTAAACTCAGAATAATTGTACAGATGTTATATCATAAAAAATACACCGTAATGTGAATTAAACTCAGAATAATTGTACATATGGTATATCATAAAAGACACAGTAATGTGAATTAAATTCAGTAGAATTGTACATATGTTATATCATAAAAGACACCTTAATGTGAATTAAACTCAGAATAATTGTACATATGTTATATGATTAAAGACACGGTAATGTGAATTAAACTCAGAATAATTGTACATATGTTATATCATAAAAGACACCGTAATGTGAATTAAACTCAGAATAATTGTACATATGTTATATCATTAAAGACACCGTAATGTGAATTAAACTCAGAATAATTGTACATATGTTATATCATAAAAAACACCTTAATGTGAATTAAACTCAGAATAATTGTACATATGTTATATCATAAAAGACACCGTAATGTGAATTAAACTCAGAATAATTGTACATATGTTATGTCATAAAAGACACCGTAATGTGAATTAAACTCAGAATAATTGTACATATGTTATATGATTAAAGACACCGTAATGTGAATTAAACTCAGAATAATTGTACATATGTTATATTGTAAAAGACACAGTAATGTAGATTAAACTCAGAATAATTGTATATATGTTATATCATTAAAGACATCTTAATGTGAATTAAACTCAGAATAATTGTACATATGTTAAATCATAAAAGACACAGTAATGTAAATTAAACTCAGAATAATTGTACATATGTTATATCATAAAAGACACCTTAATGTGAATTAAACTCAGAAGAATTGTACATATGTTATATCATTAAAGACACCGTAATGTGAATTAAACTCAGAATAATTGTACAGATGTTATATCATAAAAAATACACCGTAATGTGAATTAAACTCAGAATAATTGTACATATGTTATATCATATAAGACACCTTAATGTGAATTAAACTCAGAATAATTGTGCATATGTTATATCATAAAAGACACCGTAAAGTGAATTAAACTCAGAATAATTGTACATATGTTATATCATTAAAGACACAGTAATGTGAATTAAACTCAGAATAATTGTACATATGTTATATAATAAAAGACACCTTAATGTGAATTAAACTCAGAATAATTGTACATATGTTATATCATAAAAGACACCTCAATGTGAATTAAACTGAGAATAATTGTACATATGTTATATCATAAAAGACACCGTAATGTGAATTAAACTCAGAATAATTGTACATATGTTATATGATTAAAGACACCGTAATGTGAATTAAATTCAGAAGAATTGTACATATGTTATATTGTAAAAGACACCGTAATGTGAATTAAATTCAGAATAATTGTACATATGTTATATCATTAAAGACACCGTATTGTGAATTAAACTCAGAATAATAGTACATATGTTATATCATAAAAGACACCTTAATGTGAATTAAACTGAGAATAATTGTACATATGTTATATCATAAAAGACACCGTAATGTGAATTAAACTCAGAATAATTGTACATATGTTATATCATAAAAGACACCGTAATGTAAATTAAACTCAGAATAATTGTACATATGTTACATCATAAAAGACACCTTAATGTGAATTAAACTCAGAATAATTGTACATATTTTATATCATAAAAGACACAGTAATGTGAATTAAATTCAGAAGAATTGTACATATGTTATATTGTAAAAGACACCGTAATGTGAATTAAATTCAGAATAATTGTACATATGTTATATCATTAAAGACACCGTATTGTGAATTAAACTCAGAATAATTGTACATATGTTATATCATAAAAGACACCGTAATGTAAATTAAACTCAGAATAATTGTACATATGTTATATCATAAAAGACACCGTAATGTGAATTAAACTCAGAATAATTGTACATATGTTATATGATTAAAGACACCGTAATGTGAATTAAACTCAGAATAATTGTACATATGTTATATCATAAAAGACACCTTAATGTGAATTAAACTCAGAATAATTGTACATATGTTATATCATAAAAGACACCTTAATGTGAATTAAACTGAGAACAATTGTACATATGTTATATCATAAAAGTCACCGTAATGTGAATTAAACTCAGAATAATTGTACATATGTTATATGATTAAAGACACCGTAATGTGAATTAAACTCAGAATAATTGTACATATGTTATATCATAAAAGACACCTTAATGTGAATTAAACTTAGAATAATTGTGCATATGTTATATCATAAAAGACACCGTAATGTGAATTAAACTCAGAATAATTGTACATATGTTATATCATAAAAGACACCGTAATGTGAATTAAATTCAGAATAATTGTACATATTTTATATCATTAAAGACACCGTAATGTGAATTAAACTCAGAATAATTGTACATATGTTATATCATAAAAGACACCTTAATGTGAATTAAATTCAGAAGAAATGTACATATGTTATATTGTAAAAGACACCGTAATGTGAATTAAACTCAGAATAATTGAACATATGTTATATCATAAAAGACACCGTAATGTAAATTAAACTCAGAATAATTGTACATATGTTACATCATAAAAGACACCTTAATGTGAATTAAACTCAGAATAATTGTACGTATGTTATATCATAAAAGACACAGTAATGTGAATTAAATTCAGAATAATTGTACATATTTTATATCATTAAAGACACCGTAATGTGAATTAAACTCAGAATAATTGTACATATGTTATATCATAAAAGACACCTTAATGTGAATTAAATTCAGAAGAAATGTACATATGTTATATTGTAAAAGACACCGTAATGTGAATTAAATTCAGAATAATTGTACATATGTTATATCATTAAAGACACCGTAATGTGAATTAAACTCAGAATAATTGTACATATGTTAGATCATAAAAGACACCTTAATGTGAATTAAACTCAGAATAATTGTACATGTGTTACATCATAAAAGACACCTTAATGTGAATTAAACTCAGAATAATTGTACATATGTTATATCATAAAAGACACAGTAATGTTAATTAAACTCAGAATAATTGTACATATGTTATATCATAAAAGACACCGTAATGTAAATTAAACTCAGAATAATTGTACATATGTTACATCATAAAAGACACCTTAATGTGAATTAAACCCAGAATAAATGTACATATGTTATATCATAAAAGACACAGTAATGTGAATTAAATTCAGAAGAATTGATCATATGTTATATTGTAAAAGACACCGTAATGTGAATTAAATTCAGAATAATTGTACATATGTTATATTATTAAAGACACCGTAATGTGAATTAAACTCAGAATCATTGTACATATGTTATATCATAAAAGACACCGTAATGTAAATTAAACTCAGAATAATTGTACATATGTTATATCATAAAAGACACAGTAATGTGAATTAAATTCAGAATAATTGTACATATGTTATATCATTAAAGACACCGTAATCTGAATTAAACTCAGAATAATTGTACATATGTTATATCATAAAAGACACCGTAATGTAAATTAAACTCAGAATAATTGTACATATGTTACATCATAAAAGACACCTTAATGTGAATTAAACTCAGAATAATTGTACATATGTTATATCATAAAAGACACCGTAATGTAAATTAAACTCAGAATAATTGTACATATGTTACATCATAAAAGACACCTTAATGTGAATTAAACTCAGAATAATTGTACATATTTTATATCATAAAAGACACAGTAATGTGAATTAAATTCAGAAGAATTGTACATATTTTATATTGTAAAAGACACCGTAATGTGAATTAAATTCAGAATAATTGTACATATGTTATATCATTAAAGACACCGTATTGTGAATTAAACTCAGAATAATTGTATATATGTTATATCATAAAAGACAACGTAATGTAAATTAAACTCAGAATAATTGTACATATGTTATATCATAAAAGACACCTTAATGTGAATTAAACTCAGAATAATTGTACATATGTTATATCATAAAAGACACCGTAATGTGAATTAAACTGAGAATAATTGTACATATGTTATATCATAAAAGACACCGTAATGTGAATTAAACTCAGAATAATTGTACATATGTTATATGATTAAAGACACCGTAATGTGAATTAAACTCAGAATAATTGTACATATGTTATATCATAAAAGACACCTTAATGTGAATTAAACTGAGAATAATTGTACATATGTTATATCATAAAAGACACAGTAATGTAAATTAAACTCAGAATAATTGTACATATGTTATATCATAAAAGACACCTTAATGTGAATTAAACTCAGAAGAATTGTACATATGTTATATCACTAAAGACACCGTAATGTGAATTAAACTCAGAATAATTGTACATATGTTATATCATAAAAGACACCTTAATGTGAATTAAACTCAGAATAATTGTGCATATGTTATATCATAAAAGACACCTTAATGTGAATTAAACTGAGAATAATTGTACATATGTTATATCATAAAAGACACCGTAATGTGAATTAAACTCAGAATAATTGTACATATGTTATATGATTAAAGACACCGTAATGTGAATTAAACTCAGAATAATTGTACATATGTTATATCATAAAAGACACCTTAATGTGAATTAAACTCAGAATAATTGTACATATGTTATATCATAAAAGACACCTTAATGTGAATTAAACTGAGAATAATTGTACATATGTTATATCATAAAAGACACCGTAATGTGAATTAAACTCAGAATAATTGTACATATGTTATATGATTAAAGACACCGTAATGTGAGTTAAACTCAGAATAATTGTACATATGTTATATGATTAAAGACACCGTAATGTGAATAAAATTCAGAATAATTGTACAGATGTTATATCATAAAAAATACACCGTAATGTGAATTAAACTCAGAATAATTGTACATATGTTATATCATAAAAGACACAGTAATGTGAATTAAACTCAGAATAATTGTACATATGTTATATCATAAAAGACACCTTAATGTGAATTAAATTCAGAATAATTGTACATATGTTATATCATAAAAGACACAGCAATGTGAATTAAATTCAGAAGAATTGTACATATGTTATATCATTAAAGACACAGTAATGTGAATTAAACTCAGAATAATTGTACATATGTTATATCATAAAAAACACCGTAATGTAAATTAAACTCAGAATAATTGTACATATGTTATATCATAAAAGACACCTTAATGTGAATTAAACTCAGAATAATTGTACATATGTTATATCATAAAAGACACCGTAATGTGAATTAAACTGAGAATAATTGTACATATGTTATATCATAAAAGACACCGTAATGTGAATTAAACTCAGAATAATTGTACATATGTTATATGATTAAAGACACCGTAATGTGAATTAAACTCAGAATAATTGTACATATGTTATATCATAAAAGACACCTTAATGTGAATTAAACTCAGAATAATTGTTCATATGTTATATCATAAAAGACACCGTAATGTAAATTAAACTCAGAATAATTGTACATATGTTATATTGTAAAAGACACAGTAATGTAAATTAAACTCAGAATAATTGTACATATGTTATATCATAAAAGACACCTTAATGTGAATTAAACTCAGAATAATTGTACATATGTTATATCATAAAAGACACAGTAATGTAAATTAAACTCAGAATAATTGTACATATGTTATATCATAAAAGACACCTTAATGTGAATTAAACTCAGAAGAATTGTACATATGTTATATCACTAAAGACACCGTAATGTGAATTAAACTCAGAATAATTGTACATATGTTATATCATAAAAGACACCTTAATGTGAATTAAACTGAGAACAATTGTACATATGTTATATCATAAAAGACACCGTAATGTGAATTAAACTCAGAATAATTGTACATATGTTATATGATTTAAGACACCGTAATGTGAATTAAACTCAGAATAGTTGTACATATGTTATATGATTAAAAACACCGTAATGTGAATTAAACTCAGAATAATTGTACATATGTTATATTGTAAAAGACACAGTAATGTAAATTAAACTCAGAATAATTGTACATATGTTATATCATAAAAGACACCTTAATGTGAATTAAACTCAGAATAATTGTACATATGTTATATCATAAAAGACACCTTAATGTGAATTAAACTCAGAATAATTGTACATATGTTATATCATAAAAGACACCTTAATGTGAATTAAACTGAGAACAATTGTACATATGTTATATCATAAAAGACACCGTAATGTGAATTAAACTCAGAATAATTGTACATATGTTATATGATTAAAGACACCGTAATGTGAATTAAACTCAGAATAATTGTACATATGTTATATCATAAAAGACACCTTAATGTGAATTAAACTTAGAATAATTGTGCATATGTTATATCATAAAAGACACCGTAATGTGAATTAAACTCAGAATAATTGTACATATGTTATATCATAAAAGACACCGTAATGTGAATTAATTTCAGAATAATTGTACATATTTTATATCATTAAAGACACCGTAATGTGAATTAAACTCAGAATAATTGTACATATGTTATATCATAAAAGACACCTTAATGTGAATTAAATTCAGAAGAAATGTACATATGTTATATTGTAAAAGACACCGTAATGTGAATTAAACTCAGAATAATTGTACATATGTTATATCATAAAAGACACCGTAATGTAAATTAAACTCAGAATAATTGTACATATGTTACATCATAAAAGACACCTTAATGTGAATTAAACTCAGAATAATTGTACATATGTTATATCATAAAAGACACAGTAATGTGAATTAAATTCAGAATAATTGTAGATATTTTATATCATTAAAGACACCGTAATGTGAATTAAACTCAGAATAATTGTACATATGTTATATCATAAAAGACACCTTAATGTGAATTAAATTCAGAAGAAATGTACATATGTTATATTGTAAAAGACACCGTAATGTGAATTAAATTCAGAATAATTGTACATATGTTATATCATTAAAGACACCGTAATGTGAATTAAACTCAGAATAATTGTACATATGTTAGATCATAAAAGACACCTTAATGTGAATTAAACTCAGAATAATTGTACATGTGTTACATCATAAAAGACACCTTAATGTGAATTAAACTCAGAATAATTGTACATATGTTATATCATAAAAGACACAGTAATGTGAATTAAACTCAGAATAATTGTACATATGTTATATCATCAAAGACACCGTAATGTAAATTAAACTCAGAATAATTGTACATATGTTACATCATAAAAGACACCTTAATGTGAATTAAACCCAGAATAAATGTACATATGTTATATCATAAAAGACACAGTAATGTGAATTAAATTCAGAAGAATTGATCATATGTTATATTGTAAAAGACACCGTAATGTGAATTAAATTCAGAATAATTGTACATATGTTATATTATTAAAGACACCGTAATGTGAATTAAACTCAGAATAATTGTACATATGTTATATCATAAAAGACACCGTAATGTAAATTAAACTCAGAATAATTGTACATATGTTATATCATAAAAGACACAGTAATGTGAATTAAATTCAGAATAATTGTACTTATGTTATATCATTAAAGACACCGTAATCTGAATTAAACTCAGAATAATTGTACATATGTTATATCATAAAAGACACCGTAATGTAAATTAAACTCAGAATAATTGTACATATGTTACATCATAAAAGACACCTTAATGTGAATTAAACTCAGAATAATTGTACATATGTTATATCATAAAAGACACCGTAATGTAAATTAAACTCAGAATAATTGTACATATGTTACATCATAAAAGACACCTTAATGTGAATTAAACTCAGAATAATTGTACATATTTTATATCATAAAAGACACAGTAATGTGAATTAAATTCAGAAGAATTGTACATATGTTATATTGTAAAAGACACCGTAATGTGAATTAAATTCAGAATAATTGTACATATGTTATATCATTAAAGACACCGTATTGTGAATTAAACTCAGAATAATTGTACATATGTTATATCATAAAAGACACCGTAATGTAAATTAAACTCAGAATAATTGTACATATGTTATATCATAAAAGACACAGAAATGTGAATTAAATTCAGAATAATTGTACATATGTTATATCATAAAAGACACAGTAATGTGAATTAAACTCAGAATAATTGTACATATGTTATATCATAAAAAACACCGTAATGTAAATTAAACTCAGAATAATTGTACATATGTTATATCATAAAAGACACCTTAATGTGAATTAAACTCAGAATAATTGTACATATGTTATATCATAAAAGACACCGTAATGTGAATTAAACTGAGAATAATTGTACATATGTTATATCATAAAAGACACCGTAATGTGAATTAAACTCAGAATAATTGTACATATGTTATATGATTAAAGACACCGTAATGTGAATTAAACTCAGAATAATTGTACATATGTTATATCATAAAAGACACCTTAATGTGAATTAAACTCAGAATAATTGTGCATATGTTATATCATAAAAGACACCGTAATGTAAATTAAACTCAGAATAATTGTACATATGTTATATTGTAAAAGACACAGTAATGTAAATTAAACTCAGAATAATTGTACATATGTTATATCATAAAAGACACCTTAATGTGAATTAAACTCAGAATAATTGTACATATGTTATATCATAAAAGACACAGTAATGTAAATTAAACTCAGAATAATTGTACATATGTTATATCATAAAAGACACCTTAATGTGAATTAAACTCAGAAGAATTGTACATATGTTATATCACTAAAGACACCGTAATGTGAATTAAACTCAGAATAATTGTACATATGTTATATCATAAAAGACACCTTAATGTGAATTAAACTCAGAATAATTGTGCATATGTTATATCATAAAAGACACCTTAATGTGAATTAAACTCAGAATAATTGTGCATATGTTATATGATTAAAGACACCGTAATGTGAGTTAAACTCAGAATAATTGTACATATGTTATATGATTAAAGACACCGTAATGTGAATAAAACTCAGAATAATTGTACAGATGTTATATCATAAAAAATACACCGTAATGAGAATTAAACTCAGAAGAATTGTACATATGTTATATCATAAAAGACAGAGTAATGTGAATTACACTCAGAATAATTGTACATATGTTATATCATAAAAGACACAGTAATGTGAATTAAACTCAGAATAATTGTACATATGTTATATCATAAAAGACACCTTAATGTGAATTAAATTCAGAATAATTGTACATATGTTACATCATAAAAGACACAGCAATGTGAATTAAATTCAGAAGAATTGTACATATGTTATATCATTAAAGACACAGTAATGTAAATTAAACTCAGAATAATTGTACATATGTTATTTCATAAAAGACTCCTTAATGTGAATTAAACTCAGAAGAATTGTACATATGTTATATCATTAAAGACACCGTAATGTGAATTAAACTCAGAATAATTGTACAGATGTTATATCATAAAAAATACACCGTAATGTGAATTAAACTCAGAATAATTGTACATATGGTATATCATAAAAGACACAGTAATGTGAATTAAATTCAGTAGAATTGTACATATGTTATATCATAAAAGACACCTTAATGTGAATTAAACTCAGAATAATTGTACATATGTTATATGATTAAAGACACGGTAATGAGAATTAAACTCAGGATAATTGTACATAAGTTATATCATAAAAGACACCGTAATGTGAATTAAACTCAGAATAATTGTACATATGTTATATCATTAAAGACACCGTAATGTGAATTAAACTCAGAATAATTGTACATATGTTATATCATAAAAGACATCTTAATGTGAATTAAACTCAGAATTATTGTACATATGTTATATCATAAAAGACACCGTAATGTGAATTAAACTCAGAATAATTGTACATATGTTATATCATAAAAGACACCGTAATGTGAATTAAACTCAGAATAATTGTACATATGTTATATGATTAAAGACACCGTAATGTGAATTAAACTCAGAATAATTGTACATATGTTATATTGTAAATAACACAGTAATGTAAATTAAACTCAAAATAATTGTATATATGTTATATCATAAAAGACACCTTAATGTGAATTAAACTCAGAATAATTGTACATATGTTATATCATAAAAGACACAGTAATGTAAATTAAACTCAGAATAATTGTACATATGTTATATCATAAAAGACGCCTTAATGTGAATTAAACTCAGAAGAATTGTACATATGTTATATCATTAAAGACACCGTAATGTGAATTAAACTCAGAATAATTGTACAGATGTTATATCATAAAAAATACACCGTAATGTGAATTAAACTCAGAATAATTGTACATATGTTATATCATATAAGACACCTTAATGTGAATTAAACTCAGAATAATTGTGCATATGTTATATCATTAAAGACACCGTAATGTGAATTAAACTCAGAATAATTGTACATATGTTATATCATTAAAGACACCGTAATGTGAATTAAACTCAGAATAATTGTACATATGTTATATAATAAAAAACACCTTAATGTGAATTAAACTCAGAATAATTGTACATATGTTATATCATAAAAGACACCTTAATGTGAATTAAACTGAGAATAATTGTACATATGTTATATGATTAAAGACACCGTAATGTGAGTTAAACTCAGAATAATTGTACATATGTTATATGATTAAAGACACCGTAATGTGAATAAATCTCAGAATAATTGAACAGATGTTATATCATAAAAGACAGAGTAATGTGAATTACACTCAGAATAATTGTACATATGTTATATCATAAAAGACACAGTAATGTGAATTAAACTCAGAATAATTGTACATATGTTATATCATAAAAGACACCGTAATGTGAATTAAACTCAGAATAATTGTACATATGTTATATCATTAAAGACAGCGTAATGTGAATTAAACTCAGAATAATTGTACATATGTTATATAATAAAAGACACCTTAATGTGAATTAAACTCAGAATAATTGTACATATGTTATATCATAAAAGACACCCTAATGTGAATTATACTCAGAATAATTGTACATATGTTATATTATTAAAGACACCGTAATGTGAATTAAACTCAGAATAATTGTACATATGTTATATCATAAAAAACACCTTAACGTGAATTAAACTTAGAATAATTGTGCATATGTTATATCATAAAAGACACCGTAATGTGAATTAAACTCAGAATAATTGTACATATGTTATATTGTAAAAGACACAGTAATGTAAATTAAACTCAGAATAATTGTATATATGTTATATCATAAAAGACAGCTTAATGTGAATTAAACTCAGAATAATTGTACATATGTTATATCATAAAAGACACAGTAATGTAAATTAAACTCAGAATAATTGTACATATGTTATATCATAAAAGACACCTTAATGTGAATTAAACTAAGAAGAATTGTACATATGTTATATCATTAAAGACACCGTAATGTGAATTAAACTCAGAATAATTGTACAGATGTTATATCATAAAAGACACCTTAATGTGAATTAAACTCAGAATAATTGTACATATGTTATATCATAAATGACACCTTAATGTGAATTAAACTCAGAATAATTGTACATATGTTACAGAATAATTGTACAGATGTTATATCATAAAAAATACACCGTAATGTGAATTAAACTCAGAATAATTGTACATATGGTATATCATAAAAGACACAGTAATGTGAATTAAATTCAGTTGAATTGTACATATGTTATATCATAAAAGAAACCTTAATGTGAATTAAACTCAGAATAATTGTACATATGTTATATGATTAAAGACACGGTAATGTGAATTAAACTCAGAATAATTGTACATATGTTATATCATAAAAGACACCGTAATGTGAATTAAACTCAGAATAATTGTACATATGTTATATCATTAAAGACACCGTAATGTGAATTAAACTCAGAATAATTGTACATATGTTATATCATAAAAGACACCTTAATGTGAATTAAACTCAGAATAATTGTACATATGTTATATCATAAAAGACACCGTAATGTGAATTAAACTCAGAATAATTGTACATATGTTATATCATAAAAGACACCGTAATGTGAATTAAACTCAGAATAATTGTACATATGTTATATGATTAAAGACACCGTAATGTGAATTAAACTCAGAATAATTGTACATATGTTATATTGTAAAAGACACAGTAATGTAAATTAAACTCAGAATAATTGTATATATGTTATATCATAAAAGACATCTTAATGTGAATTAAACTCAGAATAATTGTACATATGTTATATCATAAAAGACACCTTAATGTGAATTAAACTTAGAATAATTGTGCATATGTTATATCATAAAAGACACCGTAATGTGAATTAAACTCAGAATAATTGTACATATGTTATATTGTTAAAGACACAGTAATGTAAATTAAACTCAGAATAATTGTATATATGTTATATCATAAAGACAGCTTAATGTGAATTAAACTCAGAATAATTGTACATATGTTATATCATAAAAGACACAGTAATGTAAATTAAACTCAGAATAATTGTACATATGTTATATCGTAAAATATACCTTAATGTGAATTAAACTCAGAAGAATTGTACATATGTTATATCATTAAAGACACCGTAATGTGAATTAAACTCAGAATAATTGTACAGATGTTATATCATAAAAGACACCTTAATGTGAATTAAACTCAGAATAATTGTACATATGTTATATCATAAAAGACACCTTAATGTGAATTAAACTGAGAATAATTGTACATATGTTATATCATAAAAGACACCGTAATGTGAATTAAACTCAGAATAATTGTACATATGTTATATGATTAAAGACACCGTAATGTGAGTTAAACTCAGAATAATTGTACATATGTTATATGATTAAAGACACCGTAATGTGAATAAAACTCAGAATAATTGTACAGATGTTATATCATAAAAAATACACCGTAATGTGAATTAAACTCAGAATAATTGTACATATGTTATATCATAAAAGACAGAGTAATGTGAATTACACTCAGAATAATTGTACATATGTTATATCATAAAAGACACAGTAATGTGAATTAAACTCAGAATAATTGTACATATGTTATATCATAAAAGACACCTTAATGTGAATTAAATTCAGAATAATTGTACATATGTTATATCATAAAAGACACAGTAATGTGAATTAAATTCAGAAGAATTGTACATATGTTATATCATTAAAAGACACAGTAATGTAAATTAAACTCAGAATAATTGTACATATGTTATTTCATAAAAGACACCTTAATGTGAATTAAACTCAGAAGAATTGTACATATGTTATATCATTAAAGACACCGTAATGTGAATTAAACTCAGAATAATTGTACAGATGTTATATCATAAAAAATACACCGTAATGTGAATTAAACTCAGAATAGTTGTACATATGGTATATCATAAAAGACACAGTAATGTGAATTAAATTCAGTAGAATTGTACATATGTTATATCATAAAAGACACCTTAATGTGAATTAAACTCAGAATAATTGTACATATGTTATATGATTAAAGACACGGTAATGTGAATTAAACTCAGAATAATTGTACATATGTTATATCATAAAAGACACCGTAATGTGAATTAAGCTCAGAATAATTGTACATATGTTATATCATTAAAGACACCGTAATGTGAATTAAACTCAGAATAATTGTACATATGTTATATCATAAAAGACACCTTAATGTGAATTAAACTCAGAATAATTGTACATATGTTATATCATAAAAGACACCGTAATGTGAATTAAACTCAGAATAATTGTACATATGTTATATCATAAAAGACACCGTAATGTGAATTAAACTCAGAATAGTTGTACATATGTTATATGATTAAAAACACCGTAATGTGAATTAAACTCAGAATAATTGTACATATGTTATATTGTAAAAGACACAGTAATGTAAATTAAACTCAGAATAATTGTATATATGTTATATCATAAAAGACACCTTAATGTGAATTAAACTCAGAATAATTGTACATATGTTATATCATAAAAGACACAGTAACGTAAATTAAACTCAGAATAATTGTACATATGTTATATCATAAAAGACACCTTAATGTGAATTAAACTCAGAAGAATTGTACATATGTTATATCATTAAAAACACCGTAATGTGAATTAAACTCAGAATAATTGTACAGATGTTATATCATAAAAAATAAACCGTAATGTGAATTAAACTCAGAATAATTGTACATATGTTATATCATATAAGACACCTTAATGTGAATTAAACTCAGAATAATTGTACATATGTTATATCATAAAAGACACAGTAATGTAAATTAAACTCAGAATAATTGTACATATGTTATATCATAAAAGACAACTTAATGTGAATTAAACTCAGAAGAATTGTACATATGTTATATCATTAAAGACACCGTAATGTGAATTAAACTCAGAATAATTGTACAGATGTTATATCATAAAAAATACACCGTAATGTGAATTAAACTCAGAATAATTGTACATATGTTATATCATATAAGACACCTTAATGTGAATTAAACTCAGAATAATTGTGCATATGTTATATCATAAAAGACACCGTAATGTGAATTAAACTCAGAATAATTGTACATATGTTATATCATTAAAGACACCGTAATGTGAATTAAACTCAGAATAATTGTACATATGTTATATCATAAAAGACACCTTAATGTGAATTAAACTGAGAATAATTGTACATATGTTATATCATAAAAGACACCGTAATGTGAATTAAACTCAGAATAATTGTACATATGTTATATGATTAAAGACACCGTAATGTGAATTAAACTCAGAATAATTGTACATATGTTATATCATAAAAGACACCTTAATGTGAATTAAACTTAGAATAATTGTGCATATGTTATATCATAAAAGACACCGTAATGTGAATTAAACTCAGAATAATTGTACATATGTTATATTGTAAAAGACACAGTAATGTAAATTAAACTCAGAATAATTGTATATATGTTATATCATAAAAGACAGCTTAATGTGAATTAAACTCAGAATAATTGTACATATGTTATATCATAAAAGACACAGTAATGTAAATTAAACTCAGAATAATTGTACATATGTTATATCATAAAAGACACCTTAATGTGAATTAAACTCAGAAGAATTGTACATATGTTATATCATTAAAGACACCGTAATGTGAATTAAACTCAGAATAATTGTACAGATGTTATATCATAAAAAAATACACCGTAATGTGAATTAAACTTCTGAATAATTGTACATATGTTATATCATATTAGACACCTTAATGTGAATTAAACTCAGAATAATTGTGCATATGTTATATCATAAAAGACACCGTAATGTGAATTAAACTCAGAATAATTGTACATATGTTATATCGTAAAAGACACAGTAATGTGAATTAAACTCAGAATAATTGTACATATGTTATATCGTAAAAGACACCGTAATGTGAATTAAACTCAGAATAATTGTACAGATGTTATATCATAAAAAATACACAGTAATGTGAATTAAACTCAGAATAATTGTACATATGTTATATCATAAAAGACACAGTATAGTGAATTAAACTCAGAATAATTGTACATATGTTATATCATAAAAAATACACCGTAATGTGAATTAAACTCAGAATAATTGTACATATGTTATATGATTAAAGACACGGTAATGTGAATTAAACTCAGAATAATTGTACATATGTTATATCATAAAAGACACAGTAATGTAAATTAAACTCAGAATAATTGTACATATTTTATATCATAAAAGACACCTTAATGTGAATTAAATTCAGAATAATTGTACATATGTTATATCATAAAAGACACAGTAATGTGAATTAAATTCAGAAGAATTGTACATATGTTATATCATTAAAAACACAGTAATGTAAATTAAACTCAGAATAATTGTACATATGTTATATCATAAAAGACACCTTAATGTGAATTAAACTCAGAATAATTGTACATATGGTATATCATAAAAGACACAGTAATGTAAATTAAATTCAGAAGAATTGTACATATGTTATATCATTAAAGACACAGTAATGTGAATTAAACTCAGAATAATTGTACAGATGTTATATCATAAAAAATACACCGTAATGTGAATTAAACTCAGAATAATTGTACATATGGTATATCATAAAAGACACAGTAATGTGAATTAAATTCAGAAGAATTGTACATATGTTATATCATGAAATACACCTTAATGTGAATTAAACTCAGAATAATTGTACATATGTTATATGATTAAAGACACGATAATGTAAATTAAACTCAGAATAATTGTACATATGTTATATCATAAAAGACACGGTAATGTGAATAAAACTCAGAATAATTGTACATATGTTATATCATAAAAGACACAGTGTTGGGAATTAAATTCAGAAGAATTGTACATTTGTTATATGATTAAAGACACCGTAATGTGAATTAAACTCAGAATAATTGTACATATGTTATATCATAAAAGACACCGTAATGTGAATTAAACTCAGAAAAATTGTACATATGTTATATCATAAAAGACACAGTAATGTGAATTAAATTCAGAATAATTGTACATATGTTATATTGTAAAAGACACAGTAATGTAAATTAAACTGAGAATAATTGTACATATGTTATATCATAAAAGACACCTTAATGTGAATTAAACTCAGAAGAATTGTACATATGTTATATCATAAAAGACACAGTAATGTGAATTAAACTCAGAATAATTGCACATATGTTATATCATAAAAGACACGGTAATGTGAATTAAACTCAGAATAATTGTACATATGTTATATCATAAAAAACACGGTAATGTGAATTAAACTCAGAATAATTGTACATATGTTATATCATTAAAGATACCGTAATGTGAATTAAACTCAGAATAATTGTACATATGTTATATCATAAAAGACACCGTAATGTGAACTAAACTCAGAATAATTGTACATATGTTATATCATAAAAGACACCGTAATGTGAATTAAACTGAGAATAATTGTACATATGTTATATCATGAAAGACACCCTAATGTGAATTAAACTCAGAATAATTGTACATATGTTATATCATTAAAGACACCCTAATGTGAATTAAACTCAGAATAATTGTACATATTTTATATCATAAAAGACACCGTAATGTGAATTAAATTCAGAATAATTGTACATATGTTATATCATAAAAGACACCGTAATGTGAATTAAATTCAGAATAATTGTACATATGTTATATCATAAAAGACACCGTAATGTGAATTAAATTCAGAATAATTGTACATATGTTTTATCATAAAAGACACCGTAATGTGAATTAAATTCAGAAGAATTGTACATATGTTATATTGCAAAAGACATAATAATGTGAATTAAACTCAGAATAATTGTACATATTTTGTATCATAGGTCCAAGATATAGAATACCGATAGCCTTTAATATCTTGATATAACAATGATGTTATCCACAATGTTTATGAATGGATTCACAAATAACTAGTATTAATGTGCTAATTCAGAATGTTAATGAACATTTTAGTAATTCTTAGGAATAATTGAAATAAATAAAAATTATTATTACGATTTCCCCTCATGAGTCTAATGTTAATAGTGTATTATGACATCCAGAAACCCGTTCTCATCAATCCTGATATTTTTTTTTGATTTTGTTCATGAATAAAAGGGGACTATGATCAGTGAATATAACATCTGGAGAAATTTCGGATCTGATAAACATTTCTAAATCGTGTAAAACTAATATAAGAGCCATCCATTCGTTTTTAATTGTGGACTAATTTGTATGGTGCTTGATTATTTTGCTTGGGTCTTTTAAATAGTAAAATATCATATTGGATGCTCTACACAATTTGTTTCTTCTTGAATCAATATCCATCAACTCCTACATCTCTTTTTGCAATATATATATTAAACACTTGACTGGAATTTTGTGTTGAATGAACTCATTCACCTTACAATATGGCATTTAATTTTTATTAGATCCTTTACGTTTATCAAACGAATGAAACTTACATTTCCTATTCATCACATTTGTCAGAGACTCAACAGTTATATAAAAGTTTAGCAAAACATCCGATAATATGCAGTCCTGCTCAAAAATCGGATCAGATGCTTTTCACTGATAGACATTCAGAATTCATAAATAGCCATGACCTTCACTTCTACAGGTTTAACTTCGCCTGTATGGATGCATCCTTATAGATGGAAAATCTAGAGTTTCTTGTTCTGTAACACCAGATATGAAGTGCTCATGCAATATCGGTTTTAGGTTATCCTTTTCATGGTATTGCAGGTATCAAAATGTATAATCCAGATTGTTTAATATGTCTGAATTACGACTTTTGGTTAAATCAGAGACTACATTCAGATTTCAGCTATTCGTTTACATCCTCACTGTGTGCTATAAATACATTTAAATTGAATTGTATCTCCATCAAAATACTAACTATATCAATAATTTAAGATCTTGCGATAAGTCTTGTTGACTCCAACATGGCCAGCCAGGAACGTTTCTTTGGTTTGACTAAGAAATTCCTGTCAATATTTGGACATCTCACTGACCACCATCACCGGCAGGCACCTCAGGTGGTCCCCATTTTCTCATAAGCATCACGTGTTTTAGACAGTATCTGATTGGTAATTACGGAATTTCAGTTTCATTAATATCCCTCTGAAATAAACAGATTATCGTTTGTAATCTTGATTAGAATACAGATCATGAGTAGCAAGAAAAGGAACACTGTGATCAATACCTTTAGAATAATCAATACCAGTAGAAAAGGTGACCTTATCAATAGAGTGACCAGGATATGTCAGGTAATGAAACAATTTCCTGATCAACATCATTCTCGATAATTATTTTTGCTATAGTTCTAGTATCTGCCAAACCAGGATAAACATCAAGAATTTCAGTCTGAAAAGAATCACCGTTTTGACCCAAACTAAGCTTGTCAGTTGTTATTGGTTAACCAACACCTTGTTTTCAGCTAGGTTATTGTCTAGTAATAAATTAATACCTTCTGTAGGTAAAGAAGACAATGATCAAGCAGACACAGGACCCCGAAACTAAGTCTGATTCTTAGGCCAAATTGAAAGCATGGGGATGAACATTAATAAAGCCATACTCTACCTGTTTAAAAAGAAAATATTCACTAGCTGAAATAGGCCAAGAACCTGTTAACAAAACACTGAGAAGCTCTTGTGCCACTTAATGGTTTTAAAGGGGACGGCTTGGTAGAATCACCAATACATAACGGAGAACCTTCTGACACGAATGGTTCATAAGTGTCCACATACAAGCAGACCCACAAACAACTATTTGGATTCAATATTCCACCGTGACCTTGACCTCTTTGCAAGAAAACTATTTGCAATAGCTCTGTCTTTACTTTTTGCTTGTATTTAAACATGAAGCAATCAGATATTATTGGCATTGAATTCAAATGCAGTAAACGATTTGCTTGCAAATTATAATCGTGGACAAATGTTTGCTATGTAAACATTCGTTATAATACTTACAATAATGGATATAAAATTAAGCACACAATATGAATGAAGTTTCATAACACTATGCAAACATATACAAATATAGTTGATATTGCAATTAATAAAACCATTTGCACACATAATAATGATATTTTGTAAAATTCGATCATTGCAGAGATGAATAGAGTCGACTTCAACGGCTATGAAATAATATGATTCAGCAGAAACGTATATAATTATTTCAATTATAATGATAAAGCAAAGAGATGAGAAAAAGAAACACGATTGCTTCATAATTAACCCCGAATTATCGAAAACACCAAAAATGATAATGTTTCAGTGGTGACCCGCTGTAAACAATCAAGTGCGTTTGCGATTCTTCAGTATGTAAAATACAAACTTTTGTCAAACTAAAACTTCACCTCTATCTGATACACTCTATCTCTATCTGATACACTTTTATTTTTTTTACAGGCCCTCCGTTTCGGGTTGAAATATTTAACTTCAGCAGATTTTTGGCTGAGCAGATTGAGCTACATTTTCATCCTGGATTCAATGGAGGTTTCGAACAGATGTTTGTAATAGAGTATTCGTCTTGGACTGATCATGACAATGTCTGGCATAATACTAGCGTTACAGATCTGAAAGAAAAGAGCAACCCATATAAAGTTCCGAAAGAAACATTTTCTGTCAACGTCAGTAAATTACCTCCAGGAGATTATCTATATAGAATGTATTCCTGGAATGTTAGGGGCAAGAGCCCATATTCCGAGAGCATTAGAGTGATCATCCCATATTTGAAGAAAGGTATGTCACTGTCCACCCTATGTTATGGTGCACTTTGATTTGCATCGCTAATTAGGTACAATCATCACGTCTATCTTGTCGAATGATTCATTTATAGCCAGAAACGGCTTTCAAATAATGAGTCAGCAGTGAGTTTGTGTGTTTCCTATTACGACTATATGACCTTAATCAAAGTAACAGAAAAGACATAAAACCAACACAAATTCAAAACAAATAAATTATTCCTTATAATACAAAGTGAAAATGTAAAAATTACATTCAGTTTTGCGCTTTATTCCCAAACAATCCAAGAATTTCTAACACAGTTTTGAGTTTTTTAGTATTCCAAAATAAATTCGACACTGGAAGTGTTGATGCGCCTATGGTAGCCTGTGTTGTGACGATATGCTTACAGTCTTTAATTGAATCACAATCATACAATCGAAGAATATACCTTTATTTAAATTTCACCATCATTCCAAGTTAATATCTCTTTCCAAGAATATTGATTTAGAAGAGCACGTCGTATTTCCAATGAATAAATAATTTGAACAAATTGCAGCTCAAACTACTGGACACAACATTATCCCTGATTGCTTTGCAAGGTGATATTTCAAGTTTAAAATATTTAAATCTCGCAGTACACAAGACTAACGTTTACATCTAGACTTAGATCACAACTAGCATTTTCAAGAAATACTATTCCTTAATGGAACCTTTTATTATAGGATGTTACTAATGTTAAAAAGACATAATGTTAGTTATAATTATAAGACCTGTCACTAAAATTATATTGTGAAGTGTGGCGAACAAAATGTAGATAAGATATTTTATGGGCACTTTCCAATGTTCTTGACTCAGACTGAAATAAGCACGTTGTTTACGAAACAAAAATAAATTATTCAGTTGTTGTTATCTCTTCCACATCTGCTGTCAGTGCTATAATCAGCATATAAATGTTGCAGTAATGCCTTCTACTCTCAGAATAGAACAAACAAGTTCATATTTGTTGTAACGAAATGGCTTTATTGTCCATACAGCTGGTTAACAGAGATAACTATATTTTCCTGATTTCATACACCCTCAAATACAATAAAAATACATTTACTACAACTATAAATAAGATCGACACCAGTAGAGTATTGTTCTGCATGTATACATCGATTCTATTCACAGTACATTCAATACGAATGACTTATTACCTGATATATTTATCAATTATCAATCTAGGGAGATAGTGGGCAAAATAAACCTAAATAGAAAACAGCGTGTATGTCAAGAATATAAAGCAGACAGACAGACAAACAAGCATATGTACATAATGATATACTCAGAAAGAAATATGCATCATAACTAAGTATACAGAGACAAATAACCTTTAACACTCAAAGAGGTAAAAACGTAGAAGGTATACTGGAACACGATATAGTGCTTATCGGCATTTACGATAGCAGGCTTAGTTGTATATATATATATATATATATATATATATATATATATATATATATATATATATATATATATATATATATTATATAATATAATATAATATAATATAATATAATATAATGAAATAGAGACAAACAGTCATAACTATTATTGTATTGATATAAAGGATATAGAATATATAAAAAAAAATGAATAAAAGGAATTATACAGTTTTATTTCTGCATTGGCATTAAAGCCATTATGATATCTAACTTATGAATCCAAGAAGTCTATTCATGACACCATACACAATATCTATTGGCATGAAAGAAGATTCGAGTAGAGAGTGATTATTGGTGTTTCTCAAAATATTACGTGAAAAAGGGTTAGCTTTCAAAACATTTTGTGTCGCCTGAAGAAGCATAAATGCGAAATTAGCTGCAGAGAATTTTAGGTGTTTGTGTTTATATATATATATATATATATATATATATATATATATATATATATATATATATATATATATATATATATATATATTTCAGTGCAATGAACTGACAACGAACAATGCAAAAACTAGTCTCTAACTGGCATGAGCGCTTTCGATTCTAAATGACTCTAAATGACTATTTTTCAACGGCAAACAAAGAGACAAGCAAAAGAACAGAAAAATCCTTGAATGAAAGCTTGAAATGATTTAAGTTTCAACTAGTTGACTTCACCTTAACGAAGATGCTTAAAACTCTTTTAACAGTGACACATAAATCAATGAGCCTTATTGCTTCTGTTTTTATGTGCATTTCTGGAAACGCAAATTATGCCCCGGATGTGTCATGGTCATAGTAGTAATTATTGGTTATTGCACCGCTCCTGTGGGCTAATGGTTAGAGGCGTCTGCCTCGGATGCGGGAGGTCATGGGTTCGAACCCCGGTCGAGTGATACCAAGGACTTTTAAAATTGGTATTAAAACCTGCCTCGCTTTGCGCTCAGCATTAAGAGGTTTGTGTTAGAACTGGTAGGTCTGGTGTCAGGATAATGTGACTGGGTGGTTCATCATGCTACATGTCTGCAGCATGATGCCCCAGTGCTAGACATCACTATAAGCTGCAACACTGCAGACATCGTAGCTAAATTGTCAAAGCTCTGTTACAAATCCCCCCCCACACACATACCCTGAGGTTATTAACAAAAAGATGAATGTTTGTGTGCAAGGCTGTATATTAATATTATTCTTTATTTAAACGATTTGGTTTCAATGTTTTAAGGTGGCTAATCCAGTAAGATTCCTTTTCTTTCCTGGTTTCGGAACTCCAGTTATGGGTCTGAGCAATTGCAACAAGTCTTCTATCACTGAATGTGTGACTATGTGAGGAGAAGTGTTCTGCGACTGGACTTAAGTACAGCTTCCTTGTCGTCCAGTCGGATCTGTGGAGGTTGATCCTTTTGTGTAGCTTTTTAGTTTTTCCCGTTACTGAAGGCTACAAATCTTACGTGTAATGAGATACAAACTCTGGTTTGCACGTTTTGTTTGGACCATGTATGTTATGTTTCTAACTAGTAGCAGTGCTTGAAAACGTTGTTCTTGTCTCTATCATACATTGACAAGGGCCAGACTTACTAGGGTGGTCATTGTTAGTGATTCGTATTAGCTTTGCCCTGACAAGGATATCTGTGAAGTTGTTTTGGTCTCCGGTGGGATACTACTGGTTTACTCGGGAGTATTAACGTTAGTGTGTCACACAATCCTCCAGTGTTTATTAATGATTTTACCTTTTTGGGGGTTGTCTGGATAGCAGGTCATGATAAACGGTATCCCGTCAGTATTTTCCTTCTCTCCATATTTTAGTAGGTCACTGCGGATCGTTAGATTGTCCCTTTTTCACTTTTGCACCTGGAACTGATTAATCAAAACGTATTGATCATTATGATCCTCATGTTGTTGCGTATAATTAGGATGACAAAGTGACATTCACTTGCCGTCGAACAGGACACAAATCCTGAGATCTACTATTTGGAGTTTTATTAGTGACGCTGACTCCGAGGACGAACTGACTTGCTATGCTTAAATAATGTTGTCCTTGTAAGAAGATAGAGTCCACCTGACAAGTGGTCAGAAAGCTATCAAAATATGGTATCTAAGTCATATATAAAGGAAATTGTACTGCACAATCATTAATAGGGATGTTTCTAACTACTGTGGATCTAATTTTATGTCAGGGATTGTCCAGCCATTTATGAATAAAATTAGATTTTCAACAGTTTAAGTCCTCTGTATATCACAATGGAAGCCATATGTGCGTTAGAAAGACTTCATCAGACTTCAAAGAATTTGATAAGTTCATATTGCATTTATACTATAAACGATTCTGACGAAGTGTTTCGTTTCTTTTCTTGTTGTTGTGTTGTTTGGGAGTTGGTCCAAGAGTCCCTTGGACTTAGTCATCTGAGCTTGTTTTCTGACATACTGTGGAACATTGTCGTTGTTGAATGAAATATTTCCTTTTTATAAGAAGAATTATAAATGAGTTTACTTGATTATATCACCAATTGTATGTATAAAGTATCAAAAGCTTGTGAAACGGGAAGAAATAATTTTAAGTCTACCCAATCATAACTGAAACCTAGGCGTGATAAACTACAACGAAAAGAACATTTCAACCTGATGATAAGGATCGGGCTATCTTTCATACCTTAAAGTCACCTTCAAGCGTGGAATGATGGTCCCTATCCAATTAAAACAAAGTAAGTAACTTAAATTATATGAGCGATAATCCTGGATGGGCGGAGCTGAAACAACTCCGCCATATCGGGATGACTCTTTAAATCATTCAATACATTTAGTTGTTTCTGCCCCACACAACGACAATTCAAATGATGATGTACAACCGGAATGTTATCACTCGATTTAAATCAGTCTTCAATATTAAAGGTGAATATTAGTACTTGTTATCATATTTTCGAACTCGATGAAACAAAATCTACTATGATGTTGAAATCGTAGGTTCTAAACCTGTAAAACAACCCCATTTCACGAAGAATCTTCTCAGAGATGAATGCTTGAATAAGGAAAATGAATTGTCGATGCACTCTACCTCCTTAGGAGTTTTATATTGTTTTATTTCGTATACATTGTGGAACATTCATTATACCTCTGTTATGTATATCTGCTTTTTTTGTAACTCCTAGTACATGATACTATCAAGTTTGTATATATGTTATTCATGGATGTGATGTGTAGTTCGATAAGGCCATTGTAACTTGAATATATAATTACATGGAATTTACTTATGTGTAGACAATTAGTAATAAGATTTAAAATGTCGCATATGGCGTATTTGTTAAGTAACTGATGGGATGTGTATAGTTGAGAATAATTCAGTGACTTCCGATTGGTTGAGATTGATTATGTGACTATGTTTAATTCGTTGGAAAAGTTAACAGTATATGCTGTCACGTGTGGTCTATTCCGAAGTACCGTCGCAATATACGGTGTATATCAGAGAAAGTTAAGCAATAAGATTAATTCCTAATTTCGGAGTCATTCACACTCAGTGTTTTCCTCTTGTAAGGCTGCCGACGTGTTTTATATTGTACTTTGATATTATTCGAGAGGTAATACATTTGTTGGGACTGTCCAGTGAAAATAGAAAGTGTTCATTTTATGGAATACTATTCTGGAACTGTTGTTAATTACCCGAATTGATTCTGGACAACGCCAGTTTGACAAAATCACGGTTCATGGAGGACCAGTACGTTTCTGGTATTTAAATTTATAAGGAACGTTTCTTTGATTTAAGACTTGCATAGGCCATTATATGGACTAGCATGGATTCACTTAAAAATACCGTAATACATTCCTCTCGCATTTTTTATTTATAACTTTGATATTTAAACTATTTGTTAAGCTTTATAAAGCTTGTTGGTTATGCTTCTCACATTACCAAGAAATATATCGATAATACTAATTCATTTAGTTGGAAGTGGTATACCGTCAGGAAACGTGAGTATTCCTTCCATTTAATGTAACCTTGGTTTATTTTCCATCAAAATTGCTTCACATACCTGATATGACAGTAATAGCTGCAGCTCTACAACAAAGATTTGTATATGTACTGATAATTTAATGGCAGAATCTGTTCTTCTACTACGAAGTAATTGTATTTTGCCGTCATGCCACCGTGCATACAAGCTATCATTTGCTGTGCCATTTTTGTCAGGCTTAACAGCAAGGAAAGAGCATTCTATCTAATCCTTTAGCTCGATACAGTAATAACAATGATTTGGAGAGTCAATCAACGATATTGCTTTTATCATACGTAGATGGAAGTTACCCTTTATACATGTATCTTAGTTGGATAATTCTGTTTCCTTCTGCTTGTCATTATATTTTTCTTTATTTACCTTTGCATATCGGGACGACGACTTTCCCACAGTGCAATGTTATTCTGACTGTGTTCTGATGGATGCGACTTATTTGGTAGTTCCTTGTGTGTTGCAC
The DNA here is from genome assembly GCA_030141615.1 of Unio pictorum. Lineage (NCBI taxonomy): Eukaryota > Metazoa > Mollusca > Bivalvia > Unionida > Unionidae > Unio > Unio pictorum. Next base: position 2,922,987 of record JARLTB010000016.1, on the reverse strand, counting down.
TCTAACATTTTGTTTTCTCTAGTACAGAGATTGGGCAAACGTGTGGATATCTTTTGCATGACATTTTGAAGGAGAAATAATGCTTTCATTGTGATTTGTTTTAAAGAATCTAACTTCTATGTCTCATCCTTTGTCCTTACAGAAGAAAGAGTTTTGAACATATTGTTACACGCACAGGGGTATTCACTTGACCGAGCGGTGTCAAAACCTTGGCGTGAGTCACGCTGGAAGTCATATGTTTTCCCCAAATTTCCAAAGACTTCCATACAACTTGAGTTATAAAATGGAAAGAGAGACCTGTCTGCTATATTTAATAACCTTTGCTCTAATCAATTGGCGACCCAGATGAGACAACTTGCCCAAAAGTCCATTAACTGCACCTATGCATGGTTTTTCTTCATTATCATCCGATTTCCGTACCGATAGCTTGTCAAGCCATAGAAATTCCACTAGTATTCCCTTACTAACTGGGAAATATTTAACTGCGCGACCCTAGGCCGGTCAATCCACAGAATTTCCGGCGTATCACGCTCATATACATACGCCCATTTTCCACTATGGACACATAAACGGTACCTACCAAGTTCCAACCTATTGATTCCATTCTATAATTTATTGATTTACAACCATAAATACTGCCTTTTCAATCACATCACTTTTATACAATGCGGAATTTTAATATGGACTATGTTACAAAAAGGGACAGTCATTCGGCTTGTACCCAAATTCACTACTAACGACCCCAGCATGGTCCAAATTCACTAACACTCGGCTCTATGATGTTTGCTCCTACTAACTGGCTAACTATTTCGGGCTAGTAATGCTTCCATGGCACCGAAGACCAAATACTCGCACAAATTAAAAACGGGATGCTGTCAAATACACATACTCCAAATTTATTACAATATTTCTCTTTCCAAAAGAAGGATTCCAGCTTGTGACAAGTGAGGTTTCATGAAACTACCTGTTAAGTGCTACCTTAACTTTTGGTGTCATCTGAAGCTGGGTTAGTACATGATGCGTACTCATTTCAAAGATGACATGTAGTCCTTTGCATTGCCAGATGTAATAAAGCTGTTAATGACTCTCAAACATCTTCCATGCTGGAATCAGATACACTCATCTGCTTGTATCTTTGACATGGACTACAAACATTTATGAATATTGTGTGCCATTTTTACACAAAGTGTGTAGTACTGTTGGTGTTTATCTGTGTAAAATAATGCTAGGTCAGTGTACAGAACTGGATTACAGGTTTGATGAATTTTTGACCATGTCAGGCAGCGTTGCCCATGCTTCCTCTTTACCTGTACTGTCAGAAGATATTTTGATTTTACAGTCACAGTCAGATGCTTTGGACACCATTCCTTCAAAACGGATTGTCACATTCAAACTTGCATCTTATTTGATATATTTTCATATCAAATTCAGTTTGACATTTCCCTCAATCGATTATTCATATGCTATATTAAGAACATAAAGGTCACGCCTGTTTAATAAATTTTTTTACAGTTTTAATTAAAGCACAATAATACTTCATTTTGCTGGGATCAGCCTAGTTCTAATCCACTAATCTGGGATGAATCCAAAATACACTATGATGCGGGGATCAACCCTGCATAGAACTGGTTGAGATGGAATCAGCCAAGAATACATTAGCATGTTGGGATCAGCCTAGCACATAGTCTATGTAATGTGGGATCAGCCCAGAATACATTTTAATGTTATGAGCAACCTATCACATAGTCTGTTTCAGCTGGGATCAGCCTAGTACCAATTATACTTGAGCTGGGATCAGCTCAGAATACCAGAATACACTATAATGCTGGGATTACCCTAGCATAGATTTCCTCAACGATGGAATCACCAGAACACACTATTATGCTGAGATCAGCGTAGCGCATTGCATACTTTAAGCTGGGGTCAGTCAATAATACAATCAAATCAACAAAGCACCTATTGGGAATCAGTCTTGTACATTCAAATTCTAGTCCATGGGTGGCCCCCAGAGAGAGAGAGAGAGAGAGAGAGAGAGAGAGAGAGAGAGAGAGAGAGAGAGAGAGAGAGAGAGAGAGACCAATATTTTAATTAAGTATTGATGTAATTTTAGTTATTATGTTGATGTTGTGGAATTTATGGATGTTGCTCATGTCAAAGTATGCTCTCTGCATTATGTACTACAGTTTTTGACACATATATTAATTTCATGAGCTAATAAAATAATTTAAACTTTGTTATGCATCCCATAAAAAGGAAATATTATCTTTGAACAGGCCCTTCATACGTGTTACTTTGATCCCTATTTCAATGGAGGCCACGACCATGCATTTTAAATGGAATACAAAGCTGCGGTCGGTCCTAATAGTACGTTGCAAAGTACTGCAATTAAAGACCCTCAAGAGAGAGAATGTCAGTACAGGCTTCCTAATGGTACCTTTTCTGTAAACGTTCGCCTGGTTTCTACCTTTATAAAATGTATTCATGGAACGTCAAGGGCAAAAGAGCTTTCTCAGACTGCATTCCGATTATCATACCTAATGGTATGATTGCAATTTGTGTGTTGGTTATTGATGTTTTATACTCTGCACATAACTGTCTGCAAAAGGTTTTAATACTTATATGTTTGGATGAAGACCTGTTAAAAATATTACTAATCATTTTGGTGCATGCTGGGTGTTGTAAAATCTATGATAATTCAAACTGAGCACGAGAAACATGTATAGTGTTATTCATTTTATATGCGAAATGTTGATGATTGCTTGCACATTATTTACATTTTAAGAAGAACATAACGAATTCCAGCACGATATTCCTTGTCCAACTTCAACACAAGCAAACATACTTGGTCTCTTAAAAACGGTATCAGATAATTTCATATAATTATAACATAAAGATAATATCTAGTTGTATTGGCTTCTGGTGGTACATAATTTATATAATACCTTCTTGATATTCCTTAAAAGTATACCATGTCATCCTCATTTCACTAATGCACACAATACTAATGAAGGTAACTTGCACTTGCTTTTCACGATCGTATGTATGTATGTATGTATGATTGTATGTATGTATGTATGTATGTATGTATGTATGTATGTATGTATGTCGTTAAGGCATTACGTGAATCATAAGTGTTTGAAAAGGCGATTTAAAAGCAAATGACAATTTACCATTTCATTTTATTAAAACTCATTTGTCAGCAATTTGTTAAAAAGTGTGTACGAAACGTTATATGCCAATAATTACAAATATAATCTTTGTGCTATTTGTTATAAGATTCCAGCTTTTGTACGTTCTTTGTTTCATGGTCTGATGTAAGCTCTATTTAAGACATAACGATTTTTTTTATACATCTTAGCAACTGGAGATGACAAGTGTAATGCGGGTCATCAGCTTGCAGTGATTGTTGGAAATGGCATTGGAACAAGTGTTTTAGTTATCACTATTATCGCTCTGGTGATCTTCATCCTGAGGAATAGATCAAAACAAAAGAAATCACAGCTGGGTACGTTGTAATACATTTAACAAAGTAAGCTCCCTTTAAATATTCAATAGTAATAAATACCAGATTATTTAGTGTCTTGAAGGCTTCGAAAGAAGTTTCAAAATCAATTTTGATATACTCTGCCTTACCATGTTGACTCCTTGCTCTTTTTTCGCCAATTTATCGCATTCTAATTAGTTGTAATCTAATTATACATATCATGTATAAACTATTAGACAAGATTACTGTGCGGTAAAGCCAGTAACTGATATTAAATTAAATAATGCGAATATTACTCTCGATGGAATTATTACCATGTAAATCGAATATTCGGGATGTTCATTTGAATGCACTAGTTTAGGTGTGCAATAATATTTCGTTCATCTTCGATCAATACGGATAATTTTGTAACATGCCTTTGTAACGTTTTACTTATGTAAATGAATTTTCTTCGTATAACGACGCAATATGAATTATATTCTTTAATGTATATTCACAAAACCTTTTCTATTTAAATCACAGAAATGCCGGCTGACCAAAACGAAGTTAACAGGTAACACGAATTTCCTATTTTTAAAAACACATACGTTTTCAGCCAGTCTTACACCTAGAGTTAGGTAGAAGGATATTTGCACATGCTGTAGACCCGAATATGACATAAATACACATTGAGAAGAATATCACAATTAGTGGATACAGTAAATCCAAAATATATGTTGCTGTGGCATTTAGTCAATTATTTTATTTAATTTGATACTTTTGTTCGCATAATACAATGAAAGAATTACATTATTTATAAAGCGTTTTTCTTCCGACCTTTCTCGGACGTTATTTCTACCAATGGCACTGTTGGAGATATGAAGTGTAAGTTGTTTCTAATACCCTTTAAAGGTTCTACTCAATACCTGATGTGACAGTTTATCCTCGTACATGGGTGTGTTTAAGAAAAACTTTCTAGTCATACACTGGTGAAAGACAAGTCACATTTTCTTGTTATTCTTACAGTTTGATGTTGGTGTCTCTATGCCGCTGTACCACTGATTTCAAATACAAATACACATCAGAACAAACTGATACTGACAGTGACAAAATAATAGCTAATATCTATGTACAGTTGGTTAGTGAGAGAATGAAAAATATATTAAAAGGTTTGTAGACATTTAACATAAAAGTTTTTGAAATTCCATAATTCATAAGGGTTCGTATAAACGTTATCTCAGACATTTATGTCCACATACATTATGATGACCTATTTGCATCAGAGCTCATGTATATAGGCATTATGTACAACAAATTTGCACACAGTCTAGCTTCTATCCGATACGTCAGGAGCAAATAATGGACACATTTATTTTTGAAAGTAATAGCTATGGAATTATTTGCCGAAAGGTTTGAGCATATCTACTATTTTCCTTTTTACATTTTAGACATGAAGTAGGAACAGGCCTAATTCCAACAGGAGCGAACACCGACATTTATAATGTGTATGAGATACTACAGAATGGAGGGCAGGTCGATAATCCCTATCTAGAATTACAAAGTACGTAATTCTTCCACTGAGGTTCAGTATTTTGTATCAACCTTTTTCATTTGGATTTATTCACAAGTAAAAGAACAATGTGTCGAAATTCTGTATTATATGTATAGTTAGTGTTCAGTAACAATATCGATTCAACAACAAGAAGGAATACATTTACCGTACAATCCTCCTTTCTAACACATTTATTCTCATCACTAACAAATTGTCATTAAGGAGTAAAATCTCTAAAACAAAACAGATTATTGGTTAAAATGAATTTAGACTTACATTTCTAATTTACGTAAATCCTGATAACATTTTGTTTATATAGCATGACATACGGGGACGACCACAATCTATCAATTAATGTACTCTATCAATTAATGTACTCTATCAATTAATGACATATATCATCAATTAATGACATATATCAATTAATGTACTCTCGTTTGCACCATGTATATATATATATATATATATATATATATATATATATATATATATATATATATTGTACGTAACTTATATAATTCAACACTGCATATTAACCTCTTTCCAGGGATTTCTGCAGCAACGAGGGAAATGGATTCAAGGTGAGATGATTTTAAATAAAGGTTGATTAAACGAATTGTAACAGGAAAATGAGAGAGAGAGAGAGAGAGAGAGAGAGAGAGAGAGAGAGAGAGAGAGAGAGAGAGAGAGAGAGAGAGGAATATTATTATGGAAATCGGCAAATTGTACCAGTGTACTATATTTTCAATCTATTTACGCCAGAAGTTGATTTTGATCAATATTTTAATTAAGGACTAAGGGACTTCGAGGACGGATAAATCAGTTAGTTTTGGTGGGGTGTGAGCGTACAGACCTCCCAACTTTAAAACAGGAGTAATATGAAAGGAACGTTACACATTGCATTTACAGCTTTATCAATCTTTATTTCTAAACTATCATAATATTTATTATTTTAATTTTCTTTAGGTTAATTTGACAACATGGGATTAAGGAGGGGACAGTTTGTTTTTATTACGACAATTTTAAATATGTTGGGTGAAACTCACAAATAACTTTACTGTCGTCACAGTTTGTAAAAAAATATAATTGGGCTTTCAGATGTAATTAGCAAAGGTAATAAACTATTAAATGGCTGCAAGAGAGGAAATCGTATCTAAACAGACATTATTTCACTATGTAGTGATTATTAACACTTTTTTTATTGTACCTAATTTAAAGGATTGAAGATGAAAGATTTCGTCTTCATACTTCTAAGACCAGTTCCACTTCTCATGAGCAGGAAAGTCCAACAAGTAGCAATTTTGAGGTTCATTCCTACTTAGAAGTTACAGGTGCGTCCCATCTACCTCCTCTCCATCCACTGTATATACATATATATATATATATATATATATATATATATATATATATATATATATATATATATATATATATATATATATATATATATATATACTGGACAATACAAAATTATTTCCAACTTGATTTTAATAAATGGATACCTACACTTGACACATTTGATATATTCTTGTGTGTACCGGAATATATTTTACAAATTTTGGTTATACGTTTGTTTTACAATTCTCGACAGGAACATGTTTAACAAGCAAAAGTGATGCCAAAGACAAAATCGATAGTCCTTCCGAAAACAATCAATTTTATTCCATAGGTTTATTTCGGTCTCAAGAAATAAGAACATATATTTGTTTGTTTGCTTACAATAAACATGGTAAAGTTAAAGGCATACAACCTAAGTTAAAACGAATGAAATTATTTTGTTCTTTTTTCAGTTCGTGATTACTTATTTAGTTGAAAAATTACGATTCAGGCTGTTACTGAGGCCGAAATCAGGCTAGTATCGGTAAATTTTGTGATAAAATACGCGATTTTCAATTATTGTTTGCAGACAAAAATTCGCTATTTGCCACGCCTATATTCATGTAACCTCTGTGTTGACCTCTTCCGAAGATTAAGAATTTTAGCCATGCGCAAACACGTGTTTACAAAAATAATGGCGTGTCCGCAACTAGATCGAAGCCAACACTTAGATTCTGAAAGGAGGAGGGAAAAAAAGCTGTTTGGGCAAATTATGTCAGCACACGCATATGTATTGGTGACCAGCATGAACGATGGAATAAAAAGAAGTCCACTTTGAGCCTAGAAAATAATCCAGAGGTCGCCAAATTCTTGCTGGATACTGGTGAGTCTCAATTTTGCAATGAAGTCAAGTTTTTATACCGCTGTTTTATTTTTGTATTGTTAACTCTTTATCAAACCTCTTAAAATAACATATTTTATATAAACTGGCATTATTCCATTTAGCTTGAAATAAAATGCCACAGCCCTGCAACAATATCGCTGAAATCAGCATGTACATGACATACAGCAGCTGTTTATTGAGGCTACCGAAGGGGTATTAATGATCATCTTCATTTTCGCATGCAACCATAAGACTATTTAGGGGCAAGCAGACACTAATGTTTTTTTTTTTTTTTAATACAAATTATTTATAATGTAATTAGTGACGGCTGTAAATAAAAGTAATGCAATACAGTTAAGTATATTTTGTGCTTGACCAAATTAAATAGCACACTATGTGTGCATAAATGCCCGTGGGGATGTGGCATCATTCCTTACCCCACAGGAAAAATTAAATAACTTTCTTTTGAAAGATAAAACAGTGAATAATGTCCCACCGGGGCTGGTTCACTTTAATTTAACATTCATTCATTCACTATTATTTGTAAAATATATATAAATTTTTGTGTCTAATGAAATATTTTTTTTCCCTTGCTATATTAGTTATGAATTTAATGCCAGTGCAAGGAAAACATCAGAAACAGAGGATTGTCAAAGAAGACATGGCCACAACTTCCACACCTGGGCCAACAATTCATCGGATACAAATTCCTGCTGTCTCTGATATAACCACATCAGAATCAGATATGGCATCTATGTAAGTATTAAGTAAATTTTATTAAATTTTATGTATTTTTACTAGTTTACAAATATTTTGGTAGATGCACCTGGAAATGTATCATTCTATACTAGTTTAATATTTTGCAGTTGGAAAAGATTGTACATTTTGTTAAAATATGATTTGTTTTATTTAGAATAATATTTTTGTTGTAAATTGTTGGCACATGTCATTTTTGTTATTGATATGTTCCTCATCATGCTGTTTGTATTTTAGTTAGTCTCAAGTGAGAATAGTAATTGACTAAATGAGTCACCCCTTTAAATAAATTATTATTATTATTATTATTATTATTATTATTATTATTATTATTATTTCTTGAGGCATTATCATTCCTATTATAATAACCAAGATAAATGATAATGCTTTCTTTTGATACAAAACTAAAGATTTCCAAGTTCAACATTAGTATTTACACATTTCAAAATTTTTATTTTAAGTGATTCAGTCTTGTCTGAAGTTAAAAAACTTAAGGAGAAGGAAAGTGTTATGATGGAAAAGTCTAAAAGTTTTATCAACCCATTTGAGAAAGTATACTAACAAAAATAATTGTGATACATACAAAAAAAGAGAATATTCGTGTTAAGTATACTAAAAAGCAACCATATATATACATGTATAGTATTGTATTGGTATTTGTGGATGGTATTTGTGTATAAACCAGAAAATTGCTCCCACAAAAGCTTTCTTTACAGTGTATGAACATACAAGTTAAAAATGTGTAATTACAATATATCTTAAATATAGTATTGATGCGTAATTGAAAAAATGAAGATATACTGGTTATCATTGTAAGAATATGAATACATTGTATTATAAATACAAACCACACTAAGGCCATAGTTATGGTTTGTCCGTTGAGTACACTTGGAGAGGGCAAGGGGGGGGGGGTTACCCAAATGCATATGCTTGTGTATGGGGGTGGGAGGTCTGCAGATTATGTATTTACACATATACCTCGATAGTAATTTGTCTAATATGTAACCTGCTTGACTGGGTTCAGTTGGTGTTTGAGTTTTAGTGGACAATCAACTAACTTTTTAAAGTTACACAGCTTATTTATTTGATGCAGCCAGACATTCAACATTGGTGGACTATCTGTTATATTAAATACATAATATTATTAATCCTTGATTTTTTCTGTGTGGATTAAATATAGGCTGTTCTACAGAATGGGGAGGGCAATTGCATGTACGCAGATGGGGTGTGTGTAAAAAAATAAAGTATGCATGTGTACAGGGAGGGAGGGGTCAAGCTTTACCCGATTTTTGTGCACATGCCCATTGTTAGAATCAGATTTTGTTTCCGGAATTTTTACTTTTTTGCTTGCAGTCTAATTCATATCGGTCTGAGCTATACACAGACAGATAAACATTTTCAGAAGTAGGATAAATTGGGGATTGGAAGTTTCTTGTTTGTTAACATAATAATTCATTTACGTTAAAATATTAATGCTTTACCTGAAAGTTGATAAACCATCTGTTTGTGGTACAATTTAATCTTTTACAGAAGAAATTTTTTAAAATAAATTTCATAAACCAATTTTGGTTAGAATTAGTCTAATGTAATTAGAAAATTCTGTAAATAATCTAAACATTTTTATGATATATGGGTTAGATACAGGTTTGCTATATTTACATTTTCATCTGTAGCAAAATGATTTGTTACATGTAATTGAATGCAGTTTTTATTTGGACTTTTGAGAATTAAAAAAAATATAAAATGACATTGTCAGTGAAATGTTTGCATTTTCTTGTCAGATATCAAAGGTCATTCAACAAAAAAGTGAGAGATGGTCTGCAAACCCAAAGAAAGCTGATATTGAAAATGAGGTTAGATGATAGAGTTGGAATGAACCAGCCAGTTGTTTTGGTCATAAATGATCATAGGTGAATATCTGATGTACTTGCTCCAATACCACCACCACCTACAGAACAGATTGTTACAAAACAGAAATCTCATTTTAAGTTAAAATGATTTAGGCCTTTTAGTCAGGTAACACCTATTGATATCAAATTGTTATGGAGAGACTTTACTAGTGATTGTATGATAACAAATGATCCCTACCATGGACCCATATAGACTTTGACTTTCTTGAAGTGTCTACTATGAGCCAAAGTCCAGCATCTGTTTGATTTCCAAGATTCAGTTTATCTTCAGACCACTGTTGATTATGTTCCTAATGCTTTAAAAAAACATGCATTTGAACCACAAGATGTAGGACCTTTTCAAACTTTTCATACCCATTGCATTTATACTTGTCTTCTATGTATGTTTAGATTGAAGTAAATGCAGTGTATTTTGGCCATATGATGTATTAAAAAAAAGAACAGCAGAAACTATTCATTGTAATTCATTTAATCTTATAGGAGTAACAAGATTAAAATCGTGTAATTACAAGTCGGTATTATTGCATAATAAAGTACCTTTTAATAATTTTAATTTCTACATGTTTTGTGTAAAATTGCAGTCAGAAAGATTTCTAGAATACTTTGAAGAAGAAAAAATGTACATTGGAGCAAATGACTTCAATCCATGTATGTATGTATGTATGTATGTATGTATGTATGTATGTATGTATGTATGTATGTATGTATGTATGTATGTATGTTCATGAAAATGAATTAAATCAGAAAACAGCATTGAGCTTAACAACATTGTTTCGAATTCCACAGCATAGTATTGTCCCATATTTCTTATTTCATTATTAAATATTTAGGCTAAATTTTCTAACACAAAATAATTAGACTTTGTTTTAATTAAATTATATATTTTCCTGAATTTATTTGCCCAATTTTTTAAGAATACAATGTAATGAAGTGGTTTATCACAGGTGCAGCGGTGTCTGCTATTACCGGTTCACATACAGTTTCAAATTAATTTTATAAAGAAAAAAATGCTGTTAACTTCTGGGTTTTTTTTGTTATAAAAAAAGAAATCAATTAAAAATGATACTGATTATATTTGTTAACAACAAATTACTATTTACATACTGGTGTTGACCGTTCCAGTGGCCTAGTGGTAGGAGCATCCACCTCAGATGCAATAGGTTGTGGAGGCCTTGATCCCTGGCAAGGTCATACCAAAGACATAAAAATGGTATTAACAGCTGCCTCATTTGGTGCTCATCATTAAGAGGTAAGTGTATGGACTGGTCGTCCTACTGTCAGGATAATGTAACTGGGTGGGATATCATGCTACATGTCTGTGGCATGATGCCTCAGTGCTAAATATCACTATAAACTGCCACACTGCAAACATCGTAGCAATATGACTGAAATTGGTATATTTTCATCACTGTACAGTAGGCCCAATTTCATGAACTCAGCAGTGATATATTGCTGCAAACAGGGTTAAAGGTCAGTTAGCAATTAAAACACCCCTGTGAATGTGTAAGAGTTTGTTTGTCTGCATAGGCTAATTGGTATCAACATTGCATAAATACATGTAGCCTTGGATTACAACACTGCCAGAACTTAATGGGTACATCGAGGAAGGTATAAAGTACAACCAGTCATTTTACGTCTAACAAATCAAAAGGTCAAAGTCTCCTTGCCTGGTAACATGACCCCTGCATTCCTGAATTTGATATGTATATCTGAGCCAGTTTTGCATTGTACTTAGTACATTATATATACTATTCAGTATATATATATATATATATATATATATATATATATATATATCTATATATATATATATATATATATATATATATATATATATATATATATATATATATATATATATATATGTGTGTGTGTGTGTGTGTGAATGAGTACCTAGCTACCCTAATTTTAAAAGAAATGCAATAGGAAACATACATGGGGGTGGGCTTAATTTCAATATTTGTTTCTCTGCAGTAATTTGTTTAGGTGATGTACTAAAGTTTGGCATTGAGTAATTGGTAATCACTTGAGTCAAAAGCATAGAAACCATGCACAGGATACTAAAACATCAATGTAATTTCTATAGAACTGTCTAGTATTTTGGAATAGGATGTCTGTAATCATTTATAGTAATGGTACACTAGTTTCTCATATAAAGGTCTCTGGGAGACAAAGAAAAAGGAAGAATGGAGGCGGAAGTGTGATGGACTGAATGGAATTGGACTACCAGTCCAGAGAAAGATCATACAGACGAGTAGTAACACAGGACAAGAGGAAAATCTATTACACTAAGTAAGTAAGATGATAAAATAGGTCATAACTTGGTCGAGTTAAAGACGAGTGATAGGGTTTTAATTTGAATTTCATTTGAGAGATGACTGTTATATAATGAGATTAAATTGTTGTTTATTTGACTTTCACATTTTGTGTATTCATTAATTTAACTGTTGGCACCACTGACTGGGGGCTCTGAGCATTGCATCTGTCTATCACTACTTCAATTCCTCACAAAAACATGCCAAGGGGGTCTTTTGTAATAATTTAAATAATATTGGGAGCACCCCACCCAACCTAAATAACATGGAAAACCTCTATATATGCCATAATTATTCTTAGATGATATCCTTCAGTTTTTTATGCCTGACTGTACATGTACTCTTGAATTAAAGTTATACCTGTACGTGCACATTTGTACTTATATAAGTTTTGTACATTTCATAATATATAATAGTTAGTTTTACAGTGTATGCAGTTGTGTACATTCATCTGGGTATTCATATAAAGGGTATAATTATTTCTATGGTAAATTAACACATTTTAAAAAACTGAAAATTTGATGCTTTTAAATGGTGTCAAGTATATTTGATTTAGTTGTAATAAGATGGCTGATGATCCACATATGTGATATAAGCATTCAAGGTTGCTTTAGATGAACTAGTATTTTAGTCTTAAAAACCTTATTCTGTTTCCAGAGCCATTTTGTATTACATGATATTGTAATTAATGAGCAGTGTCTGGATATAATAGTATCCTAGTGTTTGTAGTTCTGTTGATATTTGCAAACCAATCTGTATTCATGAAACACTGCAACAAGTTTTGCTTTCTCAACTCAATATGAATATGCATTATTTATCATTTAACTTAATGTGTTACTATATATGCACGATTAAAATCATATTCACCAGTGTACTTTTGTTTCTTCTATTCTTTGCATCCCAAGACAATGCAAGTCAACTTCAATTCATCCTATGTTTTTAATAAATAGTCTCCTCACAGTTGCTTTCAAAACATAGCCATACATATAATCATTCTTTAGTGGGTAGGTAGCTAAAAAAATGTTTAACAAAACTTGTTCATGCAAAATGAAAATTGCATACTACAAAAGAAATGTTTTATACAACAGAAAATCAACATAAATTATATTATTCACACATCATATATTTGGATAGATCATCCAAGTCTTCCTTTTGTAAAGCCATGGTACTGGCCAAAATTATTTATCCATTATACCCCATACACAACAGCTTGGAATGACATGTATGTTGCCAGTACTTAGGTATCCGTTAAGTCCATAAAATAAACTGCCTATTAGCAGTATGCCTTTTCCCCTGGTTGTAATCATTATCTTCTTCTGCTGCCAGGACATTTTGAATATACCTCTGTGCAACAAGGAGCACGACTTCATCTAAAACAACCAGGTCGAAGTCCTGCAGAAATTTTTTAAAAATTGTCAGTAAAAAAAATTCCAAATAAAATAAATCCATTAAATATTATGTGGGAAAATATTAATTTTTGTGTTATGCAATGAAGCAAACGTGTAAATATACAAACAAATGCGCAAATCACATCGACTATCGGATACGTGTACGTAATGTGGTAATGCAACTGCCCAAAAAGATCAACTTTATTCTGAGCCAAAGAAGCGACTTTAGCGAGACCTTTTAATAGCGGTTCTGATTACAATGATACAAATTATCATATTTTTAGTTGGTTTATCTTACAACGTAACAGAATCACAGAAACACGAGAAGTAAACACTTTCAAGAATGGCCCCTTAGGAACCCCTTATTGGCAGGATTTTCCATCATATTGACTTTTTTGCCTACTTCTTGTAATTTATCATATATAATGAGAAATCTATAAGCAATACATATATTGTGGGTGACTATAAAGAACTAAGGAGAAGGAAAGACGAAGGATAAGGCAATAATTACATCAAAAGAGAATCACAGGCTTACCTCGACTTCCATTATTTATTGACGCGCGTCACTTGACACTGCGACTTCGGAGAATATCGGTAAATTCCGTTTCTGCATAATTAATTAGCAATCCGTACAGAAAATCGTTATAATTTCATTGATTAAACTTACAGATGTACATTTTTTGAAACTGAATTACCTGTAATTACTCATTATTTCTACTATACTTTTCATAATATCATGCATTTGCAAGAACAAAAAAGTCGAAAAACTTAGGTTGTATGCCTTTAACGTATTCATTTAAAACATATATGATTAAAATTGAAAGATTTGGCGAATGTGCATTATTAATTTAAATCTTCTTTCTCCAGACATGTCTCAAAACTTAATTTTTCAAACTATATTTTAAATAAAAACACTGAGTCATTTATATCAACTATTGCCTTTTCAGAGCCCACACCATGGAGCATAGACGAAACCGCTAATAGGTCAGTACAATACAATTAAACAAATGTTCAAATCCACTTGTAAATTTTGTTATTCACACCCTTCTGAATGACTGGAAAGAAGACATAATGCTGATGAAATAAGGCTTTGATTGCAGCTAACTCTCACTTTAACAACAACACTAATAATAATAATAATAATAATAATAATAATAATCTGTCCATTTTTTTATCACTTTTCGTTCTCTGTTTGCCATAATTAATACAAAATCATTGCTCTGTATTGTGTATTTGTAAAATGAACGAAATGAAGAAAAAAAAACAGAAACTAATTTCTTCAATATTTCTTTCAGATCACCCGATATGTATATGCTTGATAATTGTCTTTATGAAAATGTCCATGACCATGAAAAAAACGCTGAAGGTAAATAATTATACTATATGCATTAACTTGACTTGTTGTGACGGAAGAGCAAATTTGAATCATCCCAATATTTAACGAGGTGCAACTCTAAACGGTTTCCATATGTTTCGAGCTAAACAAACTCTTCATCAGGGACAGAAATAATTTACGTGTACTAAAGATAAAATCCAAGATAAAGCATTGACTAATGCAAGATTGAGTGACAGGAAATATACAAAGGATAATACGAGAAAGAAAGAAATAAGGATAATTAGACAAATGGTCTGAAAACAGGAACATTACACACACACACACACACACACACACACACACACACACACACACTCACACACACACCGGAACGGTCTATATAATTGATTATATATATATATATATATATATATATATATATATATATATATATATATATATATATAATTTTTCAAAAGTTCCATTGTAAAGCTTCTGCTGAAGAAACCAACACTAGACCATAACGATTTAAAGAACTACTGCCCAGTTTATAATCTCCCATTCATTTCAAAAATCTTAGAAAAGGTTGTTCTATAACAGCTTTTATCTCATCTGAATTAATACAGTCTTTTTAGCTATGCACAATCTGCATATCACCCTTGCCATATTACAGAAACTATTCTTCTAAAAGTAGTTAATGATATTCACTTTGCTTTGGATAGGAGAACCATTACAGTCGTCATCCTCCTTGATTTGTCTGCAGCATTTGACACAATAGACCATGATATATTACTTGACCGTCTCCAGCATGTATTTAGCATTCATGATACAGTCTTACTGTAGTTCAAGTCCTACTTGGTCAACATGACATATATTGTGTCTGCAAATGGAATACACGCCAGCCCAGTTAATCTATGTTCTGGTGTACCAAACGGGGACTGTTCTGTTTCCGTCATTATATACACTCAGCAAAATCATGGATGACATGTAACAAGCACAGATGAATGATGATAAAACAGAAGCCATTCTAATCACAACAAAAGTACTTTCTCATTCACATCCTTTACCTCAAACAAAAAATATCAGCAACACCACACAGTCAGTAGGAAACCTAGGTGTTACTTTGGAGAGTACTCTCACAGTACACTAATAATGTCACGAACATATGCAAGGCTGCATATCTTGAGCTGAGACGCATCAGCTGCATTCTCAAATATCTTTCAGTTGATGCCCTAAAACACTTTGTGTATTCATTAGTAGTTTCAAGGCTGGACTATTATAACTCAGGTCTGTTTGTTTCATCTCAATATCTACTCCAGAAACTTCAATAAAGTTCAAAACACAGCTGCTCGGATCATACTTAGAATACCCCAATCAGAGCACACCTCCCAGATGCTATGTACGCTACACTGGCTATCCATTCGATCCAGTGCTACGTTTCATTGACGGACTCCAGTCCAACATACCTATCCGGCTTCATCCATGTGTAGACACTAGCAAGATACTTACGCTCCTCTTCTGATAATCGTATACTCATTATACCCACTATGGAAACGAAGTCATATGGACAACGTTATTTTGCATACCAAGGCCCAGCAACATGGAATAAATTTCTCTCTGAACGTAGACACAAAGACACAGTGATCCCATTCAAGATCGATCTTAAAACTCACTTATTTGTTTGTTTCTTGTAATCATATCATTATATATGTTTTTTGTGTTATAGGTATTAGTTAATGTTGTAAAGTTCTTATTGCTTCTAAAAATTAAGCGCTATACAAAGCCATTATTACATTTATAATATCTAAATATTTATTCAATATATAATCTTTAAAATCCATAGACCGTCATTTCTAATTGAAAAAGAAAAGTTGAGATTGCATTGCCCGTACGTATCGCACTTTATTGTCACATATATTACAAATGAGATATAAAAGCGAATCAGTGTTTGTTTATGCATTTTTAACTCGTGTCTCTAACACTAGTACCTTTTGCGGTACTTGTTTGAGTGCTGAAACAATTAAGTTTTGATGGAAGAGGTATGAAATACTGAGTGAATAATATCAAACATATTGTTACTAGAATCGTCACAATATTATACCATGTGTGACCTACTATAACCGAGTGGGAACGAATTCCCATCATTCAATTATCCAATAGAAATTTTGTTTTGCAGATGAGTGCCTTTTAATCTGCACCGTTCATGTTAACGTGATTTTCCACCTCGGATTGGATGTAGCAAACGTTTTGGTAGTTACAATTGGAGATCTAGATTCCGATTACGTTCATTGCGTACTACGTGAAACAAAGTATGCATTTTTTAAAAACTGTATATTACTTTGTTTATTGATAGTTTGCATATCTATAATACTAAGTCCTAAACAAGCCACTAATACAATTGTTGTTTATCCCTATACATGATCTCCATTTAAAGTAGAGAACTGTATTGTCTTTTGAAACCTTTTTCGGTGTACATATGGACCAGTTTAAAACCACGAATCTTCCTAAACATAATAGCACGAATTAACAGGCTATTTAACTGCATGTATATATTATTGTCTTGATGCCATCAGTGATAATAGTGTTTATAAATGTAGTGATGGTTAATGATATTGCTTAAGTTAAAAAAAATAACGTGTTTGTGTAGTACATCAACCAACGTGTTTCTTTCAGTTGTTGTTTTTGTTGTTGTTGTAGGGTTTAACGCCATTTTTCAGCACACGATAGGTCATACATGGCGGCCAGTAGTATTGGTGGAGGAAGAATCTGCAAAAAAACCCGAAAAGAACCACCGACCCACGAGAAGCTACTGGCAAGCTTTCTCATATAACTACATTAGTCGAATCTTAGACTCGAACCCACGCAGACAGAGGTGAGATGGCATTTATTCGTAACGGCGAGCGCTTTAGACCACTCGGCCTCTCGGGGCCCCGTTTCTTTCAGTCAGCATCTATAATGTGGGTTGTTCTGTGTGTTATTTCAAATGATATTTCGAAGATCAAACTTTAAAATCTTTCATTGTATCTGCATAGATGTATAGCCACATTTATATACACATACACAAGTTCTTAGATACGTTATGAATAATTATAAATAATGCCCAAATTAATGCTGCACTTGAAACAAGTAATCGTTATCTATATTGTGATATCTACGGGCAGTGCTTATAGCATTTACCATTAACGGGTTTTTAACATATGCTGGTTACATTTTTTATATTTACGGCTAATATGGCATAATACATTTTCGGTTGATGTTATTACATTTATGGGAGTTTATTACATGGATGGTTTTATCGCCTAATAATTGATAGCCTTATCCCAATTTATCCCACATTAAAAGGTGACGCGTTCACCCAAAGACCGGAATAACTCCTCTTCAGAAAATGATGGAAAGATATTGCCATAACACGATTGTAGGCACAAACCAAAACATTTTGTAAGATTCAAAATGTAATTTATTTGCCTAAAATAAAAACTTAAAAATTAAAAATAACTTACAGTTTTGTAAATGAAAACTTAATTAGTCCTAAAAGTTATATCACAAGTCAGAAACTATTGAGTAATCCAAACTTGTTCAAGTGCAATACTAATTAAGTTCACACTGTTGTGATGTTGTGCCAATTGGTTTTGATATATCACAATTATAATCCAGAATATTTGAAAATGGAATCAAACTGTTACATCTAGGAACTTTAGGTTTTGATATATCACAATTATAATCCAGATTATTTGAAAATGGAATCAAACTGTTACATCTAGGGACATTAGGTTTTGATATATCACAATTATAATCCAGCTTATTTGAAAATGGAATCAAACTGTTACATCTAGGAACGTTAGGTTTTGATATATCACAATTATAATCCAGATTATTTGAAAATGGAATCAAACTGTTACATCTAGGGACATTAGGTTTTGATATATCACAATTATAATCCAGATTATTTGAAAATGGAATCAAACTGTTACATCTAGGGACTTAAACTGAAGTAACAAGACAATGTAAACCCAACAATGTTTGTGTATGTATTGTTCACTATTTCTCTAACGTATAAATTCATGCCGTTTTACAAATAAATAAATAAATAAATAAATATTATTCCTAACTATCTTAGGCTAGTTGATATCATACGTACACATTTATGTGGTTTCGAAAAACAAACTAAAAGAAAATGATGGTTAGAGATAACATTTAATTTACTTGTTTCAAGCTGATGATTCCATACTTTCAGCTGGGTTCCATCTGTACGAGAACACAACAGTGAGTCAGTAAAAATGGTAACAGCTACGCTGGCGTAAACAGAAGAACTCCTGGTCAGAAAATGATGGAAGGTTTTTGCAGTGACATGATTGTATGTAGAAAACAAAACATTTTGAAAGATTCAAATTAATTTATTTCCCTAAAATATAAAGTGTCTTTTTGCCTTAGCCCAGTCCTGACAATCAAAACGGAATCCTTTGTGGCCAGTGCAATTACTTTCAGTATGGAAAACCCATTGACATCACCATCCATTTTACAACTTTCGATTCAAACTGGTGCATTTGGCAAGGTACACTTCCACCTTTACGAGCGTTATAATTTGACAGTAATATGTCACACAAATACCTAACTGAATCTGTTGGTGATAAAAGCAATTATAAAATCATTCTCCATCCTGACTGACAGCGATTTATCAAATTCAATGAAAACGCAACTTTCCTGACCTGGTGGAGATTACTATAGCTAAAACCCAACAAAAGGACGTACGCGATAGGAAACGTCTACGCTGGGACTCAAATAGTGGCTGACCAGATTTAAACAACGTGTGTGACGGATAAAAAGAGAAGCACGAACTATTTGAATGTTTGTTTTTCGTTTGAGATTTTTTCTTCTTAAAATGGGCAGTAATTGTAGTATCAAAAATGGCATATATTGGATGGAATGTGTATACGTTTTATATGGGTTTGTTGAAGGCACGAACTTTACATTTTAAAAGTAGTTTTCCAGAACCAAGAAATAGATAACTTGTAAATAGGATTGTTCCATGTCGAAATTTGTATATATTTAAATAATGCATTTTCACCCATCAATAGACTTTTCTTTTTGGAGTCTCTATTCTGTCTGTGAGTCTTTCTTTGGAACATCTCTGTCCTTTTTACTGTGTCTTTCCATCTTCTTCATTTGAGTGTGTTGTTGTTTGTTTCTGTATGACTATGTTTGTCCCTATAAACCCTTTGTCCCTGTAAATACATTTCATCCTCTAAATAGGTCTTATCCTACACAAAAAAAAACTTTCGTCTCAAATGTACAATTCAAATTGACCTCCAGGTGACATTCCCATGTAAAATGTATAATGACCCTGTAGCGCAAACCACTATTCTAATATACAGGTCCTATAGACCCCTCCCCATAACTACTTGTTTATGTGCAATAACGACGATCTGTGGATGCATGTATTGTGAATATGTAACTTCTGGGATTGAAATTGTTTTTATTTTCTAAACACTTGATGCATCGCTGTTTTATATTCGGTTTTAAAGGCTTTAAGGAACTTATATTTTAAATTATTTTACCTTGTGGCTACTCCTCCTAAAAATTGGTTTTGACTGAGTTGAAATTTTCGGTAATGTAATATTTGACTAACTTAGTTGAAAAGGAGCAGACGTTTCTAAGTTAAGTATATATATGATTCGAGCAGTGGTTAAAATTATAATTTAGCGAGAACTTTAAAAAACCTATTCGATGCATCACATAGTCACACATTATCCCGTGTAAAACAAGGTATATGAAGGTCCATTCATTTTTTATTAATTAACTCATATACTTATGCTGATAGTGTTAAAATATAATTTTGTAATCGCTGTATATTTAAAGGTATCTGACATATCAATTAACATACAAATATTTTAGAAAGAAAAGTTACTATCGATATGAAATATACTCAGCTGTGATAATATTTCATCGTCGGACTCGAGGGTAATGCTGATTTGATCTCAACATTACAGACAAGAGTTTCAAATTCAACATTGCGGACTAGAGTTTCAAATTCAACATTGCAGACAAGAGTTTCAAATTCAACATTGCAGACAAGAGTTTCAAATTCAACACTATGACACATATTTTATATATTTGCCGTTCTTCCCCCAAACGTCTGTATTAACAAATTAAATTGATTTTCAACAGGTCTTTAGTTTAAGCAAAACTGTATTCCGTATTTTTGACCACTTAAACAACATATACAATTTGTGCCTTTAAATGTAAGTACATACAAGGGGGGGGGGGAGAGAGAGAGAGAGAGAGAGAGAGAGAGAGAGAGAGAGAGAGAGAGAGAGAGAGAGGTATTTATGAATTCAAAACTCATTAACTGTATATCATTTTAATATGCGAGTATCCGTAAGCAAACAACATTAAGACCACAGTCTTATTTCTCCTAATCCCGTATTTAAAACTGGTAATAAGATCGCATTAATGTTGTACAAGGGGTGATATCGGTGAATGATTAAAATTCTTGCATATGCAACTCTTTTCGTTCGTCTGATTAATATGGAAGTTAAATCATATATTAATCAGCTGTGTAAATATGAATCAGTGAATCAGCCATAGGAAATTATCTTGTAGATTATATTAAACTTCATTAATCTTACACATGTACGGAAGCGGGATGTAAAATGTATGTTTATTGTCATTGCTTTTATATATATTATAGATACCTACAAGAAAGCTAGTATTATTGTTTCCTACATACAATACACACGATTGTGCTGAAATAGAGTTGTTTTTTTAACAATGCAATTATGACTTTAGAATAATGCAGTGTGAGTAACTGGAAACATTCTTTGAAAACGAGATGTAAACCAGGTTGATACACAGTTAACACTGAAATTGGGTCCCTTAAATAGTTCAAAGACAAACAAATACAAAATGCTAAGACATCGGATCAGTCTTAATGCATGGTTTCATTAAAACATAACCAAGGACTTGTAAGAGTTGTCTCTGTCTGGCAAATATGTTCATAGAAAACAACCTTGTGACATGCACACTCAGATTTCTATGTTAGACAGTCTTTTTATACAAATACTTCATTTTTTAATAGTAAATGAAATTGTTGCACATTGTTAGATAATCTATCATGTAATACTTGAACTCATAATTAATCAGTACCGAAAGAGCATATCTTCAGTTCAACTATACCTGTATAAAGACGTTATACTACTTGTATCCGGACCAAACCGTCGACGAACTTGCTAATTGTAGACATTTCTCACATCATTTATTTCACTGTCGTGTCCTCGTGGTTAACAAAGATGGTCATCGACATAATTTGACAAAACCCAATATGACTGCATGGTCGGATGACAAGCATTATCTAGAATTTCTGAATTATACATTGAACTTAATGGAAATTACTACAACCCTAGTTATCGGTCACGGTGATATTTTATTGTCAAATTTAATTGTTCACGGCATGACGTAACTACATATGAATCTACACAATTGTCCTGATAGGGCTGTGTAAATATAAGTAACAGTGAGCAAATTAAAGAAAAATAAGCACAATTCTGCATCCCCTTTTACATGTTCGTCACGATTACTTAAAATGTAAAATTCACTATACAAGTGGTTGATTAGATCAGAGGTTGACATCAATGATTACTTATTTCATTTCTCATAAGGAAACAAAGAGTGTCGTTGTCATTAATGGGTCTCTAATATTTAGGGTAAAAAGTCGGTCACTATTTGTGAAATTAGGTTAACTTGACGTTATCAAATATCATCACGGTTACATAAAAATCGTAGTATGTGTTTTGAGAAAACTTTTATATTAGTGCATCGTAGCAACAATTTAAGCCTATGAAATTATTTTAGTTACCATACATACATGCATACATACATACATACATACATACATACATACATACATACATACATACATACATACATACATACATACATACATACATACATACATACATATGGATTAACTGACAACACAAACACATCAATTGTACCATATTGCCATTTCCAAAATTCCGTTATTAACACATATTCTTTTATTAGAAGCAAACTACCGACGAAAATGGAGCCTGGAACTTTGAAAATATATATTTTACGAGAAATACATATTCAATATTATAAATATTAATTAATAATTATATCAAAAACCACAGTTGCGTTGGGCCCTAAAAAAATCTTTTAAACAAGTATGTCATCGATATCAGGTAAACCATCGAGCAACACTACTCTTCTATGGATAGAATGAGGGAGGCTTTGTAAGCACAGTGAACGAAGTCTAGTGGGCCCCAGTAATCATGCCGTTTTCCCCCGAAATTTGTAACCTAAATTTCGTCCATCATACAAAATATTTATCATACTTTTATTCTATTATATTTTCATGGACACCAACCTCTATAAGTTTTGAAGAGCTTTACATGTATTATTTTGTTTCTATATTCATAAAACAAAAGCTAACACAAGTTTTGGCTACCAGCAATAAATCCGCAACTGATATTTATTTTCTAAATCACCACAACAAGTTGCGATATAAAAGTTAAGCTCAAAAACCTCAAATGAAAACGCTAGTACAACAAAAGCTGACAAGATAATCACAATTGTACCATTTTCTAACTCCGCTTTAATACAAACGTAGACTGAGCATCGCAACGTGTTTGAACTATTTAGTTCATACAGGATATGGAAAATGCCATTACTCATATGAATATGGTAGCAACGTATTACATTAGTACAGTGTATGAATATTAAACAAGGGGAGATAATAATGCCTCAAGTACCAACATTTCGTTTCATAAAGACGTTCGATATATATTTATACGTGATATTGACTGAACTATAAAGCTGTATTGTTTAAAATCGGTTGAATTTTATTTTTATTCTTATTTCCCTTGTCTTGATATGTGTCATGATTGATCGGTGCTTTTATCATGGTATCAGGGGACGGAAGTGTGTATGTATTTTCATCGGTTTTATAAACAGTATTTAACAAAACAGAACAAGGCATCGTTCCAACCACGTATATACGAACAAATTAACGGGGTCCAAAGTTTACAAAATGCGTATTTTGTATTTTTTCTTTTGAAGTCAAGTTAAATTTTAATAATATATGAAAAATGATAAATTTATTTTAAAATTCTTACCTGTTCAAATACTTTGTTTTCCTATATGATTAAATCAAGTAATAAATGATTTGTTCTCTTGTATTAATGTATTATGTGGTTTGTTATTCCTGCAAAGCATGCCGAAAGAATGTCTCTGCATATCCGATATTTAAATCGTGTTGCTGAAAGATCAGCTCCATATGCAAATATCAATTAAATAAGAGAATACAATTAAACAAACAAAAATGAATTACAGTAATGTAAAAGAGTAGTCAACCGACATAGCAAAGCTCTTTCCAAGTGGGTTAAGAAAAAAAGAATTCCATACAGAGGCATTTATTCAATGATGTTCATTGTCAGTGGCAGATAGAAATTTCGACTTGCAAACATGCGAGAAAGAGAACAACGCAAACATACGAGAAGGGAAACAGCGTATCCAATTACAATTTGGCTGCGATAGGCATTTTTTTAATTCAAATGTTCATTGGCTGAAAAAAGTGAATTTAAAGAGAGGATATGATACCAGTAAATTTTTAAGCGTGTATGTAAGGAGTGAAGATCGATAAAGACATACTATGACGACAGGAAATAAGTTTCCGCCAAGAAAGTTAAGAACCTAATGGAAGAGGAGAGCAAACAATATTGATTTGTTACGTACACTGATATTTAAGAGTACTGAAACAATTAACGAAGCTTTGAAACTAGAATGTGGAAGTATTTCACTCCAAATGAAACTATGAATATATATATATATATATATATATATATATATATATATATATATATATATATATATATATATTGACACAGCTGATTGAGAGATATCATACCGCAGATCAGACATCCACAGGCCAGATACAGGTCAAAGGAGGCAACTTAAAAAATAGCAATAGATCTATAGTTTGGAATAATATATTTAGTTATCTAACATCTGATACGTTTTAACGCATAAATGAATTATATAGGCAAATCCGATAGGACTGCAAAATATAAATCTGCATTTGGAAAAGAGTACCAGTCTCATTTTACAGAGATGAACATTAAAGTCACATAGATGGTATTAGATGATCTTATGGTCTTCAAACGGGTAAACGTAAAGACGGACTGTATTTTCAATGCGACATTTTATCAGAAAGAGTCGTCACTGCGACACAGAAGTCGGACCTGTGTAAGGTTAACGAATAAAGACCAACTCCCAAAACGGTTAAAACTTTTGCATTGTAATACAAAGGATATAAGAACTGTATCAACAGTTGGAAACCAACAAATATTCTGTGTCGTGGGAATAAGTAGAAAGTGGAAGATTTTAATTATACACCTTAAAACGAAAAGCAGCAGGGAAGGTGAACAGACCAATGTTCGAGAATACAGCTTCCTACGGAGAAAAAAAAATACAAGGTCAATAATGTCAAACCGAAGCCTCTAACCAACCGAGATTTTATCCAGTTGGGTTAACTCATTTCATTACTTTACCTTTCTCGCTCGTGTTTTCAAATTTGAAAACACGAAAGGTATTTGTGTATGTCGCTGAGTAACATTAATAATGTTTGTGTATTTGTGTCTGCCTCGAGAAAATATTAGAGCTGGATTTGGTTGTTTGTCCAGCATCACATCATAGTACATTTCGAGATTATTAATAAATCTATCAAGGGCATCCACAAATGGGGCTTCATCAATATCGGTGATAAAATTAATATCATTGATGTCGACGTCCCACAATTTTGCGTTTTCCTTAAAAATTTTAAGAACATCGTAGCATCTCTCATCATCAACTGACTGAGCCATCAAATACAAATTATCTCACTTTAACCATCTCATTATCAGGTTAAATAACAGTTGCGTCTTCCCAAATCCAGATGAATCTTTGATATTTGTTCCGCCATTTTTGTTAAAATCACTACATACACGACATCGTGACCGAGGGTGCTCTGTCACAATTTGGGTTACTTTGCTCAGGAAGTATTAAGAGGTGTATGAAATCAGCAAATATAACAAATAATATACTTAATTATGTCAAGGAGATAGATTATGGAATTTAAATCAAGGAGAGAGGTGGTCAAAAAACGAATTGTCTTTCGTCGTAAGTCTTCTTAAATGTTGGACGGTTCATTTTGGATATTTCTTTCTAATAATGAAGAGATCGAGGATTTGATGACTGATCCTTTTATCGGCATGCATGAATGTGTGGCTAAAAATCATAAAACATTAATATCCTTGACTTTCGAAGGGGAGTATAATATAAGTTTTATTTTCCATTCGGAGGTTTCTCTCGCCGGCGAGGAAAGTATACAATTACTATCATAAAAAAAAATTTGCTCACTTTCCTCACTGATAATGACGTCTTGGCAAGTCAGCGAAAAGTATATAAATCTAGGGGTCCCAAAATTGTCACGATAGAACATTTATTTATTCTGATGTTTCTACCATCGACGTGGAAAATATACAATTACTTTTAAAAATATATATATATATATATATATATATATATATATATATATATATATATATATATATATATATATATATATATATATATATATATATATATATATATACATATATATATATATACATATATATATATATATATATATATATATATATATATATATATATATATATATATATATATATATATATATATACACACACACACATACACACACTACAAATAACATGGCATTTGGAGTGTTGGTATAAAGAAACTTGATATACGAATAGTACTGGTATATCAAATTGTTGTTTGCCCATGGCGTATGAATACGCATATTGAACATTTTTCTATAGCTATTATACTCTCAAAACATAGATATGAATTTCTTGGAATATTACATTTAATAAAGGAGAAATAACATGAGCATGGTTTTCATGTAAAATATTTTGATATAAACTAACATTTTTGGGTTTTAATAATGTGTGCAAACATTGAAATAAGAAGGGAAGCTCTTCGGGCTAAGCAAAAAGATTTAAAATCTGAAGGAAAAGGAAATAAACCCAATCGGAGTCAACCAATCACAGACGAAGAAATAAATACCTTTAATAGCAAATAACTAATGAGGATGGAAACACATGAAGCCATTGTTATCCCATTGTGGGTTAACAAATCTGTGTATTTTTGTTTGAGGGGAGTGACTGAACATTAAAATCTGAAATAGGGGGAGGCAATCCTCGTTTTCTTCTAATAAAAGAATGAATACATCTCGTGGTATATCATATACATACAAATTTATACTTTTTAAAAGAGTGGAAAGTATGAGGTATTTTTATTTGCTATTTTATTTGCTATTGCTCTTTTCCGGCATGTTTTTATAGCGGAACTCTTCAACAGTAAGAGGTTTTAATCTGCTGTGTAATTTTGTGTTTGTTTTCATAATAAAGTAGCATTGTTCTGTATTTATTTATAACGCATTTTGTGCAAATATCTTACTTACCTTGTAACCCATTTCCACAGCCTAGACACAGTCTAGGTCCTGTATAACCTTGATTCATTGGTTATGTATAAGGCAGTATTTTCATAACACCATAACAACTCTTATCACAGAATTGTATTGATCCATGTAAGACCTATTTATATTTATTCATTCCGATTGTAAATGGCATTTTTATTATGCAAAACAAATGTTCGATTTTTAATTATATATATATATATATATATATATATATATATATATATATGTATATATATATATATATATATATATATATATATATATATAGATAGATAGATAGATAGATAGATAGATAGATAGATAGATAGATATATGATGTCAGCGAATAACCATATATGTGGTATTATGTGCTTATGTATTCATGCGGATTGTCCAATTCACACGACGATAGTTAATATTGATGATATAGATAACATCAACCCTGACAAAGTTAAGTAATATCGTATTTGTGCGGAAAATAATCCGGATTTTACTCATCCTACAAATTTTGAAGAAAATAATGAGGATGAATTAACAGATATCGCCAAAAGTAATTATTGTACTCTAAGAGATTATTATTCGTTAATGAACATAAATTGTCTAGGGAAATCTGTTTATGTCAAAAGTAAAACAGAAGATAAATGCTTTAAGAAGTATGTCTATACACGAATATATACTTCAAGGATTAATAATCCAGCATTTTGATATTTTGTAGGTTTTATATATTTGCGTCAAATGAGGATAAAATTGATACATGGATGAATACTGATGAACAGATAAAGCCAGATGATACTATAGATTATTTTTTGAGACTGAGATTGTTCAAGGTCACATATTTATCTGTTCGAGACAAATAGTGGGCATCATATTATATGCAAATCTACACCTGTTTCATTACAACATCAGAAAGAACTCACCAAAAAAACTAAAAATGACAATCCAGAATGGCACATAGATTTACAAGCTGGATTTCATAGCATAAAACTAACAATACTAGATCTGATAAACTGGGTAAAATAACAAATTGTAAAATATGTATTTCACATAAAAATGTTTTAGCATCTAATTACTCACATGTACAACTCGCATTTAGCATAAAGAGGTAAGATACACTGAAAATAAAATATTTCATATTATTATTCAGACGATAAATCAGATAAAGATATGAAAATAATTTCAAGTGAATTAACCGGAACACTTGATCAACTGGTGCGTATAGTTTCTGGTAGCGTTACCGTATACAATGTGCGACGACCACCTGGTCGTTATTGTAATATTTGATAACGAAATCATGGAATTACTCCTAATGGTTTGGCTGATAGTAAATGCAATAATTGTATTGTTATTTTAAATTTAGATCGTTATATTGTAATTTGTCCGAGTTTCGTGAATGATAGACGCATAATAACTAATCGTGGTGAAGAATCACTTGACGAAGAAATTAAGAAAATAATCTTTGGCGAAATTAATAATAATTCCGAAGTATCAAAAAATTATGAGAAATTACCCGAAGATCAAAGAAAATCTAATTATATAAAAGTCTTATTGAAATCTAAGGGTAAACAAAATTTTCCAGATGAATTTATCAGGGAAACGCCAGCTTATAAATATACGTCATGCCCAGTTGATGAAGGTGGTCCTGGATGTCAGATTATTAGATTATATTTATGGATCTGAAAATGGGATGGGAAAATCAGAGGCTGCTTGAAAATCTGTAAAATATCAATCTGTACTCATCACTGGCTACATAAAAATATTTACAGAAAAAACCAAGGGCAGGTTATAATATCGAATCTTGCATGAATATTACTGGACATATAACGTTTATTATAACGTAAATTATCGTACAGGTAGAATCACTTCACAGAGTAAAATGGGTTCCAATTGTGTTAATAGTTGATGAATGGCATGGAATACGACGACAGATATATTCAAGAACGTGCCATCATCTAAAATATATTGGAGTACATTTTCAAAGCTGGTTAGTGCATCTGGGCATAATGTCATCCTTGATGCAGACGCTAATGAAGATGATTTCAATTTATTTATATTGTACAGAACTAACATGAAATTTATCATTTTTGAGTATAAACCCGATCATGATAGAAAATTTATTGTTGAAAACTCACATAATGATAATTAATCATATTTATTATTTAAAATAAATCAAACATCTGCAGGTGTCGAGAAGATAGCTGTGTTAGGGTTAGGGTGATCAAAGTTACCAGATATAAAATTATACAAAAACCACCAGATGATTATTATAACTGGTTGCTGAAAACACTCATGGTAAAGTGAGTCTCGACAAAATCGCTGTGGATGAGATTTTGTAGACCAGCATCGGCAATCGAATAAAAAAGGAACAACCCGATATTGATAAAGCTGACGATGTAAGACAAATATATTATTAATATGAGTGACAGGAGAAATCAAAGACATATATGGCAAAAAGCATACATGAATAATTTATTTCGGTGTAACGTTGGAAAGTTGCCTGCATATGAAATTGAAGACAAGACATGTAATCAATTAAAACGTGTTCAGCAAGTAATTGTTAATAAATTCAATAAGGTCCACGTGAATTCAGTTGCGATCTCCAGAGAGAATCTTAAAAATCGTATAGAAGTAATGATTGACGATAACAATCATTTGGTTAAATATCAGAATCTGATCACAAATTGGTTATATATTTTTCCCGAAACAAAAATTCAGTCGATGAAATTAACAACTAAGAGTATCACAGAGACAATTAAATTGATATATATGGAACTTTTAGCGACTTTAACATCACATGATACAAAAACTCCCGATCGAAGTGAGTATACATTGTTACGTATTTAGGCTTGAAAAAACAGTAACACAGAAAAAGTGAAACATCAAATAATCAAAATTGAACAAATAATTTATTTTCCAGAAACGTTCGGTAGAAATGATAAAAAAAAAAATAACTTACGGTGTCAAATGTCAAATCCAAATATAATCTAAGTATAATCAACGAATTAAATTGCAAAAGTTCTAGTAATAAATGTTCTAATACTTTCAAGTCCGAAACCAGATGGAAAGTCTAAGATGGTTGACGATGACGTATACTGTAGTCAGTATTGTGCTTATATAAATTCCTCTTATAAATACAAATAATGGCACTCCGGTGCTGGAAATCCAAATTAAGTTTGCAAGGAATATCGTTCCAAAATTTTGGTGTGAGCACTCCTCAAAATATTTCCTGAGAAAAAAGATTTAATCCTTTTGAAATCCTCATCAAGCGCTCTATGATCGATATTAATTTCTTCATAGTAGTCTACAAAATTCTTCAGCCAATCATGCGGAGATAAACCGACAAATGGTGGTGGTTGGACGTGATCGCTGCACATGACAACTTTTGTGTTCGCGTGCAATAACCACTCGAGAAACTTTTGTAATATATCTAACGACACCGTGCATATCTCATCCCAAATTATAACTTCAGGAATAAATTTTTCACCCATTCGATCAGGAGTCCATTCATCACCTTTCCATCGAAAGAAGCTATGATAAGTGCAAGTATTAACCCCTCGTTGTTTCATCTCTCTGGCAAGTCTGTGTGTTGGTGTTAGTACAATCGTTTGATTTGCCACGAAATGATTCAATCGCGCGAGTCGTCTTTCCTAACCCGGGACAACCGTTTAAAAAAAACTGTTTTATATCGACATATTGGATCAGATATCGGCGGTGCATTAGATAGTTCTGAACACTGATTGCTTTTCAAGTATTTATCTTCAATCGTAACATCTGCTGATTTGGAGAAATCACACGGTATTTCCCGCTTAATTCTCCATGATCCCCAATTCTCGTCGGAATTAGTGAATTCAGCTACTGCGTTGCTGTGCTTCATGTCTATGTAAAATGAATCAGTGGCGACTCTAACTGCGGTGTCAGGAAATCTATTTATCATCGAAAATAAATTGATAGAAGCATAAGCCAGCATAGATGCCCTCAAATGTGTATACTGAAGACTGTCCATCGCTGTAAGTAACAATTGTTCCCAATTTGGTTCCATCGGACAAGAAAGCGTCATTACGATTGACATATATAGCCTTAAATAATATATAATAAAAGATAATAAAATCGTATTCAACGCTATCCATAATCAATCGTGAAGAATTTCTTGTATTGTCGAATTTATCACCTTGAGTGAACTTCCCAATTATTCTTCTACCAAGATATTTTGCGTCTTTGTTTCTGATTTCAAATAATAGTTTGGACCAATTCATGATATATTCTTCGTCAAGATCGGGAAATTGTTTTCGTTGTTCGCTGATTATACTATCTAGATCAGGTTGTGGTGGTAACCAGACCTCAGTCTGTGCTCGATATGATATAACTGCTTCACCGACAATCAGCGATACCAGCATGCTGCAATCGATCATATACCGTAACAGCACTATTGGCATCCAGTGTTTTTCAGATATATGTCTACCAATCCAAACATAACAGCACGGATGAAATCCTTTACACAATTCAATTGATACCACACGAGCGAATCCGGTTAAATCAAAATGTGGTAGTGGTCCATTAATCGCAACTCGGGCCATCTCATGGGTGGGATGTCCAAATCGCTTGAAGTATTCAGCGCATTCTCCGTACCCGAGAAAACTCCCTGGGTAACACGCGACTATATCAACCGAAATAATGGTTTCGGGGTTATATTTTGTATTCCATAATCCGCCGTGGTTATATTCAATGCAGCTTGATTTGATGTCTGATAAAAATTCAGCTCGCGTTGGTTTCCACGAGTTTCTCCTTCTCGCAAAATGAGCCGCAACCGACGGAATTGTAAAGCAATTTGTTAATAATTGTTCATCGTCGAAATTCTTCGAGAAACTACCAGCTAGTTTTTTCATCTTGTCATGGAGGGCTTCAGTACAGTATAATACTCCATTGGGTCTTACAAACTGATCGAATCCACCTTCGGTGTTTTCAGCACTGTGAAGTAACCACACTGACACAGGATCGTTTTCACTCAACTGGTAAATAAAATCGAATAATTTTTTCTCAGAGAATTCTGGAGCGGAAAACTTCCCGGGTATATATTTTATTGTTCGTTCCCGCGGAAATATTGTTACCGCAGGTGTCCACGCGTGTTCGTTATGATCAATAATTTTGATTGGTGTTCCTTTCGATTTATATTTTGGTTCGTATAATACTTCTCCTGTTATTGTCGTTACCGATATTGGGAATTTTAGTATTCGTTCTATGTTACATTTTGAATTGTCGCCCCACGCTGTTTCACTGTTAACCCCCATTCATTTATTTTTTTGCGTCTTAGATCAATCAATTTATTTCCACGCAACGCATTTGTGAAGTGTTCTATTATTCGTTCTGCTACAGAATTCATTTTTGACGAAGTCATCAATGACAGTTTCATGGGTTTTAGTTTTTCAATACTCGGTTTATCATTTAACAGATATATCCCATAAACAACTGCTGTTACAGGATAAGATCTTTCGTAGTATGGTTTGTCAATTCCAGTCAAAATTCCTAGTTTGGAATCTCGACTCACAACGTTCTTTTTTTATTATTCAAGATGGGTTCAAATTTATCTCTGATAATCCAATCTCGGTTTTCCGAACGGATAATGAATTTCACTCTAAAAAAATACTTTTTTTCGCTCAAGATGTGAGATTATCACTGCAGCGTTTCGTCATTCAAGGTAGCATCAACGCTACCATCAATTCGAAATGTTGACCAACAGTGAGATGCTCCATCTTGTTTGAATTCATTAAAACAATCACGAATTTTAGTTATCATGGTTCTATCACCTATTAGACTCTTTGGTTTATCAGAGACTCTATCGAGATTAAATTTAGCATTTTTCCAGGGCTTAATTTTCGATAATCTCTCGAACTCCTACATGCTATAATTAAGACAAGTATTTAAATAGAGAATTTATTATATAATGAATCATTGCAAATGGCTTATGATTGGATCAGTAACCCCGTGTAACAAGTCATGCAGAAGGGAGTTATGTGGGTATCATATGCAAAGTGTTCGCAACCGGAGTTATGGGCCTTTACCGTGCTTACAATATGGGGTAGGGGTGAGAGGAATATCACAATTATGTCTCGGTTGTGGTGGTAAGAGATATAGAGAGTTGAAGCGTTATTATGATAAACGAATTAAGAACTCCATTAATGACTCTGACTCTGACAGTGTCAAAATCATAAGATCTCCTCAAGACTACATTGAAAGATTCTCAAGTGATGTTATCATTAGACCAAATAATTAATTAGACAAACAATAGTATAGTATATAAATGAACCAAGAATTCCGACCACACCCTGTGATTCCAAACTATGAGGCATCCAGTGATGGTATTGTCAGACACCGTAGATTGAAGAAATCACCTGGTGTTGTGAATAATATGGGGTCGATGATGTTTACTGCTGAAGGGAAAATACGTCTTAATCACAGAATCACATACGAGTATTTTCATGGATTGATCGAAGATGGTTTTGTTATCGATCACATAAATGGTATAAAGACTGATAATTCTTTATCAAATCTACGAGCTGTTACGCCGAGTGAAAATAATGTGTTTGGGAAAACTGGTACTTATAAATCAATTAGGAAAAGACCCGTAAGAATATTTTAATGCAGCAACTAACGAAGAAATTGTATTTAAACCAATGGGTGAGGCTAGTAGGTATTTTGATATTTGTAGAGCCTCGGTACGATATGTTGCAGAGAATATAACCAAGACGGCGATTTCAAAAAAGGACTGGACAAAAAATACAGTTCGTTTATGTCTAATCCTGTTTTATATAATACCAAGGGAGATAACTCGTTTAGTATATTTACGGCCTATGAAAGAGTTATGGATCTCAATGGGTTTTTCCGATTATTTCTCAGTGGAAATATAATATATTTTATAAGAAAACGAATAAAATATGTAGTGTGTTACAAATAATTGTATTTTTAGTTTTTTATTTTTTCTCTTTCAAGTATTCGGTTTTGTTTCATACACGAAAAGTATATGGTTCTGTTATATGAATTCCAAGAACTGCTCTGATATGAATTCCAAGAACTGTTATGATATGAATTCCAAGAACTGCTATGATATGAATTCCAAGAACTGTTATGATATGAATTCCAAGAACTGCTATGATATGAATTCCAAGAACTGTTATGATATGAATTCCAAGAACTGTTATGACATGAATTCCAAGAACTGTTATGATATGAATTCCAAGAACTAATATGATATGAATTCCAAGAACTGTTATGATATGAATTCCAAGAACTACTATGATTGTTATATGAATTCCAAGAACTGCTTATATGAATTCCAAGAACTGATATGATATGAATTCCAAGAACAGATATGATATGAATTCCAAGAACTGCTATGATATGAATTCCAAGAACTGCTATGATATGAATTCCAAGAACTGTTATGATATGAATTCCAAGAACTGCTATGATATGAATTACAAGAACTGTTATGATATGAATTCCAAGAACTGCTATGATATGAATTCCAAAAACTGTTATGATATGAATTCCAAGAACTGTTATGATATGAATTCCAGGAACTGTTATGATATGAATTCCAAGAACCGATATGATATGAATTCCAAGAACTGTTATGATATGAATTCCAAGAACCACTATGATTGTTATATGAATTCAAGAACTGCTTGTATGAATTCCAAGAACTGATATGATATGAATTCCAAGAACAGATATGATATGAATTCCAAGAACTGATATGATATGAATTCCAAGAACTGATGTGATGTGAATTCCAAGAACTGCTGTTATATGAATTCCAAGAACTGCTATGATATGAATTCCAAGAACTGCTATGATATGAATTCCAAGAACTGTTATGATATGAATTCCAAGAACTGCTATGATATGAATTCCAAGAACTGTTATGATTTGAATTCCAAGAACTGCTGTTATATGAATTCCAAGAACTGTTGTGATATGAATTCCAAGAACTGTTGTGATATAAATTCCAGGAACTGCTGTGATATAATCCTTCAAAATTGACTCCATTTTTTTTTTGTATTAGAAATATGTATTATCATATATCAATTCTGAAAATATGAATAGGATTACAACTGAAATTTCAAAATTGAAAAGCCAAGAGATTAAATTGTCTAATAATTTAAACCCTGACCAAATTATGTCTGACTTTCAAGATATAGAATACGGTATTATAGCTAACAAATATATGCTGCCAAAGAAGTATGCGTTGATAAAAAATCCAGAATGCTATTCGCGACTCTCTTGCGTTCTGTAGTGACGTAAGTGTGTTTGTCCCGTTATTTACTATCGTAGAGGGAATTCGAAAAGAATTAGGCCGAGATTATGAATTGAAAAAGGAGGTTAATTCGAAGATTAGAAATATACGGCCGTTAATTCAAGAAAATGAAAAAAACCCGCTGGATACAACTGACGACTTGACAGCATAGCGCGTTAGTATAAATGCATCACTGTTGCAAATACAATGGAGGTATATTTGATCAATGAACAAGGAATTAAATTAACTGAAAAATATTTTAGTGAATGTTTTTTTTTGTTGCTTGTCTATCTGAGTCGGGTTAAAACGTAGAAATTATTTGATGATGACAAAATCATTGCATCATATATTAATTGGAAATTGCTTTACTGTTTTAATAATGGTCAACGAAGCATTAACTACAAGACTAGCGAGAGAGAGAGAGATTGATTGCAATTAGGAAATTCTTACCAATTCGCGACTCTGTCAGAAGTAAATTACAAACCAGAAAGAGTCTTCAGAGGGATCTGAAGATTTGTTTAGACCAATTGCCAAAGCAACGAAAGTGGTAATATCAGCCACTGAGCGTGCTATATACGGAGATATCTCTGAAGAAGAGAAAGAGAAAAAGACGCCTCTTCTTACTACACTTGAAAAAATAGCAACGGGAACTAAAAAAATAGCAACGGGAACTGAAAAAACATCAGCGTTGTTAACAAATCAAAAAATGATTATTCCTTTAGTGGGTAAATTTACCGAGGAGGCTATAACACAAATACAACAACAAAAGCCATACGCGTTAAGCGATTTTGTTATTAGCAGCTATAATTCAAGAA
The DNA here is from genome assembly GCA_030141615.1 of Unio pictorum. NCBI lineage: Eukaryota > Metazoa > Mollusca > Bivalvia > Unionida > Unionidae > Unio > Unio pictorum. The sequence goes on along the minus strand of JARLTB010000016.1, from coordinate 2,886,463 downwards.
CTGAATATTTAACAGACGAGTATAAAGACGAGCCAATATCACTCAATAATTGGGCTGATGAGTTGTATGAAATAAAAATGGGGAAGTTAGATAGGAGGAGGAAGGAGTATAACACTTTCAAAGGAGAAATTGATGATTATAAAAGAGAAGAAAGAAAACTCCAAATAACACCAACACGAAGACGAAAAAGACAAGAAGACCCTCAATGGGATGATGATGATGATGATAATTTAGAAGGAATGGATACATCACTGCATGAATTATCTAGTAAGCAAGATGCAACTGGTAAAGAGGGAAAGGGATATCAAAAAGCTTTTTTCAGGTAGTGGTCTAGTTAGTTGTCCTGGTAATGTTCTTGGTGATATAGCACGATTAGAAATACTCATCGGAGGAAAACGAGCTGGAAATAACTCACCGGAAATAATTAATGAAGCAGCTGATATCTGCATGCGGTTATTTCAAGGTGGCATCATGGATATCAAAACATGTCGAGATTTCATTGGCGAGTTAGTGGAAAATCTTACAGATGGTTATCATAGTGATTAATCACCATGACTGAAAATCCCTTGGATTTTTCATCACCGCATTAGATAAATATCATTTAAGTAAGATGATCATACACTACAACCATGACAAACTAACCAGCGTTTATATAGTAAACTCACGGGTTCCAGTTTATAGAGCGTACTATGGTGATGGTCTCGGTAATACAAGTGCAGGATTATTTGCAAGAATGGCTCCAAAAGTGGCGCCGCTAGCAAAACAACTATCAATGAAACCCATTGATGTTATTCGTGATAAGGGTATTAGCGCTGTTTGAGATCTTGCGGGAAACGCGTTTTCAACCAAGAAGGATAAACTAACAGCGCTAGTTCGACGGCGAAAGAAACCGGGACCACAACCATCTACTGTGGAAATGCCCACAAGTGTTACTAAAATAATAAATAACGCAGTGGATCAGAAATTAGCGTCTCTGGTGACTAACGCCCAAGATAACATAACCGCAAATAGGATAGCGGGAAGTGGCTTAAACAAAACACGACGACGTCGATGATTTAGACGCTGATAAATATAATAAAATGTTCAAACGGTCGCCTGATACCGCGTTTGATATGGATGCCCCAGTACTCAAGGATAATTACGTACGCGATTATCAATTTTTTGCCTATCACGCAATACAACCAAATCTTCGATCAAGAATCGAACTTCAGGTTCATGATACCAGCAAATACTTTTTACCATGTGAAGCGTTTATTGAAGTAGAAGGAGAAATTGTTACAAACGATGCTAATAATAATGATCCACCATATGCAGATGACCCATTTATCCGAGTGGGTTTTGTCAATAATGGGATCTTGGCGTTATTTACTAGCACTAGATATCTCATTGATGGAAAAGAAATTGAAACCATTGAGAATGATGTTGATGTTGCCACAACAATCACTGCTTGAAAAGATGTCTTTACTAGCACTTAAAAGATAAAGAAAGACAAACTTTGCTTGACCTTTACTTAACTTTAATACAAATTTTTGGAAAAAGTTAAAGGTATTAAAGATGATATTTACAAGCAATTTTAGGGTCCTAAAATGCAAATAAATGGCCCACTTTTCGAATGAACAAAAGGTGCATGAAAGAATAACTTTTAGTTTGTAAAGATGTTGTAAATTGTTCCATTAAGTAATTAAAGGAAATAATTCCATTTCTTAAAAGGTGACAAAAAGACCGAATTTAAGTCGTAAAATCTCATTAAAGTTTAACATTACATGTCTTTACGTTAATTAGTATATACTGCAATTTACCTTTACACAAATTAAAGTTGTAGAAAGTATTATCTTTTATTAGTCATTACTGGCAACACAATAAGGATTTTCTACTGTAAATGTGATAATAACTTTGATTTGCATCAGAGTATATACTGTGTGTAAATACCTGCAACAAGGCATTACATTACACATTCAACACTTTTTACCAGTGAGTCTGGTTTTAATACTCCATCCCAGCAGTGGTGAATGGTGATTCAAGTTTGATGGTTTCTTCTAGATTTTATAATCTCCATTGCAACCAATGCAATACCACCATATCCCTATGTATACCAGTTATCAAGTGCACAAAAAGGACAGTAATCTTTTGCATGAAGAATTTACAAATCAGGAAAACTTCATGTCGATGGAGATGTCTGTTCATTACTGTAACCTTGGTTAATAATTTAGTGTAACGCTAGCACTGAAAGGCACGTCTTTGTTGCATCCAAGTCATTGTATCACTGCCTCAAACCAGCTGACGAATGTTAGATCACGTGTTCTAATTCCGTCATCTGATTGGTTCAACATGAACATAGCTAAAATTTGTAACTGACCTCGTGTTTGGCAAAACCACCACAGACAAAGAGGGGCCCAAACAAGGGGTCAGGTAAGGATGCATTGTGCGTTATTCAAACTATATCTAACCAATTAAATTACAATTTAAATAATACACAATACATAGGTTAAAATACACTTTTATTGTACATATAAAATAATCTTTGGCATAACGGGGGCAAGTCTTGTCACAGAACATTGCACCAACCCAGCTCTGAATTTTTCTTGTTGAAAAGGAATGCTTAAGGAACCTGTGGGAGTTAGAGGGTTATGAAGGATGTCCGACACCTGTACATGTATATGTAGCCTAAAGGGGCTGATACGTATACGAGGTATACGTATAGGGACCAAGAATCACATAAATATTCTCTTCACCAAGCAAATGACTCATTCAGGATTTACAAAGAATAATTCATTGATTTCAAGAGATGGAACTGATTAATATGGCATTGACTAGTTGTTAGATATTTTTGGCAGTATAGATATTATTAATAAAATGTATTTCACAAATAATTGCTTTCCTTTAATAGCTATTTAACCCCTTTGTTGTTCTTTTATAAATATTGGCCATTATCATGTATAAAAATATATCAATTAAGATACTGTTTGATTCTGATGTTAACTGTACATTTTGATGTAATGATTGCAATACATTTATTTAACTATTGATCATTTGTAATTGTTATCATTGTCACTTTTATCTGGATTTCTTGTATCTTTGATGGAACAGTCCCATTAAACAAATCTCTCTGGTTGACCTAACTATACCATCTGTCATTAAGTTAAATGAAACAAAGTGGACAAACTATTTAAAGTATGTAAGCATGTGGCAGAAAGCTTGCAGTTTAGTTTGGATTTAATATCTGTAAAGTCAGACTTTCAATGCCTTTCATTTTTGTAAAGACAACTCAACTGCTTTTATAGTCTTTACATTGACAAAAGATGAACTTTCATCTTTTTGTTATGTAAAGATATTGTAAAGGTGATACTGATACATTTTACATCTTTACTTGTATTTAAGTATAACTTAAATATTTGTAAAGGCAACTTTTCATACAGTGAATAACAGGGCTAGCAAGATATTCTGACGATTATACGAGATCGGCAGGTCCATCTATAAATAAGGATATTACTGATCACCCTAATCACTCTCCGTATATTAAAATACGGACACCACGAGCTACTGCATCTGATCCACAACCAGTTGATGCTTCTTATGAACACAGAGCTAGACCGGGTGATGCGTTTGATATTGTCGGAGGTGTTAATCTCGATTACAATTTAGGATATGCAACATGCAAAGCAATGCTACAAGGAGGGCGTCGAAGATTCTCATGTGCGATTCCACTACATCATATATTTGGATTCTGCAGAAATGTCCGAAAAGTAATCTATGGAGCAAAGCATACGGTAGTACTCGTGCGAAAGGGTACTAATAATGATGCAATTTGGCGTGGTGATGAAGCTTGTCTTGCTGCCGGTAAAGTTATTTTATCAAAACTATCACTGTGGATGCCAGTAATGACTCCATCAAGTACCACGGAGGAGCGATTACTATCATTTATGGACCAAGGAGGAAAATCGTTGTTAAGTTGGTGTCTACAGATACTATAGATTCTGATATTAATGGTACATTTACATGGCACCTGGCAGCGGGACAGGGTATTTCAAGTCCACGTCATATATTTATTGCGCTACAGGATAAAACGCGATTAGACAATCAAACACGTAGCCATATGATATTTGATAAATTAGGCGTTAGTGAAATATCGCTGAGAATAAATGGCCAGCAGGAACCATCCGAGGATATACAACTTGATTTCGACAACAATCATATTGCACGCGTGTATCACAGATTGTTGACATATATGTCACGCGATCAAAATGTTGATACTGGTCTGCAAATATCACAGCATGATTTTAAAAATCTATATCCGATCTATTACATTTCGTTGGAACATCTTGATTTAACAAGACAATCTGTCGTTGATATACACTTTAGAGCTCGTGTAAACCCACCTGGCGGTGTTAATTATAGAGAGGTTGCTGTCATTCTCAGCGATAAATCAATGCTACTCGAAGGTGTTGGCGGAAGAATGAGAGTGATAGATGCGCCAGTAGAAAACATGTAACAATTAGATCAATCTGTTATTGTATAATGAAATACAGTTATATTAGTGTTACGTTAACTCCCGGTCAACTCAAGAAATTGCAATCAGAATCGGCTAAAAAATGTGGAACCACAATAACGCTGAAACCCAATCAGATGACTGGCGGGGCGATTAAGTTGTCGTTGACGTCTCGTCAAGTAAAACACTTCAATGATGCGTTCAAGGATAACAAAGGCGTTCAGATAACTCTCTCTGCAGCTGCGATCAAAATCATGATAAAATCGGGTGGTATATTCCCGTTGTTACCTGCGTTACCAGCGTTGATTGCCGCGGCTGCCACAGCGGTGGCTAAAGCGGCGGCGTTAGGAGCCGTTGGTACCGTGGCAGGGATGGCACTAAAGAAAGCAACCGTACAGGGGTATTAAAAAGGGAAAGGGTCTAAGACTACCAGGAACCCGGTATTCATGGTAAAGCGGAAACGGTCTAAGATTACCAGGAACGGTTTATTAACTCGAGAACCGATGGTTGTAGAGTCTTTGACTCCAATGTCCAATTTTGATATACTCGATGCTGCTAAAATAAACTATCGATAAAAAACTTCAGAGGTGTCTTTATGAAAGATCAGTTACCGACACAACCAAACAGCGTTGAAACCGGCATCATTAATCTCGATAACAGCACCGGACCCGGAACTCACTGGGTTGCATACGCGATTGATCCACGTGCAGTCGTCTATTTCGATTCATATGGATTTGCGCCGCCGAAGGAATTTAACCGCTATATACAACAATTAAACACCCCTCATTGGTATTCTATGCTACCAACACAACAAATGAATGATCCACCAATATGCGGCAGCGAAGTATTGAATGTCCTTAACTCTATTTCAGCATCTGGAAAACCACCACATGTTGTCGTAAATGAATACACGAGTAATCGCTGGAAATCGAAGATTTTAGAGAGAGAAAGAGTTTTACAATAACATGATTGATATTTGGGGAGATCTTTATCAGCGCTGAAGAAACCAACCACAGAAACATCTGCAAATGGTGATATAAAAAAAATAATCGAAGATGAAATAGCTGAGACGTTGAATATAGCAAGTGTTGATTCCAATGAAGTAGTTGTATTTCAAGATCGTCAGGGTAAATTGAAATCTAGTAATGTTTCCCTGGATGATATTTTAGTTAAACAACGAGACGCAACCGAAGGTACTATCGCGTTATTGTCTGATCAGGGTAAACTCAAACCGGGTGTACTCGTTTCAACTATCTTGGAACGAATTAACAATATTGCCAAGCCGTTATTAGATTTCCTTGGTAATCCTTCAGTGACCACACCGAAGCTCACAACGATAAAAACTTCTATATTGGAACTAGCAACACTTCAATCCGAATATGAAAAACACGTTGAAAAATTTACATCATTTCGTAAAAATATCATCTAGAAATTCTTTGCAACCACGCTGGATAAAATTGATATAAAACTTCCTGATATTAAAAAATTCATCGATGAGATGAAAACCTTCATCGAAGCAAGCAAAGGTGATGCAACGAGGATGATAACAATCATTGAAAAAACAAAAATTCCTCATGAGAAAACCAACAACGTGGTATACATGATTCAATTCGGATCATTTGCGTGGACACCTACAAACAACAAATTAGATATCACTGCAACCGTCAAGGGTATTTATCGATTAACACTAGTGACGCCAACTCAATTTAATATATCATCGTCGAGTTCATCTGGGGTCAACAATATGATATCAACGATCATCGACAAGAATACAACCGAACAGTTCACGATAGCATCCACTGATACTAATTTGGCTAGGATTTCAGTATCATGGTATGTGGAATTCGTAGCGGATTTGAGTAAACAATTAAACCGCTAGCGGTTTCAATTGAAATCATAAAACGATTTGAGAATAAAATGACATCACTAATGACATCGCCGACGATACCTTCAGTATTTCAATACCACTATGATCAAATCAGAGAGTTTCAAACTAAACTCAAAACACTCACTGAGGAGTATCAAATAAAAATAAAAAAATACCGACGAAGAATCACAGCAATTGATGTTACCGTGTACTCGGTGAGTGGTGTAATCACCGGAGCCGGAATTATACTCTCCTCGGTGACAATTATTGCCCCGATAGCTGTTCCAATTTGTATATCCACGGCGACAACAATTGCGGGAATAATTTCTATAATAACAAAAAAAATATCATCATGCAGCCAGCGTAAACTGCAAGATTACTTAATTAAATTTCATGTTGTATCAACCGCGTATTCGCAATTATCCTCGATAATATCGTCGTCGCACGGTGATACATTAATATCAGATAGTGAGTTCTCAGCGATGGTAAGTATTTATGATTCCGCGATGTCAAAATTAGAAATACAACATGAGTATAATAACAATGACAACACCGCAGGAATTACTTCAACGAATAGTGGAGAACACAAACCCAGTACAAACCAGCATGATCTCAATAACATCAACCAATCCTGAATTCAGTGTGAATTTCCCTATTCCGATTCCCGTGAAGGAGATAGCGCTAGCAAAACTACGAGTGTACCATAGTTGGCCTAATATTAGATCGGTAGCATTTGGCGGTCAACAACCGAATAACAGCTTAGTAATTGCGTATAAGAATCGCGAAGACGGGACTCCAGACTGGAATGTTGTTTCAATACCATCTGGGTCATACCAAATCGAACAAATCAATGCTGAATTTCAGCGTAGAATACAATCAATTACTGGAACAGAAGAATCGAAAATCGCTATAACGGTTCATGAGCCGACGTTATCATCCGCGATCGAGATAAATGCACCCGAGTATTCCGTAGATATCCATCAGAGTTCTATAAGAACAATACTGGGTTGGCCTGAAATACCACCTCCTCCTAAAAAATCTGATTATGTCATGGATAAACAATCATACCACGAAATTATCACATCATATCGAGAAATTCTCAGAGATATAAAAAAGTCATCACTGCCGGGTAGTCATTTTATATTTCTATCCACCAGAGATTCCGCCGTTTGGAATATTAAGATTGAAGAGACTCCAGAAGTAACTACATACAAAAATATATCACATGACGACCTCATTGAATACTTTATAGAAATCAATCAAAAACACAGTCAACAACTACAACGAGTTTCCAATGAGTCTAATTTGAACGAAATAATTAATCGAATTGAAATATTAAATCAACTTGCATCCGATATGGAATATATCAACCAGCGATTATTTCAAGTAATAATTGATCATGACGATTTTGATCACTCTAAACGAAAATTTCTATCTGCATACAATATAACAGAAGATGATCTACCGAATTTCAAGTATCCTGGGTATAACGCAAACGAACTAAAAAAATATGTTAATAAATTTATCAATGAAAAATTTATTATAGCAGTCATAGCATGGAGACAGCAATACAAGGTTCCAACTATCCTCAAATATAATAATGACCCAGATGGCGGTGGTAGGCATATTGCTCCTCAAAATGTGAATATATCCTCGGGGATTGCATTGAATTTAGTATGTGATGTTATCGAAGGAACCTATCAAATAAATCTCGAGCGATCAAATCAAACTCAGCAGGGATATATTCTATATTCATTTGCACCAACAGCTGCTCCAGGATTTCTAATTATTGAGGATCCAACTAATCCAGTCTATATGCGATGTCATAATAATTTGCTAACGAGAATTAATTTCAGACTCACTGACCAGTCTAATAATCTAATTGATTTACGAGGTGAGGTTCTACAAATTAGTCTGTTTGTGAAATCCTAAAGAACTTTCATCGTAAAATAATTGTTAATCCATAGCAGCAGAGTGGGTGAATTCCAACGACGTTGGCGTCGACGAACAAGCGTCGTTTTTTTTTTTACGATTTCGAGGAAGCGTTAGTTTGACGAATCGACCCCTCTATTATATATATACTAAGAAGCCTCAATTTGTCAAATAGACCATTCTAGTAAATATTAACGAGAAGGAAGTCTATCTAACGCCTTAAAGGTTGGTATGTTCACCCCTCTGCTGCTAATGAAAATTAACTTTCTAGTCTTTTAAATTCATTTAAATTACAAATCCCATGAAAAATTACTTTCTAGTATTTTTAATTTGTTTAAATTATAAATCCCATAAAAATTACCTTCTAGTCCTTTAAATTTCTTGAAATTATAGTTCCAATGAAAAATTACTTTCAAGTCTTTTCAATTTGTTTTGATTATAAGTCCCTTGAACAATTACTTTCCAGTCCTTTAAATTTGTTTAAATTATAAATCCAATGAAACATTACATCCTAGTCCTTTAAATTTGTTAAAATTATAAATTCCATGAAAAATAACTTTCTATCCTTTAAATTTGTTAAAATTATAAACCCCAAGAACAATTACCTTTCAGTACTTTACATTTGGATAAATTATAAATCCCATGAAAAACTTTGTTCTAGTCCTTTACATTTCTTTAATAAAAACTTAAATGAAAAATTAATCAAATGAAAATTAACTTTGTAATCTTTAAAACTCATTTAAATTATAAATCACATGGAACGATACATTCTAGTCTTCTTAATTTGTTTAAATTATAAATCCCATAAAAATTACTTTCTAATCATTTTAATTTGTTTAAATAATAATTCCCATGAAAATTATTTTCTAGGCTTTTGAATTTGTATTTTCATAAATTATAAACCAAAAGAAAAAGTACTTAACAGTACTTTAAATTTGTCTAAATTATAAATTCGATGAAAAATTATGTTCTAGTCCTTTACATTTCTTTAAATTAAAAATCAAATGAAAAATTACCTTCTCATTCTTTTAATATTTTTAAAATTACAAATCAAATGAAAATTAACTTTCTAGCTCTTTAAATTCATTTAATTTATAAATCCCATGAAAAATTACACTCTAGTCTTACTAATTTCTTTCAATTATAAATCCCATGAAAAAAATTATAATCCTTTCAATTTGTTTAATGTATATATCCCATGAAAATTACCTTCTAGTCTTTTAAATTTGTTGAAATTATAAATCCAATGAAAAATATACTTTCTAGTCCTTTATATTATTCTAAATCATAAATCCCATGAATAATTACTTTCTAGTCCTTCAAATTTGTTTAAATTTTATATCCCATGAAATATGAAAAATTACTATCTACTCCTTTAAATTTGTTTCAATTATAAATCCCATGCAAAACTACTTTCTAGTCCTTCAATTTTAAATTATAAATCTTATGAAAAAATATTTTTCTAGTCCTTTAAAATTTTACTCCTTTAAAATTGTATAAATTATAATTCCCATGAAAATTTATGTTCTAGTCCTTTACATTTCTTTAAATTAAAAATGAAATGAAAAATTACCTTTTTATCCTTTTAATATTTTTAAAATTGTAAATCAAATGAAAATTAACTTTCTAGTCCTTTAAATTCATTTGAATTATAAATCCCATAAAAAAATACTTTCTAGTCTTTTTAATTTCTTTAAATTATAAATCCCATGAAAAAAAGTTTCTAATTCTTTCAGCTTTTTTTTAAATTTGTGAAGTGCCAAATTTTCGGTCGAATCTATTAAATAACTATTAATTTTAGCCAGGTAGCCATTTGTTAGATTTACGACACATCGTGCGGGGGGGGGGGGGCGCCTGGAAACGCTAGTCGACTACCGTAATAATTAACAAGTTGTTTATACAGGGGTCGGTACTGACCGCCGTGACCTGGGAAAAGTTTCATTTTATCACGAAAGTGTCATGTTTGATAAGGAACAGAGAATTGGTACTTAAAACCAAAGCGTGTCATCTTGACACGCTGATGTAAGCGACTTCTAAAGGAAAGCGCGAGAAAATATATTTGTTCTGATTGGTCAGTGTTGAATAAAGGGGTGTTTTACACGAGAAATCTTTAGAATATATTATCCTACTAGCTGAAATTTACTTCAGTCTTCTGAATTCACTATTGTGAGAATAGCCAGTGTAGAATTATTTTGGAAGAAAGGCTCCGGATGTGATTTGAGTGAAATCCATTCGTCAAGGAAGCATGCTCGAAAAACCGCCTAAAACGAACGGTTGAGAGACGCACCAAAAACACAAGGTATTTGTCTCAAATCCACGTTTATTGTGATGTAATTGATATAATGTTTCTTAGTTACAGATCTGCATGATTCGTTGATACATTTATATGATTAGTTTCATTTTTTACATTAATTTAGTAATGTGCTTTTGAATTATGAATTACAATTCTTACCTTAATTCGTAGTTAAGAATGACGTAGTGTTAATTGATGTCGTAAAAAACACTATGTGGAGTTATGATCGGAAGTGTTACGTTAATTCTTGAATTTATCATATTGTTTGAATATTGATTGTGTTGTAAGATTTAATGTCTTACTTTAATTAATGATTTACAGGAATACATGTGAATTCACCGAATTTGGATGTCGTAGATAATTTAGCGACAGTGTATAATGTATTAGGTCAAGGCAAACCGAATTAACAGATGGTTTAACGGTATAGATTTGAAGACATGTAGTTAATTACTAGCCGTAAAATTGTTATCAGCTATTACCGTGTAACAAGAGACTTAGGTTGTTTTACTTTTCTTTTGGAAGGAAGGAGGAAATTAGCTTTTTTATCTGGAAAGACGTGCAGTACCGAATTAGAGGACGTACAAATACGGGAAAAGGGAATTGTGAAGGAGAAAATTGCGAGGTGTATAGATTGATACAGAGGACAAGCCTGAGTTCAAACGGAACATCCACGAGGGAAAGTATCTCGGGTACAGTAACTTCCAGACCAACATTGGATTGGGTAGAGAACGCAGTTTTACGATAACAGTTATGAAAATCGAAAAAAAGGCATGAATTTGATTGAACTCTCGATTATGTGATGAATTTAACAATAGAACGGCTCATCATCATCATCATCAGTCTCTTGACCTAGTGTGGTCGTTGAGGCACTGTGCTGCTGAACATCTGACCAGTTCGCTCCAGTTGACTCGATCATGTGCCAATGCCTGTGTCTGTGCAAAACTTCCTGGTCCATTCTGTGATGTTGTCACTCCACTTTTTTCTCTGTCTACCTCTCCTTCTGCCACCTTGGACACTACCCTGCAGTACTGTTGTTGATAAACTGTTGGCTCTAGTGACATGGCCATACCATTTCAGCTTTCTCTTTTTGACAATGGTGAGGAGGTCTTCATAATGGCCTACTTTGTGGCTGATGGTGTTGCGCACTTCTTCATTTCTGATGTGGTCCATGTAAGAGATGCCAAGGATGGTTCTGTAGCATCTCATTTCAAGTGCCTGAATTCTTCGTTGTAATTCTGCTGTCAGGGTCCAGGCCTCACATGAATACAGAAAGATTCAGATGACTAGTGCTCTCAATAGTCTGATTTTAGTTTTCAGACAGACGTTCTTGTCTCTTCAGATGGGTCTTAGCTTTGACATAGCTGCCGTTGTTTGTGCTGCTTGTGACAAAATTTCTGCTCTTGATTCCTCTTCCGTGATTATGGAACCAAGATATTTGAATTGGCCCAGTTTCCAGTTCCTGTCTTCTGACTTTAATCTTGGTTGAGATTTGTTTGCTACTGTTTGTCATCAGCTTTGTCTTCTCGGCACTTATCTCCATGTCAAAACTGGAAGATGTTTTATCGAGGTTCTTCACTAAGGAGGCAAGCTCATCTTCACTGCCTGCCAGCCCATCAATGTCGTCTGCAAAGCGGAGGTTGGTGATGTTACGCCGTCCAATGCTGACTGTCCCACAGTGGTTTTCCAGGGCTTCGCTCATGATGCGCTGTAAGTAGATGTTGAAAAGCGAGGGTGACAGGAGACAGCCTTGCCGTACTCCAACTGTAGTCTTGAACCAGTCCCCCACAAAACCTTGAGCAATTACTGCACTGGTAGCCTTGGCGTAGAGCTGCTTGATGGTATTGGTCAACTTTTGACCCATGTTGTACTTCTTCATTGTGGCCCACAATGCCTCATGCCACACTCTATCAAAAGCCTTTTTGAAATCTATGAACACATGATAGATGTCTTTTTGATGTTGTGAGTACTTTTCACACAGAACCCTAAGATTGAAAATTTGTTCTGTTGTGCTTCTTCCACTACGGAACCCTGCTTGTTCTTCAGCTATTATTTCTTCTGCTTGTGTGTTCAGTCTGTTCAAGATGATCTTCAGCATCACCTTACTAGCATGGCTGATCAAACTGATAGTTCTGTAATTTTGGCACAGCTGGAGATTGCCTTTTTTGGGGAGTGTTATATATTAGTGACTAGGTCCACTGTTGACCATTCGCTTGTCTGCCAGATCTTGTTGCAGATTTTTGTTAATAGTTCTATCACTGATTCCCCACCATTCTTGATAATTTCAGCTGGGATGTTGTCTGCTCCAGCTATCTTTCCATTCTTCAATGCTCTTATTGCTGACTCCACCTCTTCTTTGAGAATGGGGAAATCATCATTATTTGCGGAGTTTGGAACTTCAAGCACCTCTGGGTCTTCTGCGGATGGATGGATGTAGAGTTCTTTACAATAATCAGTCCATCGTTCTGTAATGTCACTTGCTTCTGTGAGGCATTTTCCATTTTCAACTTGAATGGTACTGACTCTTGGCTAAATTTGTTTAATTCTCTTTTCAATCTATTTATAATTCGGTGAAAGTTTAATTCTAAAACCTAGTGTATTCCGAATGAAATGAAATTTCACTGTGCATGTATTTGATTAAATTGTTTATTTATCTTTACGGAGGCTCGTAGTTCTTTGTTCAATATATTAGCTCAGGTTACCATATACATTCTATACTCGAACCGGGCAATTATACCGTGGGCGGTCATCTCCTAGATAGCGAGTATCAGAGGAGAGTGGGTTAGAGTGATGTTATTATATGTTGTGCAATACCCTTTGACAAAGTGGGACGTAACGCTTATCCCTTTGACAAAGTGGGACGTAACGCTTACCCCTTTGACAAGTGGGGCTTATACAATATTATAATGATAACGCTCATGACCCGCGAGAATCTGACAAAATTCTAATTCCCATAAAATTACCTTCTAGTCTTTTAAATTTGTTGAAATTATAAATCCTATGAATAATTACTTTCTTGTCCTTTAAATTTGTTTAAATTTCAAATCCCATGAAATATCAAAAATTACTATCTATTCCTTTACATTTCTTTAAATTATAAATCCAATGCGAAAGTACTTTCCGGTCCTTCAAATTTGTTCACATTATAAATCCCATGAAAAATTATGTTCTAGTCCTTTAAATTTCTTTTAATTATGAATCCCATGAAATATTACTTTCTAGTCCTTTAAATTTGTGTAAATTATTAAGAAAATCAAAAATTATTTTCTAGTTATTTCATTTGGTTAGATTATAAATCCAAATTACAAATTACCTTCTAGTCTTTTGATTTTGTGTCAATTATAAATCAAATGAATGATTACGTTCTGGTCTTTAAAATTTGTTTAAATTATAAATCTGATGAAAAATTCCTTTCTAGTCCTTTATTACTGTTTAAAATATAAATCCCATAAAAATTACTTTCTAATCCTTTTAATTTGTTTATATAACAATTTCCCTGAAAATTACCTTCAAAGCTTTTAAATAAGTTTAAATTATAAATTCGATGAAAAAATATTTTCTAGTTCTTTATATTTTCTAAATCGTAAATCCCATGAATAATTACATTCTAGTCCATCAAATTTGTGAAATTCTAAGTCAAATACAAAATTACTTTCTATTCCTTTAAATTTGTTTAAATTCTAAATCCCATCAAAAATAACATTATAGTCCTTCAATTTTCATAAAATTAGAAACCCCAAGAAAAATTACTTTATAGTACTTTAAATATGTCTAAATTAAAAATCCCATGAAAAATTATATTCTAGTCCTTTAATATTTTTAAAATTATAAATCAAATGAAAATTAACTTTCTGGTCCTTTAAATTCATTTAAATTATATATCCAATGAAAAATTAACTTTCTAGTCTCTTTAATTTCTTTAAATTATAAATCCCATGAAAAATAAGTTTCTAATCCTTTCAGTTTGCTTAAAATATATTTCCCATCAAAATTACCTTCTAGTCTTTTAAATTTGTTGAAATTATAAATCCCATAGAAAAAAACTTTCTAGTCCTTTATATTATTCTAAATCATAAATCCCATGAATAATTACTTTTTAGTCCTTCAAATTTGTTTTTAAATTTTAAATCCCATGAAATATGTAAAATTACTATCTAGTCCTTTACATTTGTTTAAATTATAAAGCAAAGAAAATACATTATTTCTAGCCCTTTAAACTTGTTTAGATTATAAATCCCATGAAAAATTACTTTCTAATCCTTGAATTTTATTTAAATTATAAATCCAATAAAATATACATTTGAAATTTGTTTTAATGATAAATCCCATGAAAACTTACTTTCTTGTCCTGTAGATTTGTTTGAATTATAAGTCAATTTAAACATTTCTTTCTTGTCTTTTAAATTTATTTAAATTTTAAATCCCATGGAAAATTACCATAGTCCTGCAGATTTGTTTAAATTATAAATCCCATGAAAAATTATGTTCTATTCCTTCAAAATTAATTTAAATTATAAATCCCATGAAAAATTACACTCCAGTGTTTTTAATTTGCTTAAATTATAAATTCTATAAAAAAATTACTTTCTAGTCCTTTAAATTACTTTCAATTATAAACCCTATGATAAGTACTTGCTATTCATTTAATTTCCTTTTTAAATTATCAATCCCATGAAAAATTTCTTTCTAGTCCTTCAAATTTGTTTAATTTATAATCGCATGAAAAATTACTTTCTAGTCGTTTTAATTTGTTTAAATTATAAATCCCGTAAAAAAAACTTTCTAGTCCTTTATATTATTCTAAATCATAAATTCCATGAAAAATTACTTTCTAGTCTTTTAAATTTGTTTAAATTATGCTTCTAATTAAAAATTATTTTCTTGTTTGTCCTTTAAATTTGTTTAAATTATAAATCAAATGTTAAACTGCCTTGTAGTCTTTTAAATTTGTGTAAAATATAAATCAAATAAAAAAAAATTATTTTCATGTCCTTTAAATTTGTTTAAATGATAAATCCAATAAAAAATTATTTTATAGTCCTTTAAATATGTTCAAATTATAAATCGAATAAAAAATTACTTTCTAGTCCTTTATTATTGTTAAATCATAAATCCCATAAAAATATACTTTCTAATACTTTAAATTTGTTTAAATTATAAATCCCATGAAATATTACTTTCTAGTCATTTAAATTTATTTAAATTATAAATCCCATGTAAAATAACTTTCTATTCCTTTAAATTTATTTAATTATAAATCCCATGTAAAATTACTTTCTAGTCCTTTTCAAGGTTGTCAAGGGCATGCATATATCAACATTATGGACAATGGAACCAGTTGTGTGGCAACGGTGAAACTGTTGTTAATTAAACCAAAATTTAAAAGAAAAAGAATAAACCTTTCATTCCACTGGGTAATATGGTATTTATGGATTTCCGTCCATTTCAAGAATGTTGACATTGATGTGTAAAACAAGTTCGGTGTGTAAATATCAATATATCTGAACTAGTAAAGACGTTGGATCACTTGTAATGGTGTATAGGGTAATCAAAATTGTTTGTTGGTGGGTTTAGGAGTTTTCACGACAAGTAAATTGCAGTATCTTATTATTTTGTTTACCAGACTGAGCCGGTCTGTCTTTGAATCAGTTGTAGTGTTGTATAGCGTAAAGCAAGATCGGTGAGTATATTTATCAATATATGAAGATGCCCCTTGTAATTCTGTATAGGGTAAAACAAGATCGGTGAGTATATTTATCAATATATCAGGGCTAGTGAAGATGTCCCTTGTAATTCTGTATAGAGTAAAACAAGATCGGTGAGTATATTTATCAATATATCAGGGCTAGTGAAGACGTCCCTTGTAATTCTGTATAGGGTAAAACAAAGTGGGTCATAAAAAATAGTGATCTGCCACTGGAGATGTCAATATTGTATATTTGTATAAAAAAAAATTGATGAATGAAACTTCACAGCACGTTATCGGAATTATAGCATATTTAGATGTCAGGAGTCGGAATCATAATAAACAGCAACCTCAAAAATGCAAACTGGACTTTATACAATACACCAAAAGATCTAGAAGGAAGACTCTTACACGCCGAAACAGACAAACTACGCATAATCAACATATACATGCCGCCCAGAAAAAGTAGGAAAATACCATTTATATACAAATTGTCTAACTATTTACGAACATACATATTACACAACACTATAATAATAGTCGACTTCAACTCAATAATACAAGACGTGAATAAAACAAATGGCCTAGCAAAATGGGATAGAGATGTACCACACCACATCAAAGGCCTAATAACCAACATTAATTTATTTGACACCTATAGACATATTAACCCAACCAAACAAGAATACACATATACAAGAAACACAATGGCATCCAGAATAGATCACTGCTATATGAATACCAGCTACAGGCACATGCTCATTAAAAGTGAAATTCTAACAATAAAAATAGCGGACCATAATGCCATTGCAGTCCATGTAACCTCACAAAAAATAAACAGATGGGAAAATGCACATGGAAACTTAACAATACTATACTTGACCTACATGAATACCAAATTGAAATACAAAACACTCATCTTAAAATCAGTTAGAAATACTCTAGAGTACAAAAACAACAAGAATATAATAAATAATAACTGACCCCATCTCAAATGAAACTGACATACAAAAAGCACAAACACAACTAGATATTATAAATAAATTTAAACAAAACGGAGAAAAAAATAAGAGCGGGACTCTACCAAGATATATACGATATTGGAATATATATATATATATATATATATATATATATATATATATATATATATATATATATATATATAAGAGAAGAAATAAGAAAAGGGATGTAAAAATATCTCACAAAACTAATTGATCAAAACCAAGAATACAACCAAAAAGAAGAAATACTAGAATACACATATAATTACTATAAGAAATTTACATACATCACAACACATACCTAAACAAAAAAATTGAAGAATACACAGAATCGATAACACTACCTAAGATACAAGATGTACTACAGAAAAACCTATGTGACGAACCTATTACGGCACAGGAAGCTGACAAAGCAATTCAACAGCTGACACCAAACAAATCTCCAGGAATAGAAGGAATCACAGCCGAATTCTAAAAAATTCTATAAAAAACATAAAAAATTTAAAAAACAAATCACACCAATACTCCTAAACCTATTTCACAAAACACTACTATCAAAAGAAATGACACCAAACATGAAAACAGACATGATCACACTAATATACAAAAATAAAGGATTACCAACCATATAAAAAAATTGGAGACCAATATTATTACTTAATATAGATTACAAAATAATAAGTATAATACTAACCATCAGATTAAGAGAAACAATGAGCAGCATTATGAATCCCAACCAAACATGTGGAAGAGAAGGGATAAATATCCAGAACAACATTTTATCAATAAAGCAAAATAAACGGAGCGCTAATACTAATAGTAATAGATCAGGAAAATGTCTTCGATCGAATAAAAATTAAATACATATTATCCAACCTAAAAAAATTCGGAAAAACTTTTCGCAATTGGATAAAAACTCTATACAACAACATACAGTCCCTATTCCAAATCAATGGAGCAAAAACAAAAATAATTCCCCATACAATGCTGAGTTAGACAGGAATGCCCTCTATCCATATTATACTTTACGTACTTGGCAAAGTGATACTGAGAAAAAATCGAATGTGACGAAAACATACCAGGAATCAAAATCCCAAACATGAAGGAAGAGTGCAAAACTTTCCAACTTGCAGATGATTGTACACATTTCATGACAACTCAACAATCACACAAATATCTAATAGGCCAATATAACATGTTTGGACTAGCATCAGGATAAAAAATAAACAAAACTGAAATATTACTAATAGGAAACTGGAGAGGAAACCACCCCGGCGTCCCTCCCTCACAAGTATTACCCCAAGGACAGTTTAGAACCAATGTCAAAGTTTTAGGTTATAATTTTGGCACAAAAAATAAAAACATAAATTTTAACCAACTCAAGCGAAAACGAAATAGACATATAGATACATGGGATTCCAGGCAACTAAACATACTAGAGAAAGAACATATTGCGAAAACATATCTATACAACTCAATTTGGCATGAATTCAACAGTATTGACTTCGAATTCATATACATAAACAAAACTGAATATAAAATAATTAACTTCATATGGAATGGAAAGATCACTAAAACAGCCAAATATACTCTACAAAAAAGACACAAGGAGGAACAGGCATACCAAATTTACGAATTAAGCAAATCAACAACTACTTAGAAAGACTAATAAATTTAAAACCCCACCCCACATACTATTAGCAAGCATTATATCTCTACTGGTTTGGCTTTATGCTACCAAACCGACCAGAAATATACCAAAACAACATCATTATAAAAATTCTGACACCACCAAAAACAACATACAGAATAAAAAAAGTAATACAAACATACAGACAGAACAAAGAATTTTGGACCCCAAAATTAAAAAAGAAGGATGCATTTTACTAATGAACAGACAAATAGACATGAAAAACAAAATTGAAACACAGTATAGTTTCCTTGATTGGAATATAATATGGACAAACTGGTCCAAAATCAGAAATACAAAACTTAAAGCAAAAATATTAGAATATCTTCATGATGCATGGTTAACCCAAGAAAAAGCATTTCAAAGGAAAATAATCAAAACAATACCACCATGCATCCTATGTAAACAATATAGAGATAACAAAATATACATACTACTAGAATGCAACAGCATTGATCAACAAAGAAATATAATTTTTTTTTAAAAATTACACAAAAAATTGGATCATATGATTATTTACTATAATCTATAAATATAATTTACTATACACAAATAAAATTTTAGAGAAAAAACTATATGATGAAGTTATTCAATTTAGGAGACTAAAAAAATATTTCACATTGAAATATAATCTCAGAAAAATAAAAAAACTAACCATTAAACTTTAAAAAACACATTGTACAAAATTATAGGAATACAACCCACAAGCGTGACCCAACTCATCCAACAGAACAAATACACGATTCTTATTACCACGACGACATGATATTTGGGGGAGCGAGATCATTTCAGTCACTATGTCCAAATGTATTATTCCATTTATTCTGCAATGCCTTTATGAACAACCTCTGTTCAACTAGAACCATTTATCTAGCAATGAACAAGTTGCATGCCCTTATAGGCAGGTGTATATACATATATGTGCACGTATATATATGTTCTTCCAAATTAATACCAATTGTATTTAATATTTGAGTAAATATGGAAACCTTCTAGAATTTCCTTGAAATATATTCAAAATTTTAATTTTCGATCTTCATAACACATACTGGGTAACAAGAATATGTAGCTGGCAGGTGAGAAACCCCGAGAGGAGTTGATCACATGCAGGCAACATATATCTATCCCCACACGGCTTATTGACCTATACTTATAACGTATTATACAACTATGCTATCTCTAAGGAAACTAGTTACCTATTATCTTATACTTTGAACTGTAACACTCTTTACAGAGTCCCGATACGAACTACTAATATCTACTTTCCATGCCATATCTGCTGGAACCAATATGGATCCAGATCTAGACCCTCCCATCACAATGCATAGGAAACGGGCACACTGTTTCATAGAATCTCTCCAAACCAAATAAAACGAATCAAGGAACATTGCCCTAGGGAAGACCCGAGTTTTACGGGAGTTTATACAAACAAAGCTACCACAGCCTTTACTAACAAGAAAATTTAACTAACTCCCAATAGAAGATTTCAAAAGTAGTGTACAGACTTTTAGACACAATAAAAGAAATGGAAATGGAAATCACAAAACACTTTTACCCCCAAACAACCACAAATTAAAACAGATCAACACTCCAAGAGAACGACATTATACAATATATCAATTTGACCACAACCAGATGGCATCTTTGACCCCAAACTGATACGATATAACAACATGGCACTCTGCCTCCAACTAAGAAACTGATACAATTCCCAATACACTACGGGAGTGAAACATACATGAAGACAACACATCCTTGACCTGTCGTACATGTACCCAAATTCCTCCCTAACATGGAAAGAAAGAAGGATAGAGAAAAAACCACAACAATAACAATAACGGATTTCTCGAAAAATAAGAAAGTAGAAACAAAAACTGGAAAATATACCAAGGCATACAGAATAACTATGATAACATCACACAATATAAACAAAACTCATATATACAAACAAGCGATAATACAAATGAAACGATAAATAAGCACCATTCTTTAGAAAAAATACAAATAAAGGAAAAATGAAATGTAAATAAATATCAAAACAAATTTAAGAACATGGAATTAAAACAATATATAGAAGAAAAAGACAACTATATGAATACGATCGAGATAGAGCCGTCTGAACAATACCACGTACAACACCAACCACAACAACAACAACAAAAAGACACAATCACAATACCAGACAAAAAAAGATTCTTGCAAAGTCAATAAAACAGGAATTAACCAAGGAATAAAGAAAGGAAACCAACCCTGGGACAAGTGTACTAAGCAGGGGAGTACAATCCTTGCTTGAAGCATACGGAGAAAGGAAACCAAGTTGTTTTTGTCAGTCGTAGACAAAATCTCTGAATACGAACTATCAGCACAGATAGTAAGTAGGAAGTACACTCTATGAAGCTTCTTTGGGATAAAGTAACATGAAAAATATGATAAACAAAACAAAGAAAAACCCTTGAAAACTTCAAAATTCAAAATTAAAATAAAATAACAAAATATAATAATAATAATAATAATAATAATAATAATAATAATAAATTAATTTTTATTTACAAAACACAATACCAAAAAGTTATAACACGGGGTTGACAGGGAAACTCTACACCTAACGTGTTATAACACATACAAGGGTGTCACCTCAAGTACCAAGCCAGCTATACGTGCCGGGAAGAGACGAAGGGTGTCAACATCAAACAATATTTTGTTTTTAATGGTGGCCTAACGTTAGTTCTGCGCCTGACCCTTTAATTTTTAAACTCAATTTAACATGGGTCCCCTCTCCGCCTTTGCCTTAAATGTGACACTTTCTACTACTACCGTGAATAGTTCATACGTTATAGTTCTTTCAATGTTGACTAAGAGTTTTCACAAAACAACAATTAATGGTGATGATGCTAATACTAAACATTCCATGGCGATAAAAAAAACGTTTTAGGTTCAACACCTATTTTTAGCGCATGATAAGCTATTCATGGCGGCCAGCGTAATTGTTGTAGAAGGTATCACGGTACCAATTGTTTTTCCATAGACCTCAATGCTAATATTCGGAGAGATAAATATATTTTCTATCCTAATTTAGCGTGCATCACTAGAGAACAATGTTAGATTTGTCAATTTGACGATGACAAAACCAGGTACTCCATTGCATTTAAGAGAGATAACTCTGCTGGAACTAGACAGGGGTATGAGTTATCTAGTCACAACATACTTATTTTCAATCATGTGTATCACATTTTCAAAAAATCATAAAAAAAATACAAAATATGATCTATATAGGAATTAGCATAAATTCTCATGTTGCCAAGAGGTTAAACTTTTTTTTTTTAAGCCTAACAGAAAGTACAACTCTTACATAATCCACCAATCATAGCTAGTGTTGTGTTGTTTATTTCTGAATGCAATGTTCCCTACACTTCCACCCACCTGTACTTGCGCAATTGGTACCGTTATACCAGAAAGAACCCAGGAAAGCCTCTGTTTGCACCACCGACCCACATCAAGTTACTGGCAAGCTGTCTCGCATACAAGTCCGAGACTAAAAACAACGCTGACAGAAGTGAAATGGTAGTATTTGGTAGAGGCGAGCGCTTTTGACCACCCATTTGCTCCTAATGACTAATCATACTGCTGCTGTTGATGAAGATAAATGATGATAAATTATTTTTAGTCTTTTATAAACATTATTATATGACCTTGGCACATGATTCCACTGCGTAGGATAGTATTAACGAAATAAATGTTGAGAAAAGTAAACAAAAGCTGTACCAGTTAGTCCCAGCCTGGGCTCAGTTTTATATCTATACTTTAAAGCTGACTTTTTAAAAATATATGTATAATAGCCTAACCTACCATTACCCGTAAACATTGAAACATATGGTTGTATGTAATTTGTTTTCAGTTCTGTTTGCTGCATGTTTTGACACTGACATTTTCCCGGAGTATTGTAGTATGCGGCGTTACGCGCCACCGTATATCTTGTGACGTACGTCGCGCGCTGCCTTGTAACATCTTTTGCATTGTGCTCTAGCACTGCAAGAAAATAATCCCTTACAATTTCCGCTAATGTTTTTGCAATAAATTTTTAAATCTTCCACTTAAATCGTTCTAAAGTACATATTGCAGCAAACGGAACATAAACCTAGCGTAATGAATTTAACAAGCGCTCGGATTTATTAAAGTTGTAAATTTCCCGCCAACGTTCTATGTCAGTATCATAGCACAAGTAAGAAAGCCCACTGTCAGGAATTTTCAACAGACGATAAAATAAGGAAGGAACAAATGGAGTCGTTTGCTAGCAGGGATTTTCAAAGAAATGCAGGGGTTCGTACATACGCATAGGTATTCGACGAAATGTTGTCTATGACAGGACAGTATACCATGAATAATTTATTATTATTATTATTATTATTATTATTATTATTATTATTATTATTATTATTATCGCACAGAGTTTATATTAACCCTTCCGTTTGTATGACCAGCGCTGTTTTCATTAAAAAAAAAAAAAACGAAGAATATAATCCTGATAAATATAGTACTATATTTATCAGGATTATATTCGTTTTTTTTTTAATGAAAACATTCACGAGTTCCAGGATATTACGTATTACTTTATTTATTTATAATAATTCACTATTGAAATGTAATGATATTAGTATTGAAATGATAGTAATATTTTGTTTTAACGATATTGGGGACGTTAATAGATATTACATATGTACGCACGCACGTATCACGCTAAAGTTTTTGAAAATTTGAGGGAAAATTGCAGTTTCCACACAGAACTTGTTAACACACTGTTGTTGGTATCTTCAGTTTACTGAAAAACTGTACAGAACTACAATAGCGTGCTAGGTTCTATATGATGTCTGCTATAAAATTCTTCTGTAATAATAATATCAAATAGATGATAATGATGACGAAATTAATATGACTCTTGTAATGATAAGATAATATATGCTTTGTAATAATAATAATAAACTAAATTTATATGTATTAATTACATGCAAATGCATTAATATAGGTATAGATGTCTGTAAGTGTTGTGAAAATATATGTATTCAGGTCTGTATCAAATTCCACCACTGACAATCACCCTTGATAAAGCGGTATTGTCAGTAACTAACACACTATTTCTTATTGCTAACTGTGTACCGTATTAGTTTCGAGAACAAATTAGAAATGTCCAACTAAAGATAAAGTTGAAATATTTACTAAAATACTGTACAAACAATAATAATATGCTTACTGGTAAAAACAGAATACATGTATACATGGCCTGTTTGACTTTTACTAAAGTAATAATAATAAAGATGATGATAATGATACCAGTACGATGATTGTAACTGTCAGATGTTTTAAGTTGACTTTACTTAAGGTCAGATATATAATTAAATAATTAATAAAGGTTTTTTTCGGTTTTTATTTTTGTGTCTAAAGAAATGATAATAGTTATATATGTAAATATGTTTCCCCTTTTCAGAGGTGTAACTGGGGGGCAGGGGGTACATATGTCCCCGGGCGCCAAGATACAGGGGCGCCAAAATGAGGCTTGCAACGTTACATTATAATAAGTAAACAAGGGTAATAAATCGGTCGCAAGATTGCAGGGATGCCAATTTTATAGTTCGTCCCCGGGCGCAAAATATCGCTACGCCTTTGCCCCTTTTTAAGAGTTTTTTGTGTCTGTAAATATGATTATAATCATGGATGTCTATGACAACTTGTTTATTGTCAGAAATTAAATTCCTCATAAGGATAAGACGACATTTAATATATTTATATTTATTTATATTTCACTTTATTTCCACAGCCAACAAGTTTTCCTGGTATCCCGGTATCGTGGTTTGTAGAAACCAGATATTCGTCATAGACTGGGATGAAAGTAAAGTCTGTATTCACTGACTCCATGATGGAAAGTTATTGTACGAGTCAGACAGACTGGAATCAATTCCACGTGTCCTACATCGTATCAACGACACGGACATCGCTGTCATTCTGGAAAGCGGTCTGATAAAAATAATGTCCATACACAACACACCTGTTAGACGATGGACAAGGGATTTACGTGTACAGGAAGGACTGGATGAATATCGTGGAGTTGTGTCATTCAAGGGTGATTTGTTGTGTGTGGTGTCAAGCAAAACACGGTGTGTTGGTGTGTTGTGTCCAGTAATGATGGACAGGTTGTTGGCACCATTCACAAAATTTGTAAAGTGGACGAGTATGCGTCTAGTTTCATTACGGTAAAACATAACATTTACATTTTGTATGATGTTGAATTCCCTGATACTGGTGTATACGCCTATGATGTCCAGAATTCCAGTCAAGTTAAATATAGCTACAAACATGAAGATTTGGAGAGACCCAGAGGCATTGTTATGGAATGAATGAATATTTGATGTTTTATAGTTGCCGACCGTTCACTAGGAACATTTGGGCAACTTTTATAGCCTCCATATCGGTGGCCATTTAATTCCCTTAGGAAGGGGTCGTTACTCCCTCCCCTCGGGCATTTATTGTGCAAACAAGTGCACTTATTGATTTGGGCGTTCTTCCGAATTACTAAAAAGTAACTATCGGAAGAAATGTAAGCCCTTTGGGTGGGTAGGAATAGTACCCACACACACCCACACTATCAACTAATCGGAATCAGTAAGTCTGGTAGCGAGGGAAAATGCTTTCTCATTTCGCTAGTAATTTTGGTGAGCCAGGAAGAGGCAAAGGCGGAAAAGGTCCAGGTCCAGGAGTCGCCAGCAGCACACACACAAAGAGAAAGACAGCAAAGCCACGGACGCAGTCCACACCTGAAACGAAAAGGTTGTACTTAGATCAAATTCAGTCCAGTTATACTAATGGACAGACTAACATCCAATAATGTGTTAGCCACCTGTGCAATTACTCAAATATCTGAGTTGAAGAATTGTTATTTACGATCCTACTGTCCGAAATAAACTAGTACATAAGCGTACATGTAATAAGTCCCTAACAATTTTAGAAAATTAAAAATGTCTAAGCGACATATAGTAGTGTAGTCAATGGTAGGTATATTTGGTCATGAATTTTGTTGGAGGCGGCACCAATAAGGTCAAATTAGTCTTTTTAGGGCCACAAAAGTTTTTCAAGGAAGGTCACTCGTAACCAAATGAGTACCTTTTTAACATTCAATACATGGCAATTTCAGCTATCACATCTAGCTCCGGGACGTCTGTTCAGCGTTGCAGTAGGTTAGCCGTAACAGAATTCTCAATGTTACAGCCGGTTTTCCTTTTGGTTCTGCAAGTATCTTGGAGAAATATTTCTGTGTGTCGTTGCGAAATATTTCAGGTGACGTTATTTGCCATCCGTTTCCTTCTTCATTGATGTCCTGCCGCATAAAGCATTTGAGTACCACCGCTGGTTTTTTTCCCAGTCGTGTTGTGATACTTCCTCAGGACGCCATGTGGAATTCCACGTGGCTGCCCGCCATTACGCCTTTGTTCTCCAAGTCTTGTAGAATATATCTCCAGACAGAGCCGCTATAGGCTGGTTCAGTGGGGTGTAAATAATCTCTGTTCGTATATCAAATTCTGTCAATCCGAAAAAAAAAAAAAACGAAGAACAGAACACCTAGGTTGCTCGTATGGCTGCATTCATGGTCCACAGTCCTAAATGGCACCTTTTCTCACTGTCCGTCTCTCAGCGTGCATGCCTGTGTGAAGACCGGTCCGTCCTGCTCGGAGTCCACCGCCTGAATGAACGATGATTATGAGATGATGAATGATGCATTGTTATGGACCAAAATGGAAGTCTGTTTGTGTGTAACTATAAAGGTATAACGATACCAATTGCGCATGTCCATGTGGGTGGAGCGTAAGGTGTAGGGAACATTGCAATCCGAAATAAACAACAACACAAGCTTTGATTGGTGGATTATGTAAGAGTTGTACTTTCTGTTAGGCTTAAAAAAAAGTTTAGCCTCTTGGCAACATGTGAATTTATGCTATCCTAAATAGATCAAATTTTGTATTTTTTAAGATTTTTTGAAAATGTAATACACATGACTGAAAATAGGTATGTTGTGACTAAATAACTCATACCCGTCTAGTTCCAGCAGAGTTATCTCTCTTAAATGTAATGGAGTACCTGGTTTTGTCATCGTCAAATTGACAGTCTAACATTGTTCTCTATAACAGTGTGTGAGATGCACGCTAAATTAGGATAGAAAATATATTTATCTCTCCAAATATTAGCATTGAGGTCTATGGAAAAACAATTGGTACCGTGATACCTAAAAGATAATACCAGCTTCACAGTGTATCCATAGTAACGAGTATACATAGCCACCACTTCTATACTGTCATAGTGTCATTTGGTTAAACAATGGATATTGAGATGTTTTGGTCTAATATTGACAGACTTTTACATAGAAAATGTAGAAAATAACACACATTAGCTTTGGAATGGGGCTTTTGTAACTATATCTATAGCATATATAGACTGATTGCTTTGTGACTGTGTAGTTAGCTCCAATATTAGCATACAGGCAAAAAAAAGGTTACATAAAGTTAATATAGTTAATTTTAGCCAAAGTATTGACTATTTTATGCTCAAAAGATGAAAAATCATGGATAAAAAACAACTCTCTTGTTCTTCTAAAGCATGTTATAGACCAGGATAGAGGACACTACTGGTCCTCTTGTAGATAGTTCACTTGTATCATAAAGAATATTCTGGTATGAGTATTTTAGGTAATTTATTAAAGATATGGTATTCCTTCCTATTTTGATTTGAATTGTCATGCTCTAAATGTCTTTTTTTATTGTTGTAAACTTTTGTGCCTTGAAAAATGAACATGCGATTCCTTAGTTAGATAATCATTCTTGAGGTCTCTACTACATATAGAAGCCTGGATTTTAGGTTCTCACTTTATCAGTAATGCATTTTTGGATAATTTAATTGCATTGAAGTTAATACATGTGTTCTGGAACTCATCTATGTTACATGAATAATATCTTGGAGGAAATAAAAAGACCACACCTGATGTATATCATTAATTTATCTCCCTTACACCAGACCTAAAATTTCAATAGATAAAAACCCACAATTTAAGTGAGTTTGTATGAAAATCAAGAGAAGATTTGTGAATTATCATTTTAGCCCTTGGTCTTGATGCAAATTGAACTAAAATTACTTTAATAATTTCTCCCAGTAATGTTTACAAGTTTGAAAACTGATCAAACATGCTTTGTTTGGTTTAGGTATTTTTACTGTCTAACAGAAGCCCATTATTGTTAATTTCTTATTTAGAAGAAATATAACTTATACGCATCTATATTATCTACATTATTCACCCTTTTATATTAGCAAGGAATGAACACCATGTCACCTGATATTTGGTGCTTGTAAGGAATGTAATAGCACAGGTGCCTTTGAATTGTATTTGCACCTATGGTCCACTGCCGCCCTATATTTTCTAAGATAATATTATCAAGCTCTCACTTCTCATTTTTCTCATTGCTGCTTTTGTCTCCTTTAATTACATTATCATTAGCTACATCTCCCATTTAGATACACACTTTCCTCCTGTTTTTAAATCCA
This sequence comes from Unio pictorum, assembly GCA_030141615.1. Lineage (NCBI taxonomy): Eukaryota > Metazoa > Mollusca > Bivalvia > Unionida > Unionidae > Unio > Unio pictorum. The sequence goes on along the minus strand of JARLTB010000016.1, from coordinate 2,857,932 downwards.
TTGAACTCACTATACTCATTGTTAAACTTGAGCCTTTTTCTGTATTCTAATCCCCATTTTCACCCAGAAATCCACCATAACCACTAAGAAAGCTTTTATCTAATTTATTTGGTGTCAGATTGGCTTATTACATCAACTGTATTCACTACACTGTAAAGTGTTCAAAGCTAAGACTTTATAATTAGATTGGGCCATGTCCACCTGTCTCTGTTGTTATTTTCTGTGTTCATGAAACAAATATAAGTCCTTTATTTTAGATCTAAAGGTCTCTTTAAGAGTAGAACTGGTACATGCTAACTAGTACGTTGACCTTTGACCTTACTATTAAACAATATGACATAATGTGATTTATCCCCTATCACCAAAGTGAAGTTCGATAAGTGCTAATATGAATAAAACACAACTCATAGTTAAAAGAATTCATTTTATTTCAAAAGATGAGTTTGATAGTGAAGCAAAGGTATGAAAACAAGAGTTCAAACTGCTCCATAACATTTCTATACACAATCATATAAAACATAGCTTAGTACCTCATAAAATTGGTTTTGACAAGCGAGACTAGGTACATGTGTTACTTATATAGTCTCGAGCTATTTCACAGATTATTGGAAAAATCAAGGTTTGCTATACCTTGTGCCTGTATTCACAATCTTACGTCTGAATGTCAACTTGTGCCCATTATCCCACAGGGAATACCACGTCATCCATATGCAATATTCTGGGATGATGGACTTATCTACGTAACATGCTGGAAGAGTAATGACATCACTAGATATAGGACACGGTACCCAGGTAAGCCATATTTCTTTTTCAGTCACATAATTTATTTCAATTTCATTCACATTATTATTTTATTGATATAATTTATTTATTTTATTGACATTAGTATTTTATTGACATTAGTATTTTATTGACATAATTTACTTTATTTTATTGACATTATTTAATTCATTTAATTGACATAATTTAGTTTATTTAATTGACATAATTTTATTAAAATCATTTTATTTATTTTATTGACATTAGTATTTTATTGACATTATTTAATTTATTTTTTATGACATTACTTAATTTGTTAACATCACAAACAAAATTACATACTTTATTTACTGACAATTCTAAAAAATTTAATTTAAATTTAGAAAAAAAAATCTCAAGATGTCAGTTACGTTATGTATTGTCGCCTATGTTATGTTTAAATACAATTATATATTTGTTTTATTTAATTTTAATATTGTTTCATGTAAGTAATTTAATTTTCTTACTGTTAAATGATGTACGTTCCATTTATAAACCAAAAGCTTGGACAGAATTTGAAAATAGTTATGGATGACTAGGGCCGGGTTGAGAAGCCATTACCGGTCTAGGGCAATACACAAAATATTTCATACCAGGTGTCGCTTTTCATCGTGGTGCGTGCGTCTCAATCCGGTTTACAGCGGACCATTTTTTGGCATCTAGAAATATCTACTGGTTGTGTATGATGCATTTGTTGTCACAGGTCTAATGATTTAACAAGAAATATTTATATTTAACAATCAAAATAAACCGAATGTTCTCTATTAAATGGTACGTGTTATAGTTTAAAAAAAGGACACAAATAACTTAGAGGGAAAAACATGCATGCAGAGAGATGGACAAAATATTTGTAGCGGTTGCGAGATTTTATTCTGACCATGACTATTTCGGATAATGGGTATACAGAGGATATTTGCTTGAAATGAGTGAATAACAAATAACTTTATATTTCATAGAGTGGTAGAAAAACTCCGTATTTTCACGAGTGGCTAAATAAGTTTTTCACCGACGAGATGAAATGTATTCATTATTTCACTATTTTGAAGCAAATATTCTTTTTATTTTATGCTCACATGAAGTTTGTGATATAGGAAATCACAGGTACTCGACGCGAGCTTGACGTGAAGAAGAAAAAAATAATCCAAAGGAAAAAAAATCATACAGAGTGATAAAGATACCTTAGATTACCCCCATGACCTATTCAATTCAGACATTAGGACCCTCTCTATCATACTATGTAAAAAGAGAAGGTTCGTAACTTCTAAATACTTGGTTACACCCATGGCCTTCGATTTCATTCTGCTATTTCTGTATTTAAAAGCACACAATCATTCTATATGACTTGTTTTACTCCTGAGATATTTTTATATTCATCAAGCCATCATTGGCTTTTCTACGTTGTACCAAACTGAAGTTGTGGCTTCCGAAACGTGCAATTTTCGGGAATTTTTTATCTTGGGACAAGTGCTAGTTCATGTGTCAACCAATGAAAAGAGCTACATGAATTATGAATAACCTTTTTAGCCAATCATATTTCGGCATTCTCGTGTGTGCCTAATACTTTAACTGTTTTGAACTGATTGTTTACGATATGTGCAATGAAGTAGAAAATGTCTGATTCTTTCATGACCTAAAATTGAATAGAGTTAATATTAAGTAAAAACTTACTTTTGCATTTACCATTGTTCTGTAATTAAAGACTTCTTATATCTTAGAACCGCAAACATGGTACATGTAGCTCTTTTCACCGGTTGTCACCATAGAATGGATGAGTGGGGAAATAAGATTTTCACTCATGAGATGAAATGTATCCATTATTAACTATTTTCAAGCAAATATTCTTTTTATTTTATGCTCACAGAAAGTTTGTGATACAGTGAATTAGCAGATTTCTTACGGTAATGTCAGCTGTTTACCGTACGTTTTCTGCTGTGCTATTTGTACATGCGCAAAAAATTAGTTCCACATCAGATTGATAAAACTGAACTCATATTTCCATAATGACAAACTACAGATTTTAAGGATAACAAACAGGGATTGTTAATAAGAAAACAACCACAAGTAATTCATCAAATTATGTTATGACCCCAAAAAGTAGTTCCTGTAGTGAAAAAGATATTGTTATTACAGTAGTCCCCCTCTTATGCGGCCACCCCTGCTGCACCAGGAAAGTGGCCTTATAAGACGGGTGGCCGTTCCAGAGGGGGGCTAAATTTATTAAGAGAAGTACATGTATATGTAATGTACGTAGCAAGAAAGCTACATAGTAAGAAAGCTACATATTTCAAAACGTTAAATATCGTCGTCTAAATGAAACATTATTCATTTAAAGGTTCGTTTTGTTATAATAACTATGTACTGGCAGCCTCCCATTAGACGTGTAGCGCATTTGACAGAACTCAGTTAAAACGATCATTTTAAACCAGCCATATTTTCATTATTAGATGAACCAGCAATATTACCCAGCAAACACCCGACGTTGAATAGATGTCGAATATTGGTTGAATTTCGGTCGCGACGTCGGCAACCAAAATACAACGTTGATTCAACGTTAGAATGGCGACGTTTAAACAACGTCGGGAAAAGACGTCTATACGACGTTGTATTTTGGTCATAAAATAACTATGTTGAAGAAATGTTTAGAATCATTTCATCAAGTGCCAAAATGTATTTTAAACACTCTCCTAAACCCGGAAACTTCGTAGGGAGTTCTAAAAATAGCGCAACAAGATCTGTCATGATTGTGTCCCTTGCGTTCTAGTTTTAATATTACCGATAGGTGTCGCTTTACGTAATATTCGAATTTGTTGAAGTGATTTGACCTCATTTGACTATAATATAATGTTGAATGAATAGGATTTAAATTATCTTTCTGCCATTTACATTTAATTGCTGTTTTATAGCTTATTTTCTACAAAAACATACAATTTTTAATGCTGCGAAACTACCAGTCGGCCATTTAAATTTGCGAGCTCGGTTCGAAAGGCGGTTTGAGAAGAGAAATTCCAATTAACAAAAAAGAAACAACATTAAACTACGATTTCAGGTAATGACAGCGATTTTTTTCCTTATATAACTGGTACCGCTAACCGGACCAATTCACAATTTCGAACGGCTTCGGCTTCTTGCTGTCAAGTTCACTTTTTCAAGTCGATTTTCTCGTTGATTAATAACCATTTCTTGGGAAAATCTTAAATTTGTCTACAACAGTTGTCCCAAACCCTTTTCCCCCGTGGTGTTTTGGGTAGAAATTAAAGATTATGTATCGGAAGAAATTGTCGTCAAAAATGTCCATTCATCCCAAGCTCTTTCGCACTTCATGGGTCTTGCTGAGGAGAAGTGCAAAGTGCAAGAACCTTAACCGTACACTTTCCTAGTTTAGAGTTATTGCCCTTTGTTCCTTTTGTATGTTGTAAATTGTCAGGGCTATATCTCAGAAACTATAATAGATTTCAACATGAAACTTAATAGGTGTATACATCTCTAATAGTGAGAAAAGGCACAGCCCTTCAAATGCACTTTTCCATTAGTTCTGCACCCATCAATAAACAATATTTATTTGGCGGGGGATATCAATTCAACGAATTTGCTTGTTCATTTTAAATTTAGAAAAATGGCTTATTTGAGACGTTGGCGAAAATGTCATGCTGAGGCAGCAGCAATTGCACTTGCAAGCAGCAGTAGTGAGGATGAAGCACCTGATGTTCAGGTAGAGGAAAGAAGAGATACTGAAAGGGAAAGTACATCACACTCCTCAGATAATCATGCAGTGACTACTGATTCAGATTCCTCCGATAATGGTGACGTTGATTTTGGTTTTAGCGATACCGTTGAATCTTCTGATTCTGCATCCGGTATGTCAGAAAGGGAGGATGAGAAATCTTTTCGGGAAAAGATCGCTTCCTGGGCAACAAAGAACAATATGCGAAAATCTAGTGTTGATGAAATCCTGAAGATATTACGAGATGAAGGACATGAAGAACTCCCAAAAGATGCAAGATCATTATTGAAAACCCCTAAAAATGTTGAATGTGAAGATAGATGTGGTGGAAAATATGTTTATTTTGGAATAAGAAGTGGGGTAGAAAAAATTCTTAAAACTGATGGTGTTGTGGGAAATATCAGCTTAAACTTTAATATTGACGGTGTGCCATTGTTCAAATCGTCTGGGACTCAATTTTGGCCTATTCTGTGTAGCTTCGGAACTTACAGACCATTCATAGTGGCATTATTCTATGGAAATTCTAAGCCAAGTTCACTCCCTGAATATCTGTCTGACTTTCTAAGGGAACTGTCTGAATTGAAACTAAACGGAATTAATTTCGAGGACAAACATTATCTTATTACTGTCAATGCATTTATATGCGATGCACCTGCAAGGGCATTCTTGAAGAACATTAAAGGTCATACTGGATATTATTCCTGTGAGAGGTGTACTCTAAGAGGGTATTGGATAGACAACAGTCATTTTTTTGTCAGTCAAATGAAGACTGTCAGCTCCGAACTGATGAAAACTTTAATGCTAGAGTGTATACAGATCACCAGTTAGGACCAACCCCGTTAGTAGACTTTAATGTGTCCTGCGTAAAAAGTTTCAGCTTGGACTATATGCATTTGGTATGCCTTGGGGTAGTAAAGAGGTTACTCTGGTTTCTTCGTCAAGGTCCAAGTGCGTGCAAGTTATCACATACACAAACTAGTCAAATATCAGAACATTTGTTGCGTTACACTGGAAAAATGCCAACAGAATTTGCTCGTCAGCCAAGAACACTATTTGAATTAGAACGCTGGAAAGCAACAGAATTAAGACAGTTTTTGCTGTATACAGGTCCCATTGTTTTAAAGAAAGTTCTGTCAAAAGAAATGTATGACCATTTTGTCACTTTGGCCGTTGCAATTTCCATTTTACTGGAATCAGATTTTAATAAAAGATCAGCCTGCATGGACTATGCAGAGGGTCTATTAAGGAACTTTGTAAACAAAAGTAAAGAATTATATACAGAGAAATTTTTAAGCTACAATGTGCATAATCTTGTACACTTAGCAGATGATGCCCGTAACTTTAACAGTTCATTAAATGAGATCAGTGCATTTCCATACGAAAATCATCTGCATTCAATCAAGCAATTGGTAAGGAATGCCATAAATCCAATAGTTCAGGTTGCTAAAAGACTAACAGAAAAAGAAATATCGGAAACTTCCAATTTAGAAATGCAGCCCATGTTTACACACATTTCAACAAAACAAAGAAATAGTTGTTTTCTTCTGCGTAACGAATGTTACGCGTTCGTTAAGGAGAAGCGACAGGATGGAAAATTGGTTTGTGATGTCCTGCATCAAGATAAGGCCGAGAATTACTTCACTGTTCCTTGTGAGTCTAAATTGATCAACATCATTTTCGTGAAAAGACAATGCAGAATGAAGAGAAAACTTGTGGAGAAGACAGACCTCTACAAAAAGACAGTTTGTCTACCCGTCGAAGGAGGAAATGTCCTTGTACCTATGTTGCATGGTTTGGAAAAGTAAGGTAAGATAGAAATTTAAGAACATGACCTATGCAGCAAGAGAGTTATTTAATTAGAATAATTTGTTTCAGTGATCTACCTAATTCAGAGTAGAACACAACTTATTTTGCTTGATATAAAATGCATGGACCCAACACGCCTATTGCAATTTGCATGTTTGTATTGTAATTCAACAAAACTATAAGTATGCATGCTTTTCTTCTCAATCCTTAATAAAAGATGTTTTGGGTAGTTGTCAACATGCAGCCAAATGGCCGAGTTGTTAAGGTGGCTGACTTCAGACCACTTGCCCCTCACCGATTTTGGTTCGATCCTCGTTCGGGGCGTCAAACTTTCATGTAAGGAAGCCATCCAGCTGGCTTACGGAAGGTCAGTTGTTCTACCCGGGTTCCCGCTCGTGATGAAATATGCTCGAAGGGACACCTAGCTGGGGTCTTCCTCAACCAGGAGAGCTGGAAAGTCGCCAAAAGCACTAACTAAATATAGTTCGGTGCGACGTTAAACCCATGCAACCAAAAAAAGACAAAGAAGAAAAAATTGTACCAAAACGGCAAATTTTCTTAAACTTTGCATGCTTATAGAGAATCAAATTAGAAACTTGGCATCTGGTCTGGTTCAAGCTGTTTTGCAAACTAAGGTACTATATTTTCTACTTCTGTAAATGTGCTAATTAATGTCAGCCGATGTTTAAAATAGACGTCATTTAAAACAACATTTTTGGAATATTTTTTACAGAATGTGGGTCAAAGCGGTATGGAAGGAGGGAGTTCGAGACATGGAGGGAACCATACCCCAAAACTGGGTCAAGGATGATTACGTGTTTTGGCCACCCGGTATAAGTGCTGAGAATGCACTGAATAATCAATTGAAGCCGTCCGCAAACTGGAGGATGTTTAAGCTAGTTAAGATAAAGAAAAGATCTGGTAAATGATGCGTTTTATTTTTTTGTAACAACTCCTGCCATAGGAATCAAATGAATGTTACAAATTTATGTCTAATCAAATCATCATGACAGTTGCATTTGACTACAGGTCGTTAGCAGTCACCTGTGTTAACAAACATAAATACATTTGTCTGAATAAGTCAGTCTGAAAACGTCCAAACTAAATACAATAATTTAAATTATTACATTGTTTTTCTTTTCAACTTTTATTACGGTTACCTAAACCTCGTATTAAATGTTACTCATCTTATAATTGCTATTTTACCGTAATAACTATTATCACTAATATCAGACTAAAGATTTAAGTTATTCTGTATATTTTCTTCTATATTTTAATATTATTTATTTGTTCTTAAAACTAGAAAAAAGACTAGAATGTGAACAGTACGACGCCACAACAACTGTGGAGTCTGACGATGAGGAGGAGGTAGCCTTGAGAAGAAGGCCAAAGAAAAAGGTGTTTCATGATTTTGTTACAGGTACAATTTTTCTAAAGAACTGGCATATACATTTCGTTCTTTATGATAATATGAATTTTGCTAACTGATATTAAGAATGTGGAGAGCTGTTGCAGTCAGCTTATCGTCAGTGCCAGTACCATGTTACCGGGCCCATGTATGATTATAGACTATAAGAAGATCTTAAGTAATAGCAGATCCAGTTTGATTGGGTTTATTCGTAGTACATATTTCATGAGTGGTAACGAAGCAATATCGGCACTCTCACACGCTAGCACTGGCTTAATCAGAACTTTAGTATTTATACAATATTTTGAGTTTAAAATGTGCATCTGTAGCTAAGTGGTTAGGACTCTTGACTCCTTACCCATACGTCTTTGGTTCAATCCCGGGTCGGAGCACATTACATTCCAGTCATGTCTCAGCGGAACAATGATTGACAAATAGCAAAAACCTAGTTAATTTTTTATTGCAGAGGAAAACACAGGACACACTGATGAGATGACATCCAGTGAGTCGAAGAAAAGTGAAACAAAAAAGATAAGTGAAAAGACTACGGGTTAGTAGCTGTTAGTTCTTATTAACACTTAAGAACTTTAAAATTTATAACTATGTGAGACATTTAATAAAGGGTCCTCCATGACACGGTCGCTGACCTCAAACAACTTTCCCCTCACCACTGAAGGTTTGATTCTCCTATTGGGCGTTGAAATCTTTCAGCTCCCTGCACCTTGATCTTCCTCCACCTAGGAAGCTGAAAAAGTTGCTAATATGGATTGAATAAATATGTTTTAATGCGGTGTTAATCCCAACAAAGTGAATAAATGAATGCATTTTTTTCAAGGTAAAAAAATACTTTTGTTATGTCAGCTATTTTAAAACATTCTTAAGGAAATGCATTCTTAACTTAACTTTTCAAAAAAAGTCAAGTTATTGTCGTCACTCTGTCGTCCGCGTGTGCGTCGGTTTGATTTACTAAAATTGTCAATTTCTCAAGCACTATCAAAGCTTTCAATTTGAACCTCAATACACTTGAAGAATGTGATGACCTACTTCTATTTACAGAGGAGACAACTCTGTAAAGTATTCGGTGCTCTTGTTAAAAGTGCATTAGTTTCCTACAAGTATACATTAAATAAGAGTTGATTTATTCTTCTGTAGGGGAAAAGCCGTGTTTACCCATTCCACCAAAAAAGGTGGTTGCTGGAAAGTCGGACCCCCATTGTCCAGAGATGCAAACTCCAAACAGAAGCAGGTCTTCCAGCAGCCACCGACCATCACCATACAGAAGCAGGTCTTCCAGCAGCCACCGACCATCACCATACAGAAGCAAATCTTCCAGCAGCCACCGACCATCACCATACAGAAGCAGGTCTTCCAGCAGCCACCGACCATCACCAAACAGAAGCAGGTCTTCCAGCAGCCACCGACCATCACCAAACAGAAGCAGGTCTTCCAGCAGCCACCGACCATCACCAAACAGAAGCAGGTCTTCCAGCAGCCACCGACCATCACCATACAGAAGCAGGTCTTCTAGCAGCCACCGACCATCACCAAACAGAAGCAGGTCTTCCAGCAGCCACCGACCATCACCAAACAGAAGCAGGTCTTCCAGCAGCCACCGACCATCACCAAACAGAAGCAGGTCTTCCAGCAGCCACCGACCATCACCAAACAGAAGCAGGTCTTCCAGCAGCCACCGACCATCATCAAACAGAAGCAGGTCTTCCAGCAGCCACCGACCATCACCAAACAGAAGCAGGTCTTCCAGCAGCCACCGACCATCACCAAACAGAAGCAGGTCTTCAGGCAGCCACCGACCATCTAGAGAACGCTCATATAGATCTAGATCACCATTAATCCAGAGAAGTATTTCCAGGTCTAGGGAGAGTTCACGCCGGTCCAGATCACATTCTCTCAACTTTACCTCTGGCAGAAAAGATAAAAGGCCATCTTTGACCTTAAACGCACGTACTGCAGCAAGCACCACAACAAACGCACGTACTGCAGCGAGCATCACAACAAACACACGTACTGCAGCGAGCACCACAACAAGTGATGGTGCTTATCCAATGCCAACAGCCAGTAAGTGCGTTATTTTTTTAATGTAAAATTGTGACTGATATATACATATTTAAATACTAATTTGTACAGCTACAGTAACATATTAATAGGTTATTGAACATATATGGAGTAATATGCACAAATTCTTAAGCGAAAATATTGCACATTCTTAAGCGAAAATATTGCACGACCGTAAGAAGTTAAATATATTTCCGCGGAAGAAGAGTGCATATTTCTCCATATACATTCAATAAACTTTTTATTACATGCCCTCTTATATAAAATGCTTAATTTTAATGACTACCATATGGAAAACTCCAGACTGATTCAGATTGCCATGAATCATACTGAATAGTATCTGTAGCTATAGCTATTTACTCCTGGAGTAAAGGAGGTGTTACACAAAATAAACCAGCTATTTTGGTTTCAGTTGACATGTAAGCTGAATTAATATAAGATGCTTTATATGATTAAGTTATTAATTACCATCCCATACTGATAGCTAGTACTTCTATTTGTATAGAATTTCAGAAAAGAGTCATGTTCATGCTGACGGACGTAAGGTCCCTAGTTAGGGAACTAAGTGAGAAGGTCCAGAACAGGTGCAGTACGACGTCAATTGGAGATGACCATGAAGTAACAAGGGCGGAAAGTATTGATGATGTTCATGACATTGAGCAGTCATTGAGAGATGTAGAAAAAAGAAAGTCGATGGTATGTTTTTCATATGTATTACTTCGTTTGAAAAACTTGTATAAATTGACTGACGCTCGATTTTCAAAATTGTAGATGACTAATGTATGATATTTATTATACTTGGAAGCTAGAAAATTGTTTTATATATCCTCATTTCTGATTCTGCCGTGTTTGTGTAACATCTAAAAATGACATAGACACACTGGATAAAAGTCAAATTCTTCTATTTCTACTTAATATAACAGGTTCAAACAATGTCCAAGGTTGGTGGTGCCTCTGTAAGAGATACAGTAAAAAGGATTCTGCTCAAGTAAGTATGAACACTATATTTTGTTTATGACATGACTATTTTTTATAAATAATAGATGTTATCATGTTGGTGGTTTGGGTTCATAAAGATATTATTTTTGACGGTTTCTGCTTGTATAGATAAATAATTAGTGTGCTCTGTTATCAAACACACATTTTCCATCCTGTTATAACACCACACAATTTAGACAAGACGTAAAATTGTCATCAAGCAAGTTATTCCACATATTTATACTAAATCGATTGTTGCAACTGTTTTCAGGTTGATGACAAACGAAGTGATGTCAGGTTTCAATATGAATGGGAACAATGGGAAGCGGGCATTTAAGTCGACTGCCTTATTTGATGTTGTTCAAGGTAAGTAGATTCTCTTTATTTCTGTAATGTTATTACCTATTCAGTGATTATTTTTTATGCTGACCAAAGCATACAATGCCCCCAGCATACCTTGTGGTTAAAAGTCTCTGAATTGAGATCACTTGCCCCTTACTACTGCAGGTTCAAACCTCGCTCTGGGCTAGCAATCCTTCAAGTGGGAAGCCATTCGGTTCCTGCTGGCTTTTAGTCGCTTATAGAAGGTTGGTGGTTCTACCTTGGTGTCAAATCACAGTGCATCACTCTTGTGTTACTTATTGTTTTGTATTTTAGTAACATTTTAGATTTTGTTCATATTGTAAGGCCATTTATTTTTTAAATAGAAATGTTGTTCAAATAATTGCTTTTCAAGTATTTCAGGTATTCTTTGAGGTTAACACCATGATCTCTCAACATTCAAAACAAATTAACAATTGTGACCCGTAATATATCCAATATGGCATAAAGTAGTTTCTTTCATTTTGAACTTTTTCAGCTAGTACCATGAAATCCAATCCGACAGCATCAGAGCAAGAAGTAAAGCTAGCTGTTGCGTCTGTCCTCAAGTATGCCCCGGACAGACGAGGTGGGGCTGGAAGAAAATCTAGAGACGGCCAGAGGGACTAAATCTTATTCTGATGACATACAATCATGGACTTGCTTTATATTAAACAGTGCAATTAATTTACAGAGCACTGGTTCTGAGAATTAAGGGACTTGTATACTTTCGCAAGAAAAAGTACAAATACTGATTAATTGCAGATGTTAGTTGTGAAGCTTGTATATAGATGTATCTAGATCTATGTAAATGTTGATGAATATCTTGCTTGACATGGTCTTTGTTGAAAGCATCATTTGTGACTTAAACTTACATTTTGCTCTAGGTTTCATTACTTTTTGCAATTATCAAGGGATTTTGAAATGATTCATCCTACCATAATATAACATGATACACCCACTATCTGGAAGAGCCTTACCTCCAATATTACCTCCAATATTATCAAATTACCTCCCTTTATAAAATACAGTTTCCTTGAATAACTCCAACAATACTAAAGGGATTTTACTGCATGAAACTTCAAATAAAAATAGACATTTTATCTTCTTTATTCATATGATTTCCATGTATATACCAATTTTCAGGCGGGTAAATTAAAAATGCTAATTTCGAAGACTGTAGGTCATTATAGAAATATATTATTTCCCAACCTCAAATTTAAAAAAAAAGCTAACTGCTTCGGGAAACAACCTACACACAAAAATGTTACTGCATTTTATACACCATTGATTCCCTACTTGAGGATTTTTGATATATGTCACAGAATTAGGCGAAAATTGAACTGATTTTTGTTCTACTTGAATTGCAAACGAAACTCACCATTTTCTTGATTTCGTCGTACACGCATTACCTGGGGTGATTAAGTGGCGTGTAACGATTTGCATGTGCCAATTTGTAATTTACATGAAATCCGAAATACTCGTTGTACGTGGTGCACGTTAAGCTCGATGTGATTTATGTTCACCTATTGAGAGTATATAAGGCGATGGATTTCTCCTTATTATTTACGGGAACTAAAATATCTAATCAAAGGATAGATAACCTCGTCTTGCAAATCTCCAGCCAAAGGGGTGAGTGTTAAATTTACATTTCGTTTTATTGTGAATTTTATTCAGATTATCATTTCGTATAATGATGCCTTTATTGCAATGAACGTGGAATATTTGGAATTACTAGTCACTTTTAGACTTTAAATACAATATCGTAATCTACGGCTTAGATTATTTTTGAGACCACTATTATTAGTCTGGTTTTGTTTATTATAGTTGATTCCGGAGATCTAATAACATCGTTGATTCCGGAGATCTAATAACATCGTTGATTCCGGAGATCTAATAACATCGTTGATTCCGGAGATCTAATAACATCGTTGATTCCGGAGATCTAATAACATCGTTGATTCCGGAGATCTAATAACATCGTTGATTCCGGAGATCTAATAACATCGTTGATTCCGGAGATCTAATAACATCGTTGATTCCGTCGTTGATAACATCTGATTCCGTCGTTGATAACATCTGATTCCGTCTGATTCCGTCTGATTCCGTCGTTGATAACATCTGATTCAGTCTGATTCCAGCTGATTCCGTCGTTGATACCGTAGAAGTACATCACTGATAGCGCATCTAATAACATCGTTGATACCGTCTCTGATACCGTAGCTGCTAACATAGTCGTTACATTGTTTCTGATACCGTAGCTGCTAATAACATCGTTGATACCGTAGCTGCTAATAACATCGTTGATACCGTAGCTGCTAATAACATCGTTGATACCGTAGCTGTTAACACATCTGATACCATCTTTTGATAAACGTCTTTGATATCGTTTGATTTGTTGTGGGACATCTATTGTTTGTTCTGGAACATCTCTGTATAAATATCTGAATGTGCTTGTGCCGTTAATTTGTGCAAACGGAATTGAAGTATCTGTCTGTGTGTCGAACTGTCTGTTCGTCAATATCTGTGTAACGTGTAAATATCCGGAAAGCTAGAAGTCCGAGTGTCGGAGCTGTCTTAGAGTTGTAAAACGTCCGGGTAGACATCTAGGGGAGTGAGGAACCGTTGGTTCGGGTAGATGTTGTATGCTGTCTGAACGTATAACTGTGGTGGATCCGTGAAGGGTAACGTCCGATAATAGTATTGGTCAACCCTCGGTTCTCGGGGAAACTGGGAGACGATTCAACTGTTGCTGAATCGTGCGGTTATACAGGGGAGACACATAGGTGTATTGAAATTGTAATATAATTTAATACATTGTTGTATTTGCATGCTTATGTCAGATCGCAATAATATTTCAAGTGATCACATAGATATCAATAAAAGCTAGCAACTTGATTGAATACAAGTATATGATCGTGCTAGTTATCGCAATCCATCGTGCGATAGATAGTTTGTCGTTTGTGTTTATTTTTTTTCGTAAATCATTCTTGCATTTATTTAACTTTCGTAAAGGATTCTTGGATCTGTGTATAATCCAAGAGATCCCTTTACATCTGAGATTCCTTTTGTATTGTTATTTAATTTGTTCATGTATTGTGAATGGTTGTGAGTGTAATTGTGGGTTGAGTGCATGAATTATTGTGTTGTTACATCTGTATTTTTTTCATTTACAATTTATTACATAAATTTATATTTTCTTTCACAAATTGTGTTTGTATTGTTCATTTAATCCACCCTCCTCTCGGTAACAATTCTGTTACAATGGTGTCAGAAGTGGGATCGTTGGATTAAGTGAACTGTCAATCATTTTTTGTGAAGGTATACATTTAATGTTTATATTTGAGCGTGACCTTCTGTTAAGATAATACTCTAGTTGGAGTTTATTTTTGTTTAGTTTACCTAGGTCCGTGTGTCCAGTATAAACGTGTTTAAAACATTGGTTTGGTTACCTATCTATATTCGTATTACATTTGTCATGTCATCCCTTAAGGACTTGGTTGCCTTAGGCAAAGAATTCGGATATGAAGGTGAAAGTTTGAGGAAATTCATTCAAGAAGAACAAGCCCGGGAAAGGGAAGAAAGGGCAAGGTCAAGGGAATTAGAAAGGGAATCCGAAGATAGGAAATGGGCCTTTGAGAGGGAAAAGATAGAATTAGAGAAGCAGGCCGAAAGGGAAAAGATAGAATTAGAGAAGCAGGCCGAAAGGGAAAAGATAGAATTTGAGAGGGAAAAGATAGAATTAGAGAAGCAGGCCGAAAAGGATAGGATAGGATGGGAAATGGAAGCGGAGCAAAAGCGAATAGAGTTAGATGAGAAAGCAAAACAACGGGATCATGAGCGTAAGGTAGAATTAGCGACATCTGGAAGAGAACACGATTCTGCCACTAACAAATTAAGGGGCCCCAAATTACCTCCCTTTGACGATGAAAAAGATAACATGGATAGTTATCTTCATCGGTTTGAGCGGTATGCCGAAAACCAGAAGTGGAGTCAAAATGACTGGGCGCTGCATCTGAGTGCTTTATTAAAAGGTAAAGCACTGGATGTATACTCGCGACTTCCTAGGGACGATGTGTTCAAGTACGACGTCCTAAAGGAAGCACTTCTCAAAAGGTACGAGCTTACTGAACAAGGTTTTCGAAAAAAGTTCAGGTATAGCAAGCCCGATAAGGGAGAAACCTTTGGTCAGTTCACCGTCAGAATTGCGAACTATTTTGAGCGGTGGATTGAATGCGGCAAAGCGGTGAAAACGTTTGAAGGGTTGACTGATTTCTTGCTCAGAGATCAATTATTTAATACAGTTGGGCGAGAATTAGATCAATTTCTGAAGGAGAAAGTCTTCACGAACGTAAAAGATATGGCTAAGCAAGCCGATTTATTTGCCGAAGCTCATGGGGGAACCCAGAACGTGGTTTTGAAAGATTTTAAGTCTGGAAACCAGTCTGTAAGACCTATGCCTAGGGAGCCTGTAAAATCAGCTGAGGTAAAAAGGTCAGTTGGGAATCCAGTTTTTCAGCGTGTGCGGTGTTTCTTGTGTAATGCATTGGGTCATGTTCAAAAAGACTGTCCTAAAAGAAAGGCACTTATACATAAGGTAGCAGTGGCTATACAAAGTAAAGGTATAACTGATAACATCGTACAGGTAGTACCTTGTATTCATTCGCTTGGCACGTGTTTATTTCCTGAAGCGCGTGTACCAACCGCGAGAGGGTTTGTCAACGGTCGAGAAGTCGTGGTATTGCGTGACACTGGTTGTACGGGCGTAGTGATCAAACGTAGTCTCGTGCAGGATAACCAAATGCTCGGGTGGGAATCCCCATGTATGTTACTTGATCAGACGATGGGTCGCATTCCCGTAGCAAGGATCACAGTAAAAACACCTTTCTTAACGGGAACTGTTGATGCCCTTTGTATGGACAATCCTATTTACGATCTGACGATCGGTAATGTTGAAGGTTCCCGTCTTCCAACCATGGCCGATTTTAAAATACCTTTGGCCCAGGCAGTCGAAACGCGAGCGCAAACACGGCGAGAGAAAACAGCGTTTCATAAATTAATAGTCCCTGAATCAATCTCAGGAATTTCGCGTGATGATTTCAAACAAGAGCAAGAACGTGATGAATCCATCAGAACAATTGTTGAGAAAATCACGTCCGGCGCGATTAAACATTGCAAGCGTGGGGGTAGCTCGAGATTCGTACGCAAGAACGGATTAATTCATAGGGAGTTTAGCGCTCGGGAGGGTAAGAAGTATTGGCAAGTGGTCGTACCCCAGAGATATAGATCTCAAGTACTTAGGGTGGCGCATGAGTCAAGCATGGCAGGACACCTAGGTAGGGCTAAGACCACTAGCAGGGTAGTCGCTGAATTCTACTGGCCAGGTGTTAATGGCGATGTCACACGGTTCTGTAGGTCGTGCGACGTATGTCAGAAAACCGTCTGTAAGGGAAGGGTCACAAGGGTGCCCTTGGGACAGATGCCATTAATAGATACACCGTTTAAAAGAGTGGCAGTAGATATTGTAGGACCAATACACCCGGTTACCGAAAGAAAGAATCGGTATATACTTACTCTGGTTGACTACGCAACCAGATACCCCGAAGCCGTAGCGTTACCAACTATTGAAACGGAAAGGGTAGCTGAAGCATTAGTTGATATTTTCAGTAGGGTAGGGGTGCCAGAGGAAATCCTCACTGATTGTGGTGCCCAATTCACCTCTGACCTCATGGGTGAAATAAGTAGGCTGTTATCCATCAAACAGCTAAACACTACCCCATACCATCCGATGTGCAATGGACTGGTAGAGAAGTTTAATGGTACCCTGAAAAGCATGCTGAGAAAGATGTGCGCGGAACGTCCGCAAGACTGGGACCGTTATTTAAACGCTGTTCTGTTCGCGTACCGTGAAGTACCGCAGGAAAGTTTAGGGTTTTCACCCTTCGAACTGTTGTACGGTAGGACAGTTCGAGGCCCGATGCGGATACTACGCGAACTATGGACTGGTGATGTCGCGAACGAGGAAATAAAAACGACTTACCAGTACGTGTTAGATCTAGGAAATAAACTTGAGAGTACATGCCAGATGGCACGTGACGAATTGATTAAATCCGGGCGCAGATATGCCAAGTATTACAACCGCAGAGCGCGTAATAGGAAATTTCTTGTGGGAGATCAGGTTCTATTGCTTCTTCCAACGAGTTCGAATAAGTTATTAGTCCAGTGGAAAGGTCCATATGAAGTTAAAGAAGTAAAAGGTGACATGGACTATAAAATTGACATGGACGGTAATGTAAAAACATTCCATGCGAACATGCTCAAGCTGTATATCAAGAGACAGAGCGACAATGTCAATAAGGGGAGTTGAAAATATAGGCGCAGACTACTTGAGTAGGGCATGATGGGGAAATTTGTATGAATTTGCCCAGTAATAAAATCCAGTTTGTAGTATAACCAGTGTAAATGTTGTAAGATATCATCAGTAGTTATTTTTCTTCTATTCTGTGTTAGTTTTAAAAATGTGTACATTTTTATTCTTAGGGGGGAGGTATTGTCACAGAATTAGGCGAAAATTGAACTGATTTTTGTTCTACTTGAATTGCAAACGAAACTCACCATTTTCTTGATTTCGTCGTACACGCATTACCTGGGGTGATTAAGTGGCGTGTAACGATTTGCATGTGCCAATTTGTAATTTACATGAAATCCGAAATACTCGTTGTACGTGGTGCACGTTAAGCTCGATGTGATTTATGTTCACCTATTGAGAGTATATAAGGCGATGGATTTCTCCTTATTATTTACGGGAACTAAAATATCTAATCAAAGGATAGATAACCTCGTCTTGCAAATCTCCAGCCAAAGGGGTGAGTGTTAAATTTACATTTCGTTTTATTGTGAATTTTATTCAGATTATCATTTCGTATAATGATGCCTTTATTGCAATGAACGTGGAATATTTGGAATTACTAGTCACTTTTAGACTTTAAATACAATATCGTAATCTACGGCTTAGATTATTTTTGAGACCACTATTATTAGTCTGGTTTTGTTTATTATAGTTGATTCCGGAGATCTAATAACATCGTTGATTCCGGAGATCTAATAACATCGTTGATTCCGGAGATCTAATAACATCGTTGATTCCGGAGATCTAATAACATCGTTGATTCCGGAGATCTAATAACATCGTTGATTCCGGAGATCTAATAACATCGTTGATTCCGGAGATCTAATAACATCGTTGATTCCGGAGATCTAATAACATCGTTGATTCCGTCGTTGATAACATCTGATTCCGTCGTTGATAACATCTGATTCCGTCTGATTCCGTCTGATTCCGTCGTTGATAACATCTGATTCAGTCTGATTCCAGCTGATTCCGTCGTTGATACCGTAGAAGTACATCACTGATAGCGCATCTAATAACATCGTTGATACCGTCTCTGATACCGTAGCTGCTAACATAGTCGTTACATTGTTTCTGATACCGTAGCTGCTAATAACATCGTTGATACCGTAGCTGCTAATAACATCGTTGATACCGTAGCTGCTAATAACATCGTTGATACCGTAGCTGTTAACACATCTGATACCATCTTTTGATAAACGTCTTTGATATCGTTTGATTTGTTGTGGGACATCTATTGTTTGTTCTGGAACATCTCTGTATAAATATCTGAATGTGCTTGTGCCGTTAATTTGTGCAAACGGAATTGAAGTATCTGTCTGTGTGTCGAACTGTCTGTTCGTCAATATCTGTGTAACGTGTAAATATCCGGAAAGCTAGAAGTCCGAGTGTCGGAGCTGTCTTAGAGTTGTAAAACGTCCGGGTAGACATCTAGGGGAGTGAGGAACCGTTGGTTCGGGTAGATGTTGTATGCTGTCTGAACGTATAACTGTGGTGGATCCGTGAAGGGTAACGTCCGATAATAGTATTGGTCAACCCTCGGTTCTCGGGGAAACTGGGAGACGATTCAACTGTTGCTGAATCGTGCGGTTATACAGGGGAGACACATAGGTGTATTGAAATTGTAATATAATTTAATACATTGTTGTATTTGCATGCTTATGTCAGATCGCAATAATATTTCAAGTGATCACATAGATATCAATAAAAGCTAGCAACTTGATTGAATACAAGTATATGATCGTGCTAGTTATCGCAATCCATCGTGCGATAGATAGTTTGTCGTTTGTGTTTATTTTTTTTCGTAAATCATTCTTGCATTTATTTAACTTTCGTAAAGGATTCTTGGATCTGTGTATAATCCAAGAGATCCCTTTACATCTGAGATTCCTTTTGTATTGTTATTTAATTTGTTCATGTATTGTGAATGGTTGTGAGTGTAATTGTGGGTTGAGTGCATGAATTATTGTGTTGTTACATCTGTATTTTTTTCATTTACAATTTATTACATAAATTTATATTTTCTTTCACAAATTGTGTTTGTATTGTTCATTTAATCCACCCTCCTCTCGGTAACAATTCTGTTACAATATATGTCTTTAGTTTAATTTTATTGCCTTTTTTATGTGAAGTGACAGGGGAATACCCTCCTAAATTGTCATAAAAATAAATAAAGACCTATATACAAAATCTGAGACAGGGTTCCCTCAAGTTGGGAAAGGTGTATAAAACGCAGTAAAAAATTTGGGTGTATGGGGGGTACCTGTAGCTGTAAGCCTTTTTCAAAAATTGGAGATTGGAAAAATACTATTTTTCTTTAAATAGCTATATCTTTTTCTAGCCATTAGGTAAATAATCATTTTTATTATATATGTATACAGCTTTGAAATACCTTTCCAAAAATGTATCATTTTATCTTATCTTATCTTCACTTTCTTCTTAAAACAAATAAGGTATAAACCTAAAAATATTTTCACGAGCAACAATTTAACGATGGGTTTCTTGTCGTCTTGAGGTCCCTTTTCCCGTGACGCAGCTTATGGTAACTTTGGTAAGGGAAGATCCTCCAGCTAAAAATGATTGCTGTTTCTTGCCTTGCTAACATGTTTCTTTCAGAGCATAAGAATATTATGTTGTATAAATTTGACAATTATACTATCCTTTGACTTGTATTATGTACGTGTTTGCTTATAGAATAAATTTATTTTGAATGGAAATTTTATCTTTGTTTTGTCAATTCAAAGGAACAGGTTTGAATATACCAGTGCAAATATTTGAAACTAATATTTGCACAGTCTGTATTTGAGTTGCACACCAGTTGTATTTTGTTTTCAAAGTGGTTGAATTTTGGTTGCAAAGTGGTTGTATTTTGGTTGCAAAGTGGTTGAATTTTGGTTGCAAAGTGGTTGAATTTTGGTTGCAAAGTGGTTGAATTTTGGTTGCAAAGTGGTTGTAGAATGGTTGGATTTTGGTTGAAAAAGGGTTGAATTTTGGTTTGTAACATGACGTTGAATCAACGTCATAAAATGACGTCTAAAAAACTTTCATTTACAACCAAAATTCAACGGTTATTCAACGTCATGGTACAATGTCTTTTCAACGTCTATTCAACGTCATATGTTTGCTGGGTATAGATTATACTGAAATAAAGTTCATTTCTTGCTCTTTTTAACTGTTTGTTTGGTTTGTTGATGAAAATAAGTTAATGAATAGTAATTTGCGTATAAAAAAGCAACTCTTTCACTGTTGCGCACGATTCGGTCTGCTCAATGCCTCACAGAAAAAGCAAGAGATTTGCATTCGCTAGGGAAATTCCATTTTAAATCCGAAGTCACCGGGTCAAGACCTAAAAATAGCACCACATTGTAGAGCAGTGAACGGTCTTTAATTTCATATAAGTTTGAAATGTATATGTTTAAATTAAATGTTCTTGGTAAGCAATCAAAAAATAGGTTCATGTTTCCGGATAAATATCTCTGTCATTTTTAAAAATAAAGATATGATACCTGTATGCGCTGTATAGCCCAATTTCCGCTAAATCTAATGATATGCATGGCTTCGAGATCACGTTAAAACCAGCCAATCGCAAGCGTGTAAACCTCAAGGTCACATTCAGATGTTTCCAGTCGCGTGCTCTAAAGCGATTCCGAATTACATGGCTGAATTCACATTCACACGTGATCCAGATTTTGGTTTAGTTTGTGAGAAATTGCAACAGTATATTGGTAAGTATTTATTTTCTTGCTTTTCAATAGATTAATGAATATTTCTATGTGCTTCTTTATTTTAATTTTAATGGATTTAATAAGATAATCGTCGATAAAATGTGTGTTTATACTGCGACCGGAAGTTTACAATTGCCAAGTGTTAACCTATCTTGCATTCTGAGGTTGCAAGAATGATGTAATTTTAATAAATAAAAACTACCTATATTAATTCGATGAATTGGTACAATGAGTGAATAATTAATCATTCTGTTCATAAATATTTTGTGTAGAACTTGTTTGTTTGCTCATTTTCTCACATTTATTGGACGTTTATAAACCGGAAGTTGGTTTTTCTCTTACGATGTTATCTATTATGTATGTATTTAAATATTTCTTGGTCGAAGTTTTCTTGTTATTTTTAGTTGGCATCTCTGGGAAATTAATTATCATACACCAATAGTAATTAATCTCTGTATGTCTGCCTGTTTCTTTGCATTGTAAATTTAAAAAAAACACATTTCCATCCTCCCAATCAATAACATTTGGTGTTAACTTGTGTATAAACATCTTTTAGTTGGTATCTCTGAGAAATTAATTATCATGCACCAATAGTAATTAATCTCTGTATATCTGTCTGCTTCTTTGCTATTAATTAAAAAAAAAATACATTGCCATCCTCCCAATCAATATCATTTGGTGGTACCTGGACGTTTCGCCTCACCTGCAACATGGACATTTCGCCCCGCATCAATGAACATTTCATTTCATACCCCATAATATCCTCTCTCTCTCTCTCTCTCTCTCTCTCTCTCTCTCTCTCTCTCTCTCTCTCTCTCTCTCTCTCGTGTTATTTAGACTTAATTACAGCCAGGTAACTTATTTCACCTTCATAGTTAAATAATCTGCTAAATGTGGTATCAAGTTAATTACGCAACAGCCAGGGTTATTGAGCAAGTCATGGAAGCTTTTATGAAAAGAAAATTACAATTTAGTACAGATTATCTGGCATAATAACAAATGCAATGACATAATTAAAACAACGTATATCAAAAGTATATCAAAATCTGAGCTTTAGGATAGAAAATTATCACTGTAAACAATATATTAATTTTCTGATCGGTCTTATTACATAAATGAAAAAATGGGGGAAAATATTGTCTGATATAACGGCACGCTGAATGTAATTGAAATACATGTATAAGAGAGATATAGGATTATGGGGTATGCATGAAATCTTAACGATAGGCGCCTAAAGTAAAATGAAGACTGGTGTAATGCTGATGAATTTATATAAATGTCCAATATTTCCATTGATGTGGGGCGAAATGTCCATGTACCAGGTGGGGCGAAATGTCCATTGAAGTGTGGTGAAATGCTGGGATCGTCCTGGGCTTCGCCAATGTTGTAAATTGCGATTTTTTTCCCTTATTGGCAACAAAAATGTGCCATCTGGCGATTTTTTGGGCGACAGACTTTTTGGTTATTTAATTTTTACAAACAATCATGAATTTGGACTGGATAAATTAAAAGGGAGAACGAAAGGAAGCCACAAACTTGACTAAGCAATGCATTGGAATCAATCTGTACACAAATGATCCTTTGTATCGACAGCCCCATCTTAGCAGTGCATTGTTACATCATAATTTGCTTATGCTGACATCTTGGCCGAGTACTGTATGCTGTGATACAGTCACTCATGCTACCATACTATACCTATAACTGATCGACTTCTGAAGACGCGAATAGAACAGATAGAATTAATTGAATGGCTAATCCTTCTGTATTTTTTTTTTTTTTTTAAATATACCAATACAATAGTTTTGCTGAACCTTCATAGAAAACTGATAACCTTTGAAGTACTGACTACTATATATACATACAAAGCAAATGGAAAAAATCTCAATCACCATTATATCTGTCGCCAGTGCAACATTATCATGAGCAAACGGAAGTTAGACGTTGCATGTTCATCATTTCTTCCTAAGTTAACAAAATTAACGGCGTTTGGATTTAGTGCAAATTCATCAGACAATACAGTCACTGAACCCGATGATAAACCTTGCAGTCCAACATCATCTACATGTAGTGCTTCAAGTGCAACACCACATAATGATGAACAGGGCAAAAATTCCCAAAAATTTCTAGACAGTTGGAAACTTGGGCGTCTGTGGCTGAGATATGATAAAAGTTAAAACAGATGTTCTGTGATGTATGTATCAAGGCAAAGTTCGTCAATTCATTTACAACTGGCTGTGAGATTTTGAAGAAGGAGTGTGTTACCAAACATGAATCCAGGCGGTATAAATAATATTTGTGCATTTTACTCATTGATCTTTTCCTTTTGCCATCAATCCCGTGTTACGGTTACAGAGACTTAAACTCCACAAGAAGAAATAGTAAACAACAAATAAACAAGATTTGCATAATTAAAAATAATTATTTTATTTCTCAAAATACAGGAGTGAAAGAATCCCAATATTGGGTGTTAACTTATGCTATTATATACGGTCCAATATTGCAAGGTGTTGACTCGTGTAAGTTTCATTTGTGGGAATGGAGATCCTATTTTGCTTGTTGAGAAAATTTATACAGCATTCAGTGATCATTCTTTTGGGATTTAGGAAGCAATAGAGCATTTAATGGAGATGGTGGGTGGTCAGCTAAGCGCAATAGCCACTCGATAGGTGGTGGGCAAAATATGGCAAACACTTCATAATCAGCATCAAGTTTCAAACTACAAACGGTGATGCGGGATGCTGACATCAGAAATAAACTCTGCATCTCATCTCTCAAGATTGCCAAGTACTTTGAAGTGCTTGAAATATTACTAGATTTATCGAAAATGTTTATTTAAAAAATGGAGAAAATACAGCCTAACCTTGATGAAGTGTTTTATTCTGTCCTTTCCAAAAGAAAGGAATATGTCGAACTTTGGAATGTTCTCCAGAAAATGTTGTTGTCACATGGGCAGGCAACAGTTGAGAGAGGATTTTCTGTCAACAAACAGGTATCTGGTGAGAACCTCAGCAGAGAAAGCCTCAGAGCTCAAAGGCTAATCATTGACACAAGGAGAAAAGCAGGTGGACCTTTGGAAATCATCATTAGCAATGAAATGATGACATATGGTTCCTCTGCAAGACATAAGTACCATGCCTATCTGGATGAAAAGAATGCAGAGAAGGATGAGAGAAAAACCAAAAAGGAAAGAAACGGGAGTTAGCCTTGGATGAAGTGGAAGAACTTAAATCCAAAAAGCTGCCTCTTGAAGCTAACATGGCCAGCCTACATGCTTCCTTTGTACAGAAAGCAGAAGAGGCAGAGTTAAAAGGACTCATTGTGCTTGTCACAGAGTCAAATGCTCTTAGGAGAAAAGCAGAGGAAAAGATGAGAGTGTTGGCGTCTCTTTCCAAAATGATTGAAGAGAAAAAAGGCAAATATAATAATGCATTTAAAGCAATGCTGATGTCTGTTAAGAGAACAATTTATTTTGTATTAAATCTGACACGTATGTTACATATTTCTGAAAGAACAACGAATGTTAACCTATCTTCCAGATAATTATAATACAATTTTAGGAAGAACATGCAAATGCAGTTAGATGTGGAAGAAAGATGCAGTTACAAAAAGAAAAAAAACACAAAAGAAAGCATGAAAGATGCAAATGCAGAGGAAGAGAGGGAATATCAGTTGAGAATGAAAGAAATGGAACTGGTATTTAACTGAATTTTCTGTAAAATATAAAATTCCTTGTAAACAAAATTACAATACATTGACATGTAAAGAAAATAAAAAGATTATAAAATCAACAAACAAATCCAATCAAACACAAATTAAATCAAATATAAATTAATGAGATATACATGACACTATATTCATGTAGTTAAGACACTATTTGCAAGATCGGAAGGAAAAATTGCAGATGTGTGTTTCTTTTTTCATAATTCCAAACATGCATAAAAGTATTTGCTTTTGTTGGCACAATTCAATGATTTTATTATACAACTTCATTTCTGGCAATATTAATAGTTCAATCACTGTATATTTTAATTTAATTCATTTTAGATACAGCTATTAATCAAAATAATCTTTAAATAAAATTTAGAGTACATCAATTCCATTGAATAATTAGTTAAATAAATGAATCAATCCTCTCAATGTTACCTATCCAATACCAATAATACTACACCACTCCCTCGATAACTCGCGCACATCAGGGTCCAAAAATATCGACCGCACTATAAGTGAGGTGTGAGTTATCGAGGGACCTATAATAACGAAAGAATCGATACAAAGGCAAACGGGTGGGTTGGTGGCAGTTTTTTTTAGCTTTTAATACTCAGTTCATAAACGTGCTGTGATTAACTATGAATAAATATCTCTTCATAATGGTGTAGTTTATTTTTTCCTCATAGAGTAACATTAATTTCAGGATAAATTACCGTATATAGACGAGTTAATCGAAAACATTATTTCACATGGTTTCCATTCGATCACAGGAGTCAGACGTTTTATCAATAAAGTACGGCAAAATCTCTGACAACATGAATTCCCCTTATCGGTAATACATATTTTAAAACGATATTACCGATAAGGGGAATTGATTTTGTCAGAGATTTCGCCGTAGTTGATTGATAAAATGTCAGACTCCTGTGGGTCGATTAACACATGTACCGATTCACACATTGTGTATTACGTCACTAATGTTTGTGCTGAATTGGATACATTCTTCTTTTATTGTTTGATCCAAATTAGACGTATTTGTTTAATACAAAATATCTATTTTCGAGAAACAATGTCAATCGATCGATTCATATACAATGTATATATTTGATTGTGCTATAAATAAAATGAAAAATTTGAAACAATGTAAATTAGAACACAATAATACAAATGCCCGTTGTGATACGCTGGACAAATGACTCGATGTTTTGAAAAGATCAGTTAATTTTGTGTGTTACTCCCTGATTTCGCTGCCGTCGAGCAAAATCGTCACATGCTTGATTCCATGCACAAGACATAAGTGATACAACAACACAAGTCTCTTTTAATGAATTATTTTAGTGCAACAATTACTTGGCCAAGTTTGTTGATCAAAACAAAGCCAACAGGTAATTAGGTTCTCAATAATTTGATAAGCTGATACAACTGGAAGGGAGTATGAGAGCATTAATCAGTTCTGGAGTTTTTCCCTTGGATTTGGATCTCACATTGCAAACAATTGAACATGAAGTTGAAACAAAAGTGAAATTTAAACCCAATTAATACTTTATTCTTTCTATTGCAGTGAATATAAAATATGTCCTGAAGGCTGTAAATAATAAAAATAATTGGATAATAGCATAGTCACATTTATCATACTATTTTAAATTTGCTTGTTTGTCATTGGAATTATTTGTCATTGGCATCTGCAACCTGATGACCTCAAGTACTTTCATGTGTTCATAGTTTATAAAGTAGATAAATGTTGTGAAGTGATTAGATAACCATTTTTTAAAGATAAGAATGGCTCAGCCATTCATTTAGCTAGTTAATTATACATATTCATCGACTTGTAGCTTGATAGTAATTCTCTCACACACACAAGCATCCTACCTTCTTTAATCAGAAATAATTTCTAGATTGAATTAAATAAGGCCAATGAATGAAGGCATTTTCCCCAAAAAATTTGAATGCATTGTGCTGTTGTCCTATGTAGGTATCATGCATTTGACTCATTACCAAGTAATTAACTACTTCATATATAAAAGACAAGTTTATCCAAGATGTTTAAATTTTTTTAGTTATATATGTTTGCAAATCTTGGCTATCAAACAGTGTAAGATTTTCTTATACTTAAAACTGGAGGAAATTCTGTGCATAAAATTCAATTGTTTTGTGATGCGATCCCAGGAGAGTAATCGCTATATGAGTATTTCTGAGATTTATTTGTAAATCACTATCAATATTAAAGACTCTTTTGGCGATATCATTAAATATACAATAGCTATAAAATGAACAGAACCAATTCATAATAACAATATAATGCTTGCATCCAAAAGTTGTACTAAAATTAACAAACATAACTGGAAACTTGAATGAAAAAATGGGAAAAAAAGGTGTAAATTTGGACTTGGACTAAAAGTATACAAAATTTTATAAATTAATCCAGAATTTTGCAGAGGTTAAAAAAGAATGTCCCATCAAAATGTAGCCATTATAGCAAGAATATACATATTTAAATAATTAAAAGTGACTATCCAACACTGTGTACAAGCTGAAACCCAACTCTTAGTATCCAAAGAAAAAGGTAGGACGTAAAAGAAGGATATGGAATCGCACTAAGATAATGTTACAACACTACAAAAGTTTTCCATCATTGTTCAGAAACCATTTGTCAGTATCTTGACCTTTTATCTTCCAATCCAAGAGCCAACAGGTGCAATCCATAAACTTCAGTAACTGGATGATGGGGAACTTAAGCTATTGTGCAGAAATCCCTTCTCTTTTTTTAAATCAAGTTGGCGTTGACCTTTAAGACCAACAATGGATGAGGATCTTCCTTATCTCAAGTGGAAGCAACGTTTGGCTCTTGTTCACGATGATATTCTGCTTCTTCTGCATGCACTTCATCATTTTGCGCTTGGTTACATCGATCTTAAATTCAGAAAAACAGGATGTTTAAATTCCTTTTTATAATCATTTACACTGCTTTGGAATAGTAAATGCATATGATAATTATGATATTTTTCTGGGGTAAACTGGGCATATTATATATTTCATATTAGGAAAGAATTTGACTAATGGGAATAAAATTTACAGGCGACATTACAATCTAGTATTTTGCATTCTGTTGAATTTATTGTTCACTGGGGATAGGGCATGTATTTGGCCAAAAATGTCCAGCACATGCCCAATAAAAATCCATAAAAATATCTTCAATCATAGTATCTTGATGTAATATAACTTGTCAACTCAGCAACCCAAGCACGCAATTGTATTATTAGGTACTAAGGTAAGGTAAGTAAAGACAAAAAGGCCTCAAAAGATGATTATGTTGTAACACTGTACATGAAACAACTGAATTCAAACAGATTTACCACTATGGTGGCCAAAGTGGTCAGAGCATCCACCTTGGATGCAGGAGGTCACATGTTTGAACAGAGACTAAGTCAGATCAGAGACTTATAAAAATGGTACTTAATCTAGCAGCTACCTTGCTTGGTGCTCAGCAATGGGTGGTCAGTGTTAGGACTCTGGTCAGCCTGGTGTCAGCTTAATGTGACTGGGTGGGACATTATGCTAAATGCCTGCAGCATGATGCTCCAGTGCTAGACGTCACTATAAACTACCACATTGCACACATTGTAGCAATATATGACTGAAATGTTATTCAAAGCTATGTTAAAAATATTCCAAATAAAAATCCACATTCTAGTTATCATGCATGGTGTCATCAATAACTGAAACAATTAACAAATCAGCCTCAGAACTAACCACAAATATACAATACTAGCAAGTACCCGGCATGCGTTGCAATGCCACTCAAAGAAAGAAAGTGTTTGTGTTTTAATCCTGGCATGCGACGTTCGGTTCGGAAACATGAATTGTACTTCCGTATGTTTGCCAAGAAATGTTTCGATTGGCTTGTGTCACCTGATACCAACGTTGATAATGGTTCGAGTGGTGAATGTAATTCTGGCAATTTCACTTTTCCACCCGCGCAGCACATTCCAGGTGTTTCATTATTAAATTTGAGGGCATTGCAATACACGCATAATTTATCCATTTTTCCAATAAGCACACTTGGATGAAGACTGTAATCATAATTAGCATTGTAATGGAATGCACTAAGATTTAAATCAGCGTGCATTGTTCGTCTGGATTGAGCAGTGTGAACTCGAACGGTTTGCAATCTTGCTTCCCGTTGCTCGTCTATTTCAGATGATCGAGTTTGAACAGTGCGAACTCGAACGGTTTCTAATCTTGCTTCCCGTTGCTCGTCTGTTTCTGAAGCTCGTGATGCCTTTATCTTTCATGCTTGAGGTGTAGATTGACCAATAGCTTTTCGTTTAGGTGGCATAATTGATTTGACAGCAAAAGTAATGCTATGTAACGACTATTACAAATTCACACCACGATTGTTTGACGTAACCAAGGCGCGAACCAAACGTAACTAAGTAAACATGACGTACACCGATTATAAATTTCATACAGCTGCTGATTTACATCATCATAGTTTCAGCCAATCTAGACCGGGTTCGATCACGTGACTATTTAAGGCGCCTACTGTTCGATCACGTGACGTACAAATTCACACCGCGATTGTTTGACTTAACCAATGCGCGAACCAAATGTAACTAAGTAAACATGACGTATCTAAGGCGCCTACAGTTCACACTGAAGACACGCGAAATTAGGTATCGCTACAGACCGTGTTCGATCACGTGACGTATCTAGGGCGCCTACTGTTCGATCACGTGACGTATCTAAGGCGCCTACTGTTCGATCACGTGACGTATCTAAAGGCGCCTACTGTTCGATCACGTGACGTATCTAAAGGTGCCTACAGTTCACAGCGAACACGGTAAATGTCGCAAAAACACATTTGTTAATTGTTACAATTTTAATGGTTGTACTAAATCAGAAACCTTCTCATGCGTGCGCATAACAACTCCCCAAAGTTTTATCGCAATCGGATTAACGGTATAGGAATGCATACGACACAAACATTCATTTTTATATATTAGATACAAAAACAATATTAACTATGGAGATTAGAATATAAATTAAAACATGACGTCCAGCTGTAAAAGAGACTGCTCACCTAGCTTACATCTATGCAGAGTTCAAAGGCTAGAGCACTTGGCATGATATATACCAGTAGTTTGCTTCATTCAAAATTCTATTGACTGTTATTTGAAACTTATGAAACTTATGAAGTTTTACATGTACTATTTTTAATATCTTCAACCATATTATCTACAGCTGATCTGCATTATAATATAATAGATTAATAACCTTCCAACAGGATGCATTCTGTGTAAAATATTGTTCTATTTTAAGTTACGGAAGCTACACTGTGTGCTGACATTGGATAAAAAGCATGTCTTGGTATGATCATTCACTCTGAATTAGTAGCGATAGCAAGATTGATGCCATTTTCATTTATAACCATTAGGATGGCCATTCATCCAGTTTTAAACTGCACAATCTGGTTTTCAGCTGGTCTGTTCTTCTCTTAACTCATTCAGCCCCAAGATACTTACCAGTGACACTGTTGCTGAGCCCCAGCAACACCAACCTAGTGTTTTACCTATTTGGAAAATTTTGTCAACATCATGCACATGCATTCATACTTACCTTATTTTCTTTACTTACATTCAATAGTAATCCATGAAATTGTAAGAATAAAACTCTTCGATAAAAACAACAACAAACAAACTTGTTTCAATATCGGTAGCAAAACTATAAAAAAAGTCACCTGGACGTTTGCTGATAACCAATATAACTCGTATTAACCGTGCAATTTAAAGCGTCATTTTGATCAAGATCAGTCCCGGATAACCCATTAGGCAGAGTAGGCAACTGCCTATGGGCCCCGCAACTTTTATGAGACCGTGACCGTGGGTCTGGGGCCCCAAAAGTTTGACTGCCTATGGGCCTCCACGGTGCTTAATCCGGCGCTGATCAAGATCGCAAACAACCGCATGGCAGACGAAGTTGTACAAAGCTGCTCCAGCAGCAAAACAAATAAATTTCAAAGAACAGCAGAAGGAAAATACAAATGTTTGATTTGCACAAGGAGTTTGGCATCAAAACAAAATATTCTGCTGCATTTGCATAAAGTACATAACCTCAGTAAGTGTTTGTTTAACAATAGGAAGCGTGCCATAGTTTTTAAAATTTTAATCCAATAAAATGAGATCAGTTCGGGCATTGTCCAGTACTTGGGTGTAAAAACTAAAAATAATAATATAAGTCCGTGGATGAAATATGAATACAATTAACGCTGGATGCCATAATTATATTGTCAAATTTATTTCTAAAACATCACAATATTTTTTAAAAAATCAAATGGTCCAAAACAATTTCTGAGGGCATCCGTTTAAATTGTCACAAAGTTTGTACAATTTTTTTCAATCTATCTCAATTTAATTATGTAATTCCCCAATTGATGTTTAATGAAAAGCAGTGTTACAAATCAGAAGTTGAGGTAATACTGAGGACACTTCATTTCAAGCAAATTCAAATGTTCAGTCTTGTGATTTTTACTTTAAAGATATTTTTCATATAATTAAAAAAATATTAAGCAGAAACTTTCAAGTAAAAAAATGCTTCATTTCATAAAGTCTTGTATGTTATATTGAGTGTAAAAAAATATGATGAATGTATTTGGTATTTATATTCTTGTTTAATTGTTTATTTAAACACACAATTACTTTACAAATATATTAATTTATTGGGAATTTTCAGCACCAACAAGAAGAAGTAGAAAACAGTACCAAAATGATGACACAGTTGCTGTGCCTGTTTGAACTCTTTGTCGGTGGAAAAAAAAACATACAAGAAAATCACTTCAACCTGTATTTCAAGCTACAGAACATTCAGCCTTGGATGCTTCAGATGCAGGTATGATACTGTAAAATGTTAAACATGTTCAGAATATAATAATTTATACTTTACATTTGTACATGTCGATTACAAATCTGTTTGAAAGTGGAAATTAAATTAGGAACATTTTCAGTTGCTTGTTTTAGTTTATAGGCAAGTAACTTGTTTTGAAAAATGTGTTCCATTTGAATTACACTGTTTGTAGTTGCTAGTTATTTCTCCCTTCCAGGGGGAGACATTGTTTTGGAAGTGTAGAATCTGTCCATCCATCATAAAAAATTTTGCACAACACTGAGACCATTTTTTTTTAAATTGAATAGAATTGATTTTTAGCGTGATGAATTGTCATCATTGGAAGATGATCAACTTATATATCTGTGTGAGAAAAAATGTTTTAAAAACCCATTTTTATTTGTCATTTTATTTCATGTTTAAAGGTTTAAATTATGTATAGTCAAGCTCTTAATTTGTTGAAATTTGTTTTCTCAACAATATGGAATTCACAATAGTATATATAAAAGAACAGCATTGATAGTTTCCTGTATCTTTGTTAAAAATACAAATCTTCAGAAAAGAGAAATATTTGTTTTTTTTCTTCTTTTCTTTAAGGTTGTTCATCTGACTGTCTTGATAAAGAATCAAGTACATGTATTAGCAGAGGTAATTCATCATCACCTTCAAGCCAACGGTCACCAGTAAAAAAAATGTATTTACCTCATCATACGAAAAACCATGATTCAGACTTGGAGAACAGAAACATGTCTGTTGACTTGTCTGATGGTCTATGAGGAAACATTTTCATGTAGAATCAACTAAGCATCATACGTCCACTGGTGAAAATCTCATGTTTTTTATATGCATTTAAATTCAAAAGTTACTAGCAATAAAATGATTTTCTAAATGGCTGCTGAGGTGACCATATTGGATGCCTGAGAAGGTTTGTATAAATAGTAGTTTAGAAGGAGTACAAATAACAAGCTTGGACAGATGGAAGTTAGATCAACAGAGGACAAAAGGCCATCCCATTAGCTCTTCTGGTCTATAACCAGTACTGCTGAAAAAGAAAACCAACAAGCAAAGATATTTAGTTGTTAGAGTAAACGCTGACACACATACAAAAATTAGAAAGTCCCACTAAAATTTAGCATATTAAACTAAAAGCATCTGTGACAAGTGAATGTCCAAAATAATATAAAAAAAACTGGCAGTTCTGGCAAAAAAGCTCTGATGCATCTACAAGAAAAGTTAAAACTTACAGCATGTTTTGCATGTGTTTCTTTATCTTCTCCATAATATAATGAAAATCATGATCACAGCAACTGCAATGAGACAGCTGCACAATACCATGATGATTGTACCAATGTTTGTAATTCTGTCATCTCCTGCAGTAACATCTGTGATATCTGGAATTAAAAATTGTAATCTTTGATATTAATTTCTTCACCTTACAAATATGTGTATGGTACCTATCATCACAGGCCTCAAAATTTGTTTTAGCATTATAACCAATACTAAAGCTAAAGGCGATGAATACACTGACACTGGTTTCTCCATTGGGCATTAAACAAAGGTAGACTGGCATTCATGACTCTTCTAAATGTTGACAAATAATGCTTGAAATTAAACTTATATAATACAAGCACCATCCCATGATCAGTGGAACTTTAGAATAAGGTCACATGGTACAGGAACAAATTTCTCATGGATATGTGGCAACAAGGTGAGTTAATGTGATGCAAGAATTACAAGGTGTGAATAATGCTTACTTTCAAAATTGCCCAAGATCTTGATGATATATGTCCATGTTCCAAGTTTGATCAAATATAGGTTGCAAAAGACTGGAAATAAGTTCAGTCAATCAGATCCAAGATAACAGCATTACCCTTAAGAAATAACTTAGTCTGACTTATGATGATGAAATGTCAGTCTACACAAGTGTAGCACAATTAAAAACAATATTATCATATGCTTCATTTCACTAAGCCTTTATCAACTGAGTATAAAGAAAACAGTAAGTAAATGTTATAAGATTTGAAGAAGAAAAAAATGCACCAAATTAAAACTTTTGCATTTGATAGGCTTTTAATATCAAGTCTAGAACAAAACAATGTGCATGTGTGTATAAATTGCTCAATGGGGATATGAGATTAAATAGACACCAACACATTGCAGACATATACCATGAAAAATGGTGGGAGGGCTCCTGCTTCACCTACTTCATGCTGACTGTTTATGATGAGACCTTGGATCATGTACTGTACAGGCAAGATCATGTACTGTACAAGTTAACAGATGAGACAGCATTCTACAGAATTTACCGTTGATTCATTTTTAGCAGAGACCTTCAAACTTGCGTCAAATAATAAGTGAAGATATTACTCGTTAAAATGAATTGTTTTAGTATTTCATGCATTACTTCACTAACATCTTCTTTCTAATGTACTAATTTTGTTCTGAATCACATACATGGCAGATAATGGTACATGAGTAGCATTGGGCTACATTGAGGGCACATGTGTTTCAATTCACGATTAAACCGGGGGGTTTTAAGAAAAAGATGAGAATGAAAATATTTTTATTTAGTTAGTTTCTGTATTGTTCAGCTTTCAACTAAATATACTTCAAACATTGAAGTGAGATGGAGTATTGGTTACCCTTATTAAAAATTTTGCAACTGCTTACTGCTTATATTTGGACTCTCAATGGTTTTTGAAGAAATTGTTACGGCTATGTTTGATATAAAATTGGGTGCATTCCTCTGGATCTTTTCCATTTACTTGATATGTTTTTTGCTGAGGATTCCAGATGGGGGATGCATCTGATATGAACATGATCAAACATATATGCATATATCATCAAGATATCAGAAGATATCAACAATCAGGGAGAGTCATGAATATTATTGAGGTGATGTTGCATCTGATTGTAATGGTTGTTACCAGCTGGGAAACTTTATCTGACCTGTCTGATCAAACTTGGGATATATGGTGTAAGTTGAACAATGCTTGGATTTTGAGAATTGAGCTTGCTCCTCTTTGAATCATATTTTCTGATTCCTTTTGATCAAATTTGAAATATTGTGTTTGTCATTAAGATTTGGATGGGTTCAAAAATAGAGTAGATCCATGCATATAAATATCTTTCTAAAATTTTACCTGTTAGTAACTTAACTTACAAGTCATTTATAATCATCACTTCAAAGACCATAAAAGTGAATTTAGGTCCATGATTTTTACTTTATATACAAATTTGGCATTTCACTTATGAATGTTCTTCTTCTCCTAGAAATGAAATGTTAGGCATTTGCTTACTACACTTAAATGTGACTTGTAAATCATTCATTTATTACATTTTTATATGATATGCCCAAACAAATGACCCAGATTAAACATGCCCAAACAATGGACCCAGATTAAATATGCCCAAACAATGGACCCAGATTAAATATGCCCAAACAATGGACCTATATTAAATATGCCTAAACAATTGACCTAGATTAAATATGCCCAAACAATGGACCCAGATTAAATATGCCCAAACAATGGACCCAAATTAAACATGCACAAACAAAGGACCCAGATTAAATATGCCTAAACAAATGACCTAGATTAAATATGCCCAAACAATGGAGCTAGATTAAATATGCCCAAACAAATGACCCAGATTAAATATGCCCAAACAAATGACCCAGATTAAATATGCCCAAACAATGAACACAGATTAACTGCTATAGGTTTAACCTGACATGATGACTAACATTATGTCCTAAACATGTAACATTATCAAGGCAAAACACTTTACCTAAATTGTAAACTTTGCATCAGTGAGTGTATCAAAGAATTTCCAAACGGGTTCCAAGTTAACTTTCCCTTGTCATTGTAGATGATGACATTATCAATGTGTGCATCACAAATATCTAGACCAGGAGTAAT
Source organism: Unio pictorum (assembly GCA_030141615.1). Lineage (NCBI taxonomy): Eukaryota > Metazoa > Mollusca > Bivalvia > Unionida > Unionidae > Unio > Unio pictorum. The sequence goes on along the minus strand of JARLTB010000016.1, from coordinate 2,822,150 downwards.
CATGTTCATTAAGAGCTGGAAAGTTGAAGCAGAACCTTTCATACCAAATGAATCTATTTTGGTGACACTGTTCACTTTTCTATAGTCTGTACACATTCTGAAAGTACTGTCTGGTTTTGGCACTGGAATAAATAGTTAATTTTTGACTGGTTCATTGACATCATTCTGTAGCAAATACATGTACTGAACTTTTCTTAAAAAATCATGTAAGGATGCTGTTTCACAACAGCAGAATCTAAAATTTTGTTTTGTTTTTGTTTGTTTTTTATGGTTTAACGCCATTTTTAAGCACAATATAGGCTATACATGGCGGCCAGTATTAATGGTGGAGGAAGAAACCGGAAAAATCCCGGAAAGAACCACCGACCCACTGGCAAACTTTCTCTCATAACTATATTAGCCGAATCTTAGACTCGAACCCAAGCAGACAGAGGTGAGATGGCAGAGATCCGTAATGGACAGCGCTTTAGACCACTCGGCCACTCTGGGCCCCTCTAAAATTTTGTTATTGTAGATTGTATTTGTTCGTGTTGGAACATTTGGAACCTAGTTCTCACATTTCAACAATATCTGTTTTAATTCATTCTTGTCTTGTGGTTGTAGATGTGAAAGTTTCTTGTGGGCATTATTAAAAACTTCTGAAGATTGGTTAAAACTTAGTCAGTAAAGTTGGATTGCATGCCATCATTTAAATCATCACTTTGTCGGACAGGTTCAGTTCAAGTAAACAGATCAAATGATTACTCCTTGAACATATTTATAATGCAAAGCTGTTTCTGTTTTCGCCTCACAGGACTAATAATGACATAATTTAAGTCACCTACCTTCTTTCAACTGTACAAGGACCATACTACTGAGCAAGAAGAGGGTTTTTAGGTATGGGCAAGAGAGTCAGAACTCTATTACCAGGATGAAAACTCCTTTCTTTGTATTTTTGTCATACCTTAATTTAATTTTAACGAGCAGAGTGAAAATTAGTTCTTGCTACATAACAAGCCTTTGACAACTTATATCTGAAACCATAAACAGTCACAATGATTGCTGATAATTTCTTAATCCTCATTTACAAGAAGTTTCCCTTTTAAAAACTTCAATGGTTCATGAACAGCATGTCCAAAAACTAGTTCAAAAGGACTAAAAGCCCAATGATTCTTAAACTCCCTAGCAGCAAACAAACACCCTTGTCTTGATATATTCCTGTACCAAAACAATATGACTAAATCATATTCTTCCAAGTTTGCCCCTATGAACACATATTCATGACTTCATTAACAATCATGAACTGTTATGTTCATGAAAGTTCTTATTGCTGTTGTTGTTGTTATAGGGTTTAACACCAATTTTCAGCACAAGATAGGCTATACATGGCAGCCAGTAATAATGGTGGAGGAAGAACCAGGGAAAACCTCTACTGAGAACCATCGACCCATGAGAAGCTACTGGCAAATTTTCTCAAATATCCACATTGGCCGAACCCAAGACTTGAACCCATGCAGGCAGAGGTGACATGGCAGTGATCCATGATGGAGAGCATTTGAGACCACTTGGCCAATTGGGGCCCTGAAATTTCTTAAAAAGTTCATGATCAGTTCATCATTTGAGAACATGAAAAAATGTTCATTAAAGTTCCTCAACTAAGTTCAAGAACACTTCAGGAATTTTGATGAATCATGAGCAATTATAATATCTTTGAAGTTCCTGAAATGTCATAAACTTGGTTCATGTACAATTCAAGTACTTTGATGCACCACCAAGATATTTATATAAAAAAAATGTGTATTAAATACCTATATCATTACGGGTATATTCATAAAATGTTCATGAAAATTCATCATGCAAATATCCCTCAATATTGGTGAAATATAAATAAAGATGAATATTTTTCTAAAAATGATCTCATTCTGTATAAATGTTCACATAGATCTTTATTCAATACTTGTGTTACCGAACCTGAGTAGTTCTGGATTAATATGGGTAAATATTTTCTGGCCAGCATGAACAAAATGTATTTGCTATAAAAGCTTTCAATGACTTTGTTCTAACATTTTAGTCCATTACTGTCATAAATAGCATATTCTAGTTATTTAGTCACTGGTTGCCACTTTGCCATAAAAACCAAAATATGTAAACAATGATTATCCTGACTGGATGACTTTGAAAGAAAATGTGATATGACTGGTTAATATACGCATGAGATTTCTGCAGCTGAGCATACCAGCCAGGACCATCAACATTACGGAATCTTTTTCTTGGTCATTCGTGATTATTTCATGAAATAAGTATACTCCATGTTGTATTGCAGAGCAATAAAAACAATAAAGAATACTTCCAGTACATTGTGATTCTTTAGACCAACACAATCAGATTTTTAAATGCTGACCACAATGGAATAGAAGTCATTGAATTATAAGATGTTTTTTTCTCATAATAAATATTGGAGGTGTTTATCAAAGTTAATAAAAAGGTGACTAATTACAGGCAAATGAATGCATTTTTCTTTAAACAATTCCTCATCCTTTACCTGAAAGATGTATGATACACTCTGCTTTTACAGGACCAACATCTGGATCTTAAAATGTGCATGACCAAGTTACATTATTGTCTAGCTTCTGTAATGGATTAATTGTCAAGGTGTACACATTACTCGGTGCATTACATGTGTAGTTTATCCGGTGTGGATCAACGGAAACATAAATTCTCGAGAACACATCACAGTGTGGTACGTTAGAACCTGGACGTAATACAAAAATATCCGAATTAGAACCATTATACCAGTAGATAGCTTTAACAACTCCCTTTCCAATGTATTGACATTTGAGGGTCAGCGAAGAATCCACCAGTTGTGAATCAGCACACCCAGAAATAGCAGCATTCTGGCATACTGTAAATAGAAAGCAATTTATTGCCTAGCTCATGAATAATAATTACATGCCTGCCTTATTATAATCTTCATTAAATTCAAAAGTAAATGCTGGATCAATAATGTATTCTATGGATGGGTATCAGGAGTGACTCAAATGAATGGAGAAGCATCTTCTTTTCAAAAGAATGGGGGAAATAAGACATGAATGGTGGGAACAAAGCCAGAAATAATATATAAATATATGTGTGTGTGTGTTTATATTCTTTTATTTGAACTGTCTTTTGTTTCTCATTGCATATTAGCATTTCACATTGGTCTCAAGCAATATCTTATCTTGATGTACAAAAATTGTGTTGTATATATAATATAAACACATTTGGTTAGTGTAAATGTATCTTATTCATGTTCAGTGTATTCATACTTAAAAGTGTATGGTGTTGTAGGGTTTAATGCCATATTTCAGCACATGATAGGCTACACATGATGGCCTCTATAACTGTTTAAAGTGTATGGTGTTGTAGGGTTTAATGCCATATTTCAGCACATGATAGGCTATGCATGACAGCCTCTATAACTGTTGAAAGTGTATATTTGGATGGAAAGGTATATGCAATGTACTGTTATATGACAAAAACAGCACAGCAGAAACTATACATTCTATTTAATTTAAACTGATAAGAGAACATAGATTACAGTATTGCAATTAAATAATTATTCAACTTAAATAAGAATTTTAATTTTTTTTAAAGTTTATTATCTAAAACTAAGTTGACAAGTTTTAAACAACATGTATAGCATGTACATGAGAGTGTATACTCAGGTGTCTTCACTGCTGTAAAGGATGGGTAAGCTAAATATTACAACTGAAGAAAGAAAGAAAAAAAAATATAAACATAATCTTGGAAGGAGAAAACACATTTCATTCTACTGAATAACCTGCAAATTGGACAAGCAAAATGATCCCAATAAGCAACATATATCACAGGCATACAGAATTTGAGATGAACCAAGCCATCACAGTAATCACACTTTGCCCACTTCAATATCTCAATTCTTCTAGATCTTTTAAGCTCATGTGGGGAAAATCTAGTTAAAACTAATCTTAATTATGCAATACTTACCAATCACTACTGTTTAGCATTCTGTTTTTCATGCTGAAAAACCACTTTCCATTTGATGTGAGTACATGTTCCCAATGAGAGCAAAACTGTCAGTATCTGGTTCTTAGATGAGGATTCCGCCAGAATATCACAATGTGGTGGGATGAGGAAATTCGACAATAGCAATGGGTAAGTATTGCATAATTAAAATGAGTTTAACCCCCATCCCCCCAACTCCCAAACTAGATTTTAAAAGCAGAAATTCATTGCCCGTTGTAATTATGTAGCTAAATTTGTCAGTTAGGTGGGTAGGCTGATGCTCTCTCAATGCAACTGATTAAAACACAGAAAACGAATATACTCACTACTGAGGGAGATACATTCCTTCAATTAGAAAATATTGTTCTCTCTCTGGGCCACATGTTATGCCAGAATGATAGGTCCCAGAGAAAAAGTGCCTGTACTTTGTTGAGCTAATGAGCGGAGGTAGAAGGAGAAATTAACATGGAAATGCAAAAATGCTGCCTTCACAAAATCCTCCAAGGAAGAATAATTATGGTACGCCCATGAGATAGCAATGGCTCAAGTCTATGGAATTGAAGATTCAACAGAGAGCTGTCTGGATTGAAAAGTGACTGATATTTTCTCTTAATTTTGGTGTCAATTCACCACAAGATAGTGGCAGCAGAAATGTCTATTGAGCTCTCAAGAGGAAGAAAAAGATGTTTCTTGATCTTCCTGTTATCTTTTTATGCATCAAGGTAGAAACAAAGGGCATGAACTCGGCATAAGAGTCTATCATGATCATCCCCAGCACAGATTCAACTGTGACTGGGGATTTCTATATGAAGAGGAGCCACCAAAGGCAGCTGACTTTTTCATAAATCTCCAGTATTACAAAGAAATACAGTAATTTCTTTTAAACCGGAGACAGTCTATGTCTATAAATAAGGCAGGAATCTTGCCGCATCTTCTCCCAGACACTACAGAGAGTGAAAGCAAAGTTCTGAGTGAGAGGTCCTGAAAAGAGACCTCACTCGAAGATTCATAGTGGCTTTTGGTCAAAGACCATAAACACAAGAAAGGTTGCATCTGAGCATAAGAGAGCATGAGACAGGTCTCTACATCTCAAAATATTTAATAAGACTGCCATCCTCCACTGCGATAATGTATCTGTTGGAAATCACAGTAGAACAACCTTTGATAGCAGATACTGAACATCTTTTGTTCTCAAACAGAAACACAAGGAAATCAGTATAATAATTTACAGAGGGAAAGCGAGGATTGACATGTTTCCTACAGCACCAATTACATAAGATTCTCCACCTGGCAACATACACCTTGGATGTAGAAGATCTCCTGGCTTGAATGATGCAACTGGCAACTAAGCTCAAAGACTTGTTCTGGCTGAGGGAGTGCCTGAGGTAAGCCAGGCATGAAGGTGAAAAATCAGTGCTTCAGCTTCAGTATCTGAATGGTTAACATGTATATAAATTGTGTCCATTTATCCTGTACTTGTTATCCATCAAGTAACAACTTTGAACAGTGCATTATGAATTAACAAATATTCTCATGTGAAACATTTAATTAAGATGTTAGTGACCATTTGCAATTAGCACAAAACAACAAAATATACATCATTGTTTCATGTACCATTAAATTATATTTAAACCTTGTTAGGGTAGAAAATACAACTCCTGTAATAAGGATGGACAAACAAAATTTTAATTCTATATGCCAATGTAATGTTATACTGCCTAACTTTCCTAGATAAAAGGCAAGAATCAAGTTACTATGATCGTCATTTCTGTTCCACAAATGTTATGCGAGATGCACATATGTTAATTAAAAGTATCAAAGGAAATTCTGTATTTATTTCAGTTTAATTGTGTGCATGTTAGTGCTATCTACTCAAAATAACAATACACAAGAAACACTAAGCCATAATCAAGTTTTATGACTGCCATTTTTTTCTGTCAATGTTACATGATTTGCGCACAAGTTGGTCAGAAATATAAATTTTGATTCTATTGCAAAAGAAATATGCCAATATTAAGACTATTTTCAGGCATGTCAATATGATAGAATTTCAGTAATGTTTAATAACATTACAGCTCTTTATGTCAAGTAACAACCTTATGGACATGTATAGCAAGCATCTTAATCAACCTTACAACCTCTGATCGGTTACATGATGATTTTTGACAGGAGTGCAAATGTTTTTTGGTTTTTGTAAAAAAAACATGATCCTTGTTTTCATATTTTGTTCAAAATGTATAGGAATGTTGCGACATGTATACATTGGTAGCTTTCAGGACAGAATTCAAATCATTCCAGTCTGGATTAAATTCACTGCATATGAAATCTTTCTTGGATCAGTTGTTCGACAGAGCAGCAATTTGTGTAATTATGTAATAATTTGTGAAGACTAATTTAATTTTCTCCAGTCCTTGCAACAACTTCACTTCCTCCTGCTAAAAAATAACTTACATGTATCATTTAGAAGTTATTTAAAATATGATGTGAATTGAAAGCATTTCACATTATGATGATAATGTGGTAAAGGGAAATATAATTGTGATGAGCATCTGAAAAGCAAAGGCCATGTTGAAATGCTAGTTTCCATGTTTATGTTTAAATAGATGTCAAATGAAAAGCCAGCTGTTGTTCATTTATTGTCCCTGATAAAATCTTAAAATAAATTACACATGTCAGTGTTATTCATGTAAGAAGCAGCAAGATATCTTGACCGCATTTGTAAAAGAAATGAAAATATTATAATACACCAGGAATGGTCGGTCTGGTGTCTTAATAACGTGACTGGGTGGGACATTATGTTATATGTCTGCAGTATGATGCCCCTTGACATCACTATAAACTGCCACAATGCAAATAATGTACTTACAAATCGTCATTTTGCCATGTATCGCTAATTACTGCACAAGCTGGGTATCAATAAGGGATTTCATTTTTAATATGAAATTTTTTTTTATCCAAGCCAGGTGTTATGACTAAGTCAGATTCCAAATTGATAGTGTGGTGAGGAATATTAAAAAAATGGCACTTTACTTCCTGAATAAAAACTTTCCCTAAGAGATAAAGGCAAGGTACTCAATAAGAAAAGTCTGAGAAGCAACTTTAATATTTAATAGGAATAGTCTTTGCAGAATCACCAACAATTGTGTAAACTATTACGTAATAAAATCGGATGGGATGTTTGTTTGACACGAGAAACGTATTGCTTCCAATGCATGCCCCTGCCCTTGGCCTCTTGGAATAGGAATTTTGGAATAACAGGTAGTTCTGTCTTTATTTTGTTACTTCGGTTCAATTTTAGTAATCAGAAATAAAGTGCCTTTCTTCTTAGCATAGGTGCATGTAGTAAGAGATAAGGATTTATGATCATTCTTATCAGAACTATAAATTTCTATAAATTGTCCCAGAATTATACTTGGAAGTACTCTTATGAGACTGAGATGGGTTTGTTTTTTAACCATATAGATCTGTTGAGAGGAAAATGTACCGAGTCAAGGAATTATTGTTCAGCAGCAACTTCCATTGGGTTTCTATCTTTTGCTCATCAAGATAGGTCTTGACATCACAAAGGATGAAACTCTTGAAGTGCTTCCAAATATTTCAAAAGGGAATTCCTTTTTGTAATCTCAAGACAAAAACCAAAGTAAAAATTGATACTTTTTGTACAATTTATAACTGTTCAGTCTGATCAATGTTTACATGTTATGCATCCAACAGTTTGATCATATTGCTTTCACACAGGAAAATAATGTGATGAGGGTCTTCATTTGCTGTTGTTTGCTTTTGGGTAATCAATTCAAGAATCATTAGATTTTAGTCCTTTTGAACTAGGTTTTTGTATATTCTGTCTGTGGACTATGAAATTATTAAAAGAGAAACATTCTTCAACAGAAGATTCAGAGAATAATATCAAAGATTATATTGATGTCCAAAATTAAATTAACTGCAAATTGAAAGGAATTTTCAGCTTGGTGCCCATTTCTCAAAATCCACTTCAGGCTAAGTATTATGATCTTTATAGACCCTTTTCTGGAAGTCGAATTTGGATTTTTCCACTCCAATATTTAAGACATGTGCATTCAACTTAGGGCACCTTTTAGCGATTGTCACAAGTGGCACATGACTGTCTCCATAAGCGATTGTCATTAACATTGTATATGTTCATATAGAAAGTTTCAAACAAATTTGGAAAGGTCTGACATCTATCTGTACACCATTCACATAAATAGTATGATTAAAATTCATCAGTGAATAGTTCCATAATCTGCCTAATACAGAAAAGTAGATATGAGCACAAAAAGCATCAAAGAGGACCAGATTTGTGGGTCCATGGAAAAATTATCTAGTAGGCCTCAATGAATCACAAATAGAAGCAGCGGTGGACCCCATTACCGTTGTGGTTCCCTGGAATGTCCTACCCTGCCCGTAGTTCTTGATAGGACTTGCAAAGTTGGATGATCCATTTCTGAAAGGAAATAGGTGGGCAGACGATTTTCCTATGTGACCAGAATTACAATTTGTACAAATTTACGTGTTTAGATGACTCTTCGATACTATATACTCGCGAATAATTAATTTCATAGCAGACAGATGCATACAGGTGAACACAGCATTATTAATGCCAACACAATCAGATTCCAAGCCCAATCCAAGAAGCCACACGAGTAACACAGCTGATAGTACTGTAGCAACTGGCCCTTGCAAATGTATCGCAGGATGTGTTATTATTATCCATATTTGTTCAAGGAGTTAGCAAACTAAGGAGAGTTATTACTATTAGGGTTTAGGGTTTAACAACATTTTTTCAGCACAAGACGGACTATACATGGCCGCCAGTATTCATGGTGCAGGAAGAACCTGGGAAAACCCCAGAATGCTACTGGCAAGCTTTCTCACATTGGCCGAAACTGAGACAGTAGACAGAGGTGAGATGGCAGTGATCCGTAACGATGAGCACTTTAGACCACTTGGCCACTTGGGGCCCCATAAGTTTGTTTTGTTTTGTTTTTGTAGGGTTTGACGTCATTTTTCAGCACATGATAGGCTATACATGGCGGCCAGTATTATTGGTGCAGGAAGAACCTGGGAAAACCCCGGAAAGAACCACCGACCTGCAATAAGCTACTGGCAAGCTTTCTCACATTGGCTGAAACTGAGACTCGAGCCATGTAGACAGAGGTGAGATGGCAGTGATCAGTAATGGTGAGCGCTTTAGAACACTCAGGGCCCCATAAGTTTGTTTTGTTTTTGTAGGGTTTAACATCATTTTTCAGTGCATGATAGGCTATACATTGCGGCTAGTATTATTGGTGGAGGAAGAAACCAGCAAAACTCCCAGGAAGAACCACTGGCCCACGAGAAACTACTGGCAAGCTTTCTGACATAACTACATTAGCTGAAAGAGGCCCCGAGTGGCCGAGTGGTCTAAAGCGCTGTCCGTTACGGACCACTGCCATCTCACCTCTGTCTGCGTGTGTTCGAGTCTAAGATTCGGCAAATGTAGTTATGTGAGAAAGCTTGCCAGTAGCTTCTCGTGGGTCGGTGGTTCTTTCCGGGGTTTGTCCAGGTTCTTCCTCTACCATTATTACTGGCCGCCATGTATAGCCTATATTGTGCTGAAAAATGGCGTTAAACCATAAAAAAAATAAATAAAAAAAAAATGGCCGAATCTTGGACTCGAACTCAGGCTGGCAGAGGTGAGATGGCAGTGATCCATAAAGGAGAGCGCTTTAGACCATTCTGGGCCCCTGGCCCCATAATCAAGGTAAGGAAAGTAAATTCCTTTCCCAATCCAATGTATCGTAATCAGCTTTGGGATTCACATTAACTAAATGGCAACTCTTTGAGGAAACTGCTTAATATATGATATGCCGACTTTAGTGTTCATTGTTTGCTACTAATTAGACAAGTTCACTTTTTATTTTCAGATTATTTATTACCATAGTCATGGGGGGCAGAGTTAAGATAATAGTCATGATGCAGTAATATTAAAGTAATAGATACTCATTTTGTTTTTAAAATACTTGAAGAAAACATACAGTTCAACTCTTATTAATGTGGGCTAGCATATATTGTTTACTAAGATCTGCGGCAATCGATAATGAAATCCCGTACAGAAATTTTTTATGGATTCGATATGGAAGAGATGTGGACTGAAAAATGTATGGAATCAGACAATTTATTCCATATCAGTTACATATGTACTTCACAGCAAGTGAATATTCCGTATGGCACATGTATTACAGCATCATGGAAAATACTCTCTGAAGAATTAATAACCTAAACTATCTGATTCAAATAGAAATATCGGTGGGAGTCAGAGTACATGTATATGTCAGTGTAGTTGATGTGGAAGGATGAATATACACTCGTATAAATTTGAAGAAACACATGCATGTCAGTTTTCTTTAATTTATTTCAACAGATGTTTAAAAACATAGACATGACCAAAAAGGTAGAGAAAATGTAAACATGATCAGAGAATTAATATCTGATAGTACAAGCATAAACGAATCTTTAGACTTAGAAAATTTGGTGCGAGGTAGATTTTGGGCTTGATCTGATGTTTATTCTGAGAAGTAATATTGTTGGCTTCCTATTAAAATATGCTCTACATACATGTCTGTAAGGTTTTGGAACTACTATTTGATAGTTCACCGACCACTCATCACCAGCAGGTACCTCGGGAGGTCTCCATTTTCTCATAAGAATTCCATTTTTAATGAAATGACAGACAGGAACTTCAGTGGCTTCAGTCTCACTTTTGGCCCTTTGAAACAAACAGGAGATCTCAAGTGACTTGTCGTTTATCACCCTGATTAGAATAAAGAGAATGAGTTGTTAAAAGAGGATCACTATGATCAATACCTTCTGATTGATCCAAACAAGGAGTAAAAGTGACCTCATCAAAAGCCTGACCTATACACGTGTCAGCTAAAGGAATTGTCATGTGCTTAGGCTCGAATTAGCAGCAAGATACAAAGAAGTGAAATTAACAAGCTTGTAAAAATTTAACAAACAATGTATTGAGTACAAATATTTTCATAAAAGAAAATATATAAACTTACAGTTTTAGAGAATCAAGTCCAAAAATTAATCCAGTAAGAATTCACAATATAATCCACTAGTGGAATTGCAAGAGTCCTGATAATAAAATGTCCCAATAGTTCCCGGTTCGAATCTTGACGATGTAATCCAATATGGACGATGATGTCACGTGATGAAGTCAGTTTTGGTTTTATAATAATTCAAATGAGCACAAGTAATTTCTAGATAAATAACACAATAAATTCCTCTTGATCCCAAACGAATTGAATTAATTTACACTCAAACAATAAAACACATCTTTGTATTCCAAAGCCCAGACTAAGTACTGAATAGCTCGCTCCAAAACATCACTTATATACTTGTTTTTACGTAAACAAGAAAGGGGTCACGACCTTCTAGAAACTCAGAATAAATTTATGTTCAAGAAATCACGTAACCGGCATGATCTAGAAAGATGTCCTTGGAATCAACCAATCATTTTTAAAATAAAGCTCTAATGACCTTGGAATCAACCAATCATTTTAGAAGCTTGTTTACACTCTGAAGCAAAGGTCAGAAAATGAGGTTAGCATCTGGTGTTTACTTGTAGAGTGAAAAGTTCTAGAAAAATGTTCCAATGAATAAATTTTTAATCCAAAATGTCAAATTTGAATGTGACAAAAATAAATAAATTATTTAAATCAAATATACGAAACAGAATGCTGCCTTCATCAACATCATTCTCAAGAGCTTTCTTTACCATAGCTCTGGTAACTGCACAAACTTGAAATATATCAGGGAATTCTTTATCAATTGGATCAACTTTATGATCCAAATCAGGCTTGTCAGTTACAAGTGGATTAACCACAACCTTATCTCCAGTTAAGTCGTTGCCTAGTAATAAATGAACTCTAATTCCATCTTGAATTTTAATTCTAATTCCTCTAGTTTAATGTCAGAGTCTGATGCAGACTTACTGACCGAAATCAAAGCACTTTTTTCCAAAACATTTGAATCAACTCATCTTTTTTGAAAAGATCTAATTGCTCCTGAGCAGGATTAGAAAGAAATATTTTTGCTTTAGATGTCATTTTAATACAAGCCTGTCAATGCCACTAAAGATTTAAAATTTTTTCAAAACTTTCGAATTTCAAAAATTTAAAGCAAAAGGTTTACTGAAAAAAAATTCTAGCCAAATTCCAGTCTATCTCAATTTCGGACAATAGCTCCCAATTTGTATGTTACGTGCTTAGGCTCTAATAAACAGTAACATAGAAAGAGTGAAAATAGCAAGCTTGTAACAGTTAATGAACAATTTATGGCGTTCCCGATTTTATAAATACAATCGTCAATTCTTGGTAATGGGAATGAATCTGTTTTTGTCACACTGTTCACGTTCCTATAATCGGTGCACATGCGAACGTTTTATCTGGTTTTGGAACAAGTATGCATGGCGAACTCCAATCACGTTTACTGGGCTCTATAAAATCATTCTCCAGCAAATATTGAATTTCCTTTTTTAAGTATTCCTGTTTGAGTGGATTCATCCTGTAGGGATGTTGTTTAACAGGTTTGGAATTTACAATTTCAACGTCATGAAAAAGTTTGTTTGTCCTTCTAGGAACAACTGGAAATAAGTGCTCATATTCGAATAATTGTTTCAGTTCATTTCTTTCTGGCACTTGTAAATGTGAAAGTTTCTGGTCTAGATCTTTCAAAATTTCTGAATTACAAAGGTTCGTCATTTCAATATCAATATAATCTGATGATATTTCTTCAATGAGTGGGACAGGTACAGCTAAATTAATTACAGGTTTAACATGGCTATCTCTTTCAATATACTCTTTTAGCATGCTTATATGGCAGATTTGTTTTTGTTTGCACCTCCTAGGTGTATTTATGATGTAATTTAAGTCATTAATTTTCCTGTCAACTGTGTAGGGACCATAATATTTGGCCTGAAGAGAATTTTTTTGGCATTGGTAAGAGAGCCAGGACTCTATCACCAGGCTGAAATCTCCTTTCCTTTGACCTTTTATCATATCTTAATTTCATTTTAGATTGACCAGAGTGCAGGTTTGCTCTTGCGACCTCACAAGCCTTTGCCAACTTGTATATAAAATCAGAAACATAATCAAGAAGATTGATCCCAGTATTTTCATTAGAAATAAGTTTCTCTTTCAATAACTTCAATGGTCCACGCACAGTGTGTCCAAAAACCAGTTCAAAGGGACTGAAGCCTAAAGATTCTTGAACTGATTCTCTAACAGGAAACAATAGTAAATGAATGCCTTCATCCCAATCTTTATTCGTATCAAAACAATATGATCGGATCATATTTTTCAAATTCTGATGGAATCTTTCTAATGCCCATTGGCTCTTTGGGTGATAGGCAGAATATTTGAATTGCTGAATGCCTAATTCATACATAACTTGCTGGAAAATTCCAGACATGAAGTTTGAACCTTGGTCAGAATGAACAGATTTGGGAAGGCCATACTGAGTAAAAAACTGTAGCATTTACTATTGTTTTAGATTGTATATTCCTCAACGGACTTGCCTCTGGAAACCTTGTTGACGCACACATAATGGTCAACTGGTATTGGTTACCTGACTTGGTCTTAGGTAAGGGACCTACACAGTCTACCATAATTCTAATAAATAGTTCGTCAAAGGGAGGAATAGGTTGCAGATGAGCCTTATGTATCTTCTGATTAGGTTTTCCTACCATGTGACAAGTATGACAAGATCTACAGTATTTGGCAACATCACTTTTGATTTTTGGCCAATAGAAGCGAGTCAAGATCTTATGATCAGTTTTATTAATCCCTACATGACCAGCCAGAGGAGTTTGATGGGCCAGATTAAGTATTTCCTGTCTGTAAGGTTTTGGAACTACTATTTGATAGTTCATCGACCACTCATCACTAGCAGGTACCTCGGGAGGTCTCCATTTTCTCATAAGAATTCCATTTTTAATGACATAACAGACAGGAACTTCAGTGGCTACAGTCTCACTTATGGCCCTTTGAAACAAACAGGAGATCTCAGGATCGTTTTCCTGTTCGACGATAAATGACTGTCGTTTATCACCCTGATTAGAATAAAGAGAATGAGTCGTTAAAAGAGGATCACTATGATTAATACCTTCTGATTGATCCAAACAAGGAGTAAAAGTGATCTAATCAAAATACCTGAACTATACACATGTCAGCTAAAGGAATGCTGACTTCATCAACATCATTCTCAAGAGCTTTATTTGCCATTGCTCTGGTAACTGCACAAGCTTGAAATATATCAGGGAATTCTTTTTCAATTGGATCAACTTTCTGATCCAAATTAGGCTTGTCAGTTACAAGTGGATTAACCACAACCTCACCTCCAGCTAAGTCGTTGCCTAGCAATAAATCAATGCCCTCAACGGGTAAAACCGAGACTGTTCCGACTGTCACAGGTCCTGACACTAAGTTTGATGACAAATTTACACAAAGCCGCACTCTACTCCCTGAATAAGAACACTTTCATTACAAGTAGACTTCTCAGAAAAAGGCAAAGCATCGGACAATAAAAGACTCTGAGAAGCTCCTGTGTCCCTTAAAATTTTAATAGGAGTGGGATTGGCTGAATCACCGAAGAGTGATATAGAACCCTTCGATATGAATGGTTGATAATTCTCCATAATAAAATCAGACTGGGATTTATTAGACCCAACACATGTATTGCTTTCAATACATGCCCGTGACCTTGACTTCTTAGAAATAAGATCATTTGGAACAGGTCGGTCTTGATTCTGATGCCTATTTTTCAATTTGTAGCAATCAGAAAAAACGTCCTTTTTTCTTGCAATAGGTACACGTCGGAAGAGACAATTATCTAGAATCAATCTTCTCTGAAGTTTGATTTTTGAATGTTGTGCTAGTTTGAGTTTTAAAAGGGCTGGTATTGGGCTGACATACTTTTCTGCCAGAAGACTGTTGAGTAGAAGTGTTGTTAACAAAATTAACTTTATGTGTCAAAGAATATTCGTCAGCAGCTCGAGCAGCATTCTCCAAGGTTTCAATCATATGCTCATCGAGATCGGTTTTTGACGTCACTATGGACACATTTTTTTGAACTCTTCAATTAATATAATTTGCTTGAGATTTTGATAATCTTGTTCGACTTTCTTGGCTAAGCACCATCTATCAAACAACTGCTCTTTTTCTCTAGCAAATTCGACATGAGTTTGTCCAGCTTATTTTCTTTAATTTCTGAATTTTTTGCCGATAAGCTTCAGGGACTAACTCATAACCCCTTAAAATGCATTCTTTAACCACATCATAGTCACCACTTTGCTGAACAGACAGTGAAGTGTAAATCTCACTAGTCTTACCAGTGAGTACACATTGCAATAACTGAGTTCAATGTTCCCTTGGTCACTTTAAATTTTCTGCAACTTTTTCAAAATGAATGAAGTATTTGTCTACTTCTTCTTCTCTGAAAGGGGGCACTAATCTAATATTCCTTGTTAAATCAAAACTTAAATTTGGATTTGAAGTATGATGGTGTTTTTCACTTGCCAGCTCTAAATCTTTCATTCTGTATTGATATTCCCTTTCTTCCTTCTCTTTGTCATATTGTAATTGTCTTTCTTTCTTCTCTTTGTCATATTGTCTTTATCTCTCCCTTTCCTGAAATTCCAGCTTCTTCAACTCTAATTCCATTTTTAATTTTAATTCTAATCCTTTAGTTTAATGTCAGAGTCTGATGCAGACTTACTGACCGAAATCAAAGCAATTTTTTCCAAAACATTCTCTTCTATCAAATATTGGACCAAAATCTTTTTGATATCTTGTTTCGTTAAAGAAGCCTTTACTTCAGAAAGATCATATTTTCTGGCAAGTCGAATCAACTCATCGTTTTTAAAAAGATCTAATTGCTCCTGAGTAGGATTAGAAAGAAATATTTCACTTTAGATGTGATTTTAATACAAGCCTTTCAATCTCACTAAAGATTTTTAAAAATTTCAAAAACTTTAAAATTTCAAAAATTAAAAACAAAATGTTTTCTGAAAGAAATTCTAGCCAAATTCCAGTCTATCTCAATTTCGGACAATAGCTCCCAATTTCTATGTTACGTGCTTAGGCTCTAATAAACGGTAACATAGAAAGAGTGAAAATAACAAGCTTGTAAAACTTAATAAACAGTTTATTGAGTACAAATATTTTTCAGAAAAGAAAAATAAACGTACGGTTTTAAGAATCAATTCCAAAATTAATCCAAAATAATTCAAAATAGTATCCACTAGAGAAATGGCAAAAGTCCCGGTAATAAAATGTCCAAATAATTCTAAGATCGAATTCCAGCGAAGTATCCAATATGGAAGAGGATGTCTCTTGATGAAATCAGTTCTTGTTAATAAAATTTCTATGAGCACAACTCTTTCCCAGATAAATAATAAAATAATTCCTCTTGATAAACTACTGAAATGACAATAAAAAATGAACCATATGTGGTACTTTCATAATGCCTCATTAGCTTTTTTTTCATTCTCAAGTTCATTTCTTTTGTTTTATTAATGGTCATTTGAACAAAGTCAGTACATTTGCAACTGTCCATAAATGATTCATCGACACAAAAAAATTGTCAAATACACCACAGACTGTAATAACTTGTATTCTCTCTTAATGTGTCTTTCCACATGTATCCTCAGGCTTGCAATGTTTTGATTGTCCTCCACCTGGGAAGCTGTGAACTGCCATGGTTGCGAGGTACAAGGAAGGTGCCTATTTAGCTTCGTTTTGGATGTGTTGACATAGATATTGCTAATTATCAAAATGAATATACTCTAAGAATGGTCTATAACTCTTAACCTTACCGTAATTGACGGGAGTGTCCGAATAGGAGCAATGACGTCACTCTTGCCAAAATTGTGTTCAATATGGTGTCGTGTTAGTAAGAAAACTTCCGTTAAGCATCAGACGCGCAGACGGTAAAGGTCTTATGGACACCCAGGTTGCAATCGGGATAGAAATTATAAATCAATGAATGAATTGAGTAAGATTTATTGACTTTGTATCTTGTTTATGCTTCTCGTTACTGAAATCGGCAGGGGATACAATCAAACGCGTATGTAGACACAGACTATAATTATTATAATCAAATCGCGGGCTTATCAATCTTCTGACAATTTAAAAGCATGCATACAATAAATATTTACCTATCACTGTTACTTGCATATATAGTAACACAACAGCTGCAAAACTTGCAAGTCGAATGTCAGGCAATGACGACATCTAAAAAGCTCGGTTTAACCAGTTGACAAAGTCAATTTAATTCCGAGTATATCGGTTTTTACGGTTACTAGCTCACCAGAGGGCGTATCGGTGGAGCTCACTTCCGGATAGTTCAATAATTAGAAATGGCAGACGTAGATCAAGAAAATTTGACAAACCGATCACATTTTGCAAACAGGATCGATATCTCACTATCCGAAATGAAATTCTATCAATATTTGATAAATTGTTGTTACATCTTTATTTTTTTTCTCTAACTTGCGCTGCAGCCAGCCTTTAAATAAATGTTTTCTGCCCGTTTCAGATCTTCATTATCTTTCCATTACTACATTATGTACTAGTTTGTGTTAATTGATTGTGCAAAAGTGTATCGCTGCGTAAAAAGTTCTTGCAATTTATAAAAATGCAATAACTAGGTTGATTTATGTATGTACATATCAATATCGCTACTGATACCATTGGAACAATCCTTGAGGGTTTATTTTGGTGGTAGAATAGGTAAGACATAGACTTAACAAGGCTAGTTGAAGGTGACGAAAGGAATTTCTCAAAACTAGCCACCTCTCTAAACTGGCCAAAGGCCAATTTTTATTTTTTTATATAACTGTGCATACATATTTTAAAACAGCCTCTTCTGAAGTTGCGTGTTTAAAATCTTTGTATATAAGGAGGTTTTTATAAAATGAAAGTCATGTAAAGGTAGACTAGAGAAAGACAACATGGGATCTATATATCTATTTTAGAAAACAAAAACACATTACAATTAAATGACATCGTTGCCAGTTCTTGAATACTGTCAGAGATTATTTATTTTTGATCCTTTGTATGCAAATGCGAAACTATAATATACATTGTGTCCGGTTATTCTTATATGTCTTCTGCAAATCACACACACACACACACACACTATTTCGATCATCTAAGGAGTCACGGTTTGCATTTGTTGAAGCACTTAAGATATATTCATGAGACTTTACAATCTGATAATATGACCTTAATGTTTTGAAATGCTATGTGAAATAATGTTGTACATACCACAAGCAAACTAAACCCTGCTTTCCACATCAAACTCATTCTGACAGACAGGTGCAGGACGAAATGTCTTCATTTTACCCATGTACACAACATCGTCTCCAGGTAAATAAAGTAGTCGTTTCTAATATACGTCAAAACACTATTGTGTGGGACAGATAAGTATACTACTGATCAATACCGACCATCAAGCACAATGAAAGGACCTCTTTACATACCATATGAAACGTTTGGCAGCGATTCAAAAGTAAAGTGAATAGCATTTTCGGGTACATGTAGTACATAGGTTGATAAATTTACGTATGTATGTATTAGAGCCATGCGAACCATATGATGGGTTGTGGTGCAATTGGTGTAGACGTTGAAAGTTACAACGCTAGGTGATTTTGAAAAAGGTACAGTTCACAAAAGGATACCAAATTTGTCTTGAAAGAGGATTGAAACTCTAAGTTACGCGAACGTGAAGAAAAACATCTCTTTGTTACTAGTTAGGTGTTGTGTTCATTCTGATCATGCTTGCCGTATATCTTTGTGTTTTGCAGGTCATATAGTTTTTTATATAAATATTCACATCAATAAACAGACAACTTGGGTTTTTATCCTTGAGGTTCACTGAACTTGCTTCGTTAATTCGTACAAATCCCAGATTCACAAGTTTGAAAAGAAAAGAAAAAAAAAAAGAAACAAAAAACCATGCCACTTAATACTGCACCACTTCTGACTATACCGATGTGAGTGTGTACGTCAGAATGTTTAAATGAGATACAAATAGATTGTCAGTTTCAAAATGCGAACCAGTACTCTGACCGTTCAGTAGCTGATGTGGTAAAAAGAAATGGTACGAGTACTGTTACCATTCAGTAGTTGATGTGGTAAGAAGAAATGTTACAATACACAACGGAGGGATTTAAGTTCACATTCCAGTCTGCACTGAGAGCGTATTTATTATTTTGCCATACCACCTTCGTACAAAACATTGCATCACTCATCATAAACAATTTCATTGGCTAGATTAATTTTCTTACCGAGTTCACTTCGAATTGACTTCAGTAGCTCTTCGCCTAGTTTCGAGATAGGTCGTGTTTCACCGCTAGATTATTTATATAAAAAAAAGTCAAACTAAAGCAAGAACAATCGTAGTCTGGGCAAACACACAACAATTATGTCAATTTTATAGTCAAATACATCACAGCGTATTTGGATTAACTATTTTGTGAGAACGTTTTAGCCGTATTTGTCATCAGTTCACTATGGTGATATTTTAAAATCGTGGACCTTTCCTATGGATTTGATTTTCTAAGTTGGATGTGTGTTTCTTAGAATTTTTCTAAGGAAAATATACCACAAAAACAAACGTAAGTGTCCTGATTCTTTTTAAAAGTAGGTATAACGTAGTCTCTCTCTCTCTCTCTCTCTCTCTCTCTCTCTCTCTCTCTCTCTCTCTCTCTCTCTCTCTCTCTCTCTCTCCGTCGTAATACGTTTGATTGAAATCCTAATGGTAGATGTTCCCGTTTGAAGATACCTCTCCAAAATTTTAATCAGTAGGCACCATAATTTTCGTTTGCCATGTAATTTGTTTTTCATACGCTACACCCTTACAAATAATCAATCAGTAAATCGTTGGATGAAATAAAATCTTGAGTTGACAAACTTGTACAGTTCAGTTATCAGAGCTTTATCTTTATTTTTGGCACTGCAATGTATCACGGAAATTTTTTTAAGCATGAGATCTATCGTTTTATTTAGAAAGGAAACAAATACAAAACTATTTCATTCATGACGCGAGTGATCTTGCACTGTATAACCTTGCTTATGGCTAACTTTGAAATAAAATAAAAATACCAGAACCAAAACACACGTTCGGAAGAATTGTAACAATGCAACAATGATTGACGTGAGTGACATTGCACTTTATGACCCTGCCTATGTTTTACTCTGAATTTCAAATCAAAACACACAGGTTAGACTGTCAATAGAACAATGCACATTTTGGTGCTGCTTTTTTCCCTTCGACTTAGATTTGTTACAACTTGGCAACATTGTTTGTAGCGTGTGCTGAGAAACACAGAACATCCCTTAAATTTGAGATATGTTAAGAAGTCAGTCGACAATAAATATCACTACCATTTTACTAAATTGATGAATGTATGAAAACAATGAACATATTTCACATCGAATGTATGGTGTTCTTAATTATCCTTGTTTTGTTTTCCTTTCCTTCTGTGTGTGTAGGAGATTGTGTGATTTTATTTTCCTTCCCTTCTGTTTTGATAGGAGATTGTGTGATTTGTTTTCAGGGCCACTCATATACCTCGAAAAGATATTTGCTTTCTTTGCCTTCCATTTCCATTGTCGCTTGACAGGCCCAAATAAAAATAATATTCCCCATGTTTAATTTTCCTTGTCGCTAGATTGGCCCACCATGTTAAATTTCCCCTTGTCACCATTGTGCCCCACGACCTTTGTCGCTATATGCCCCACGACCTTTTTGACTGGGATTTCCATTGTCGCTATAGTGCCCCACGACCATTTTTACTGGATTTCCCATTGTCGCTATAGTGACCCACATTACTACTGATAGATAGATAGATAGATAGATAGATAGATAGATAGATAGATAGATAGATAGATAGATGGATGGATGGATGGATGGATGGATGGATGGATGGATGGATGGATGGATGGATGGATGGATGGATGGATAGATAGATAGATAGATATATAGATAGATAGATAGATAGATGAAAGAGAGAGAAACAGAAACAGAGACAGACAGATATATATATATATATATATATATATATATATATATATATATATATAGAGAGAGAGAGAGAGAGAGAGAGAGAGAGAGAGAGAGAGAGAGAGAGAGAGAGAAGAATAACTAGAAGTACGGTTATATTCGGATTTAATTATATTTCTAGAACAAATTCTTAAGGTCTATTTGTATTGGTATATTTTCCCTCTTGATCTGTGTCTGTGTGTATATGAAAATATTAGGAAAAATTTAGAATGAAAAGCTTTTATTTTTAATTTGTATTTTAAAATAGAGTTCTTTTTTGTACTTTTTGATGTGTGCGTATTAGTTAGGGTTCCTGTTTCAAGATCCATACTTTTGTCGCTCCCGGCCTAAAGTTTGCTTGTCTAATATTCCTCTCCTTACGGCATTTGCCTTTTGGTTGTTTTCCTAACCTTGTTTTGATAAAAGGATGTGCGATCCTTTTCATGCATTTTTTATTAGTTCAGTGTATGCTGTATTTTTTCAAGAGCTATATTGTTGTGCTGTTGTTAGTCCTAGGTATGTGTACCGACTAGCATTACTGGATCAAATTTGCATTAGTTATTTTATGTTTGTAATCCTACCTAGATCTATATATTAAATAATAATAAAATCCCTGAGCTAGCGGTGTTCACTTTTGGCGTGTGTTTGTGACAGGTGGGTGCTTTCTTAGCTGCAATTCTCTTTATGGGCCTGGATATCCCATATATTTCCACCATAGAGGCCTCTTTCTTCTTCCTCATGCCCTCCCTTATTATCATGCTTTCCTATTATTTTATACATATAAGAAAATGAAACCAAAAAAAAAAAAACAACAACACAAAACAAAGATAAAATACAGTTAGTTTTCTGTTGTTTATTTGTATGTTATGCTGTTTTTATAAATGTTAAAAATGTGTTTTTGGTCCCTTTGTTTCTTTTTTTTTGTTTCTTTCTTTTGTAATGTTCTGTTATGGTACGCTTCTTTTCGGGAGCTCTTGTGCGATCCCTACTGTAACAGAATTGTAACCTAGTGGGTATTGGATCAAATGAATAATTCAAACACGATGCATGAAAGATGAAAAATGTATTAACTTAATAAGTAAAGAAAAATGTATGATGTAAAAATACAATGATTTTCACGCACGCTCAATATACACTTGATTCAATCACTCTGTTCTATCACACATTGATAATAAAACATTAATACATATAGATCTCTGATATACAGCTTAAGGAAACCTCTATTTCAAATAATAGTACACACTAAAATAATCATATAGTTTCACGTATAGACAAGGCTTGAGATTCAAACAATCTCAAGTTTTCAAATACGTTAAAAATGTTCTGCACTGTCAGTAAGATTCACAAATCTCCTAGAATTCATCTAAGATTCAAAATAATCTTATGTGAATACAAATATACCAATTTAAACAACAATTGGAATAAACATATGCTTCTTGACCCTTGTACAGTCGCACGATTCATCCACAGACAAACCGCACAGTTTCACCACCTTCCTTGGGTTGACCCGCTCTTTTGTATCGGCCACTCACCCATTCATGGATCCACTACATGTAATGTCAGTCATACGTATACACTTACAGACAGCATGCACCACTCTTGTATTAGTTACGTCTATAGTCGTGGCTTCACCACATGTACAGACATACGTAGATACATATAGACAACCTTGTAACGTCGTAATCACGTAACGTCGTAACCACCTCGTAATCTTGAAAGCTTGTAATCTTGTAAGCTAGTAAGCCCAGCAGCAGAGGGGGCGAATCAGACAACTTTTCGAGGCGTCGATTCGGCAAACCGAGGCTTCCTCGTAAATTGTAAAAAAAAGGCGTCCATTCGGCAATCCAAGGCTTCCTCGAAATCGTAAAAAAGGGACGCCAATGTGGTTGTCGCGCCCCTTTTGCTGCTATGGGGTTAACTATCTTTTTACGATGCTGCCCTTTATTTATCAAAAACAATCAGCGATATGACATAATCAATTATTTTCGTTGTATAAGATTCAAAAGAATATTTATTATAGCCGGATATGTCCTCATGTGGGCTATACAGATCTACGTAATCGATCCAGTTATATTTTTTTTATTATATACCAATCGTATGGAGGATGATCCGAGATTACTGAATTTAATAATTTATTTATGAATTTGTTTTATTATCAGGGTCGGACGTATAGTTTATAGTAACCCAAGTATGTTTTCGATGATTTTTATCTAATAATGAAAAAATATAATTCCATACTAGTTGGGAAATTGTGTTACATATAGATACATGAAACTGTAATTTATCATTATATGGTTTATAACAGATAATTCCCCGATGTACCACCATTATACATAATTCGTTTGATTCAATATTGAAAATTCTCGGGTAGCGCTAACCGAATATTAAATAAAGTCTGACACGATATCACGTCCGAGGATCTGATAAATTTATCGTTACAAATCCGTGTGGGATTGACTGAGCGCTACTAAAGAAATTTCTAAAGAGATTAAAATCCATATCGCTGCACCAAGTTTGCCAAATATTTCGTAGTGTATGGTTGTCAACTCCGTTAAACATACATAACAAATTGCAGTTATCTCTGATCACTTTTGGTATTTGAGTGTATCGTTGAGTGGCGTATATCACGTCGGTTTTTTTTATGTCTACCTCTGGAAAATATCCTGGCAGGGTTCTTTTGATTGTCTAACATCACATCATCGTATACGACTAAATTGTTAATACTTCCATCGATATCATCAACTCTTTGTGCTTCTTCGATATATGTTATAAACTTAATAATATCACCCTCGTTGACAATCTCTACAGCTCTTTCGTAGTCGTCGTCGTATGCGACTAAATTGTTAATACTTCCATCGGTATTAATAGTAATCTGTACTTCCTCGGTCTCGGTTATAAGCTTGCTGGCCATCTCTATGGCTCTTTCGTTGTAGTCTTTTAACACCCGGTAACATCGTTGATTATCTACGGTCGGTGCCACTAAATACAACTTGTCCCATTTCATTCATCTAATTATCATATAAATTAACAATTGTGTTTTACCTCTCCCTGAAGGTCCAATGATAATCTTTCGAATAGAGTTTGGTAACATAACATGATGTTTTACGGGTTCTGGTTCTCGTGTTGATGAATAATCAATTACATTTATATCAATATAACAAATATATTATGGATCTATATTGTGTGAAATGTAAGAAGCGTACTGGCACAGATGACTTGACAACGATTACAACTAAAAATAACGATCAGCACTTTCTGGTAAATGCGTACAATGTAGTGCCCAAAAATTCAGATTTGTTTTTAAGGATTTAAAAAAAAACGAGGAGGTGATATTGCAGCCAAGTTAGTAAAACTCCCAGGAACACCATGGGGGAAGTATCCAGGAGAAAAACACCTTCCAGGGTATAATTATTGTGGACCCGGGACTAGGCTCGATATCAGACTAGATGATCAAAACCAACCTCGACCGGGTGAAAACACAATAAACGCTATTGATAAAGCGTGTCATGCTCATGATGTTGCTTTTAAAAGCAGCAATCTGCAACACAGGCATGTCGCAGATGTGAAATTAATTCACGCGTTGAATTCTATCACTGATAAATCCTTCAAAGAAAAATTCGCATCATGGTTAGAAAATCGGCAATGAAAGGTAAATTGATGTTAGGTGCGGGTAAGTAATAAGAACATGGAATCTATTTATTATTCTCCGAAAGGATACTGGAGGGGTAAAGCGGCAATTGGTAAACTCGCTAGCGCAGCAACGGTGAAATATACCACTGCAGCGGATTGGTTATCCAAACAGGCGATATGGCAAATTTATCTACCACCGCCTAAATAAATTAACTACTCACATTTTGATGTGATTGCTCCTAATGAGATTCATCAAGCTGATATATTATTTCTGCCGCATGATGGTTTTTACAAATACGCGCTAACCATAGTTGATGTTGCGAGTCGATACAAACAAGCAAAGCCGTTAAAAACAAACTGAAGTTGCTTCTGCGTTTAAAAGGATTTATCGGCGGGGTCCTCTGCGCTGGCCAAATCTATTACAAGTTGATCCTGGTAAAGAATTTCAGGGTGCGATTCTATCGATAATGAAGAATCATAATGTCACTATCAGACGAGGGCATACTGCACTACATTTCGATCAGGCAATTGTTGAACGATTTAATCGCACACTTGCTGAGCGGTTATTTGGATATCAATACGCGAAAAAATTTATCCAGGATAAACGATCTCGTGAATGGGTCAAGAGATTACCTGCTGTGATTACCGCGCTGAATAACGAGATTACTCGAACAATAACATGAAACCTAACATTGCGATCAAAAAGAAGTATATACCTGAAAAACCGCAAAAAGATTTTTCCAAAACAACCAATACTCGGCAATGTCACTGTGAGGTATTTATATGAACCAGGAGAGCTCGAAGGTGGTAAAAAAGGACTACCGATCCTATTTGGAGTGTCACCGCACATATAATATCCGGCATAACACGATCTACGGGTAGACCAGCAATCTATAGACTGGATTCAACTGCTCCTCAGCGAGGATTTACTTGTTAACAACTGCAAGTAATACCCGAGGATACTCAATTACCGCCGCGTGGTCTTAACTAGCACCTCTTCGTCTGTTGCACTCAAGACAGGTCAGCATTACGTTATCGTTGGTATGACCTACGCTGCTATTCTATCTATCTACGGTAAATTGTCGAGAGTCCTTATCCGACCAACCCCAACTCATTATACAATTGCAACTCGCGCAGTGATTATTTTGTTGTTGTTTCAGTGTAATTATTAATTCGGCATCAATGTCAAATTCTCGTTTACTTTTTTTATCCTGTTGTTTATAACCGGATAGTTTTTTTCTGATTATATCAACGCTGACAATATCATTTACTGTAGTGTCATTAGCGTCTAAAACAATTCTTCGAAGCTGATTTATTCAATAAATCAATCCCTGTGAATAATGTATCGTCGCTGCGTAACCTAGCGTCCACGGGGATTTATCAACGCGCAATGCATCTACGACGACGCTGATATCAACAAGTACAATATCATTTAGCACGATAATCTGCTTTTCACTCTGCCCAGGAATATCAACTTCGATATTTTGTCGCCGTGTATCCTTGGGTCTATAACACAGCGGTGTTGGAAGTGTTGCAAATGTTTCTTTGTGTGTTTCAAATTACTTCATCTGAAATGTGTCTCTGACTATTTTTCTACTTGCTACTATCAAATCGTTTGGTCTCCACGTTTCCCAGAAATCTTTTAATGGGGTTTCCGAAATTATCTCACGGGCTATTTCACATTGGATTCTATCAGGATGTAATATGATTAGTTTCTTAAACTCGCGTAATTGTTCATCAAGTGCTCTATGATCAGTATTAATTTCTTCATAATATTTTTCATGGTTCTTCAGCCAATCATGTGGGGATAAATCGACAAAAGGACTTGGTTGGCCATGATCGCCGCACATTATCACCGCTGTATTCGCTAGCAACAACCACTCGATAAACATTTGTAATACATCTAATGACACCGTGCATATTTCATCCGAAATGATGTCTTTAGTAATATATTTCTCTCCTATTCGATCATTAGTCCATTCGTCACTTTTCCATCGAAAGAAGCTGTAATAAGTACAAGAATTAACTCCTCGTTGTTTCATCTCTCTTGCAAGTCTGTGGGTCGGTGTTAGCACAATTTTCCCCACGAAATAATTCAATCGCACGAGTCGTCTTTCCTGACCCGCCACAGCCGTTTAAATAAACGGTTTTGTATCTGCATATTGGATCAGATATCTGCAGTGCATTAGACAGTTCTGGTATCTGATTATTTTTCAAGTATTTATCTTCAATCGTAACATCTGATGACTTGGAATAATCATGCAGCATTTCCCGCTTAATTCTCCATGACCCCCAACCCTCGTCAGAATTTGTGAATTCAGCCGCTGCTTCGCTGTGTTTCGTGTTTATATAAAATGAATCAGTGGCTACTCTAACTGCAGTGTCAGGAAATCTATTTATCATTGAAAATAAATTGATAGAAGCATAAGCCAGCATAGATGCCCTCAAATGTGTATACTGAAGACTGTGTCCATCGTTGTAAGTAACAATTGTACCCAATTTTGTTCCATTGGACAAGAAAGCGTCTTTACGATTGACGTATATACCCTTAGATGTTACATCCGCGATTATAAAATCGTATTCGACGTTATCTATAATCAACCTCGAAGAATATCTTGTATTGTCGTATTTGCCACCCTGAGTGAATTTACCAATTATTCTTCTACCGAGTTCTTTTGCTTGTTTATTTTCAATTTCAAATAGCTGTTTGGACCATTTCAAGATATATTCTTCGTCGAGATCAGGGAATTGTTTTTTGTTTTCGTTGATTATGCTATCTAGATTAGGTTTTGGTAACCAGACTCGATATGATATAATTACTCCACTGACAATCAGCGATATCAGCATGCTACAATCAATCATATACCGTAATAGCACTATTGGCATCCAGTTATTTTCAGATATATGTCTACCAATCCAAACATAACAGCACGGATGAAGTCCTGTAGCCAATTCAAATGATACCACGCGAGCGAATGCAGTTAAATCAAAGTCAGGTAGTGTTCCATTAATTGCAACACGGGTCATTTCATGTGTGGGATGTCCAAATCGCTTGAAGTACTTAGCACACTCTCCGTTCCCGAGAAAACTCCCGGGGTAACACGCAACCATATCAACTGAAATAATATTTTCAGAGGTGTATTTTTTATTCCATAATCCACCATGGTTATATTCCACACAACTTGATTTTATATCTGAGATATTCAGCTCTTGTTGGTTTCCACGTGTTTTTCTTTCTCGTGAAATGAGCTGCAACTGACGGAATTGTAAAACAATTTGTTAGTAACTGTTCGTCGTTTTCTGTTGAAAAACTAGCGGCTAGTTTTTTCATCGTGTCATGGAGGGCTTCAGTACGGTATTATTCTCCATTGGGTCTTACAAATTGATCGAATCTGCCCTCGGAGTTTTCAAAACTGTGAAGTAACCACACTGACACAGGATCGTTTTTACTCAACTGGTGAATAAAATCAAATAGTTTCTCCTCAGAGAATTCCAGGGAAAACTCTGCGGGTATATATTTTATTGTTCTATCTCGCGGAAATATTGTTACCGCAGATGTCCACACGTGTTCGTTATGATCAATAATTTTTATTGGAGCTCCTTGTGATTGATATTTTGATTCGTGCAATACTTCACCTGTTATCGTCGTTACTGATATCGGAAATCTTAATGATGTTTCCAATTTGATTATATCTTGAATTGTTTCCCCGTGCGCCTTCACTGTTTGTCCCCATTCATTAATTTTTTTGCGTCTTACATCAGTCAGTTTGTTTCCACGCAACGCATTTGTGAAATGTTCTATTATTCGCGTTGCTACACAATTTATCGTTGACGAATATTTCATCGGTGCTAGTTTTTCAATACTCGGTTTATCAT
The DNA here is from genome assembly GCA_030141615.1 of Unio pictorum. Lineage (NCBI taxonomy): Eukaryota > Metazoa > Mollusca > Bivalvia > Unionida > Unionidae > Unio > Unio pictorum. The sequence continues at coordinate 2,793,530 of JARLTB010000016.1, read as the reverse complement.
TTAGCGGATAGATTCCGTAAACAACTGCTGTTACAGGATAAGATATCATAATACGGTTTGTCAATTTCAGTCAGAATTCCTGGTTTGGAATCTTGACTCACAGTGACAGTTCTTTTATCCTTCAAGATTGGTTCAAATTTATCCCTGATAATTCAATCTCGGTTTTCCGAACGAATAATGAATTTCACTCTAAAAAAAATACCTTTTTCGCCCAAGATGTTAAATTATCTTGGCTGCTCTTTCGTCGTTCATGGTAGCATCAACGCTACCATCAATTCGAAATGTAGACCAACAGTGAGATACTCCATCCCGCTTGAATTCATTAAAACAATCACGAATTTTACCGAACATGATTCTGTCACCTATTAGACTCTTTGACGTATCAAAGACTCTATCGAGATTGAATTTAGCGTTTTTTTAGGGGTTAATTTTTGATAATCTCTCGAACTCCTTCATGCTATAATTAAAACAAGTATTTAAATAAAGAATTTATATATAATGAATCATTGCGAATGGCCTATGATTGGATCAGGAACCCCGTGTAACAAATCATGCAGAAAGGAATTCTGTGGATATCATTTACAAAGCGTTCGTAAGGGAAGTCTTGGCCCTTTACCCTGCCTACGATGTGAGGTAGGGGTTAGAGGAAAATCGAAGTTGTGTCTCGGTTGTGGTGGTAAGAGATACAGAGAGTTGAAGCGTTATTATGACAACAGAGCTAAAAACTCCATCAATGACTCTGATAAAATAATAAGAACACCCCAAGACTATATTGATAAATTCTCAAGTAATGTAATAATTCAACCAAACAATGAATTATACAAATAGTATTATGTATATAAATGAACCAAGAATTCCAACCACACCCTGTGATTGCGAACTATGAGGCATCCCGTGATGGTATTGTCAGACACTGCAGACTGAAGAAACCAGTTGGTGCTGACAATGGTATGGGGTATTTGGTATTTAAAGCCGGAGGGAAAATGCATCTCAGTCATAAAATAATATATGAATGTCACAATGGATTAATCAAGGATGGTTTTGTTATCGATCACATTGATTCCAATCCTAAGAACAATTCTTTATCAAATCTACAAGCTGTTACACAAAGTGAGAATTTGAAACGAGGAAGAACTGGAAAATATTAAAAAAATGCGAGACCTGTAAAATCATTTAATACTGAAAATAACGAGGAAATAGTATTTCAATCTATGAAAAAAGCCGGTAGATATTTCGATATTTGTATACCCTCAGTACGATTTGTTGCAGAACGAGTACAAAATTCGGCTTTATTGAAAAGGACTGGACAAAAAATTCAGTTTTCGTATATCTAATCGTGTTTTATACTATTCTATATAACACAAAGGGAAATAAATCATACGGGTATGTGTACGGCCTATGAAAGAGTTACAGATCTCAATGTTTTTTTTAAAAAAATGTTGTGTCATCTGATTTCTGATTGGCTGGTTATAATTGTCATGATTCTCGACAGGATAATCAATTATTTGTTTTTTGTTAGAATTCGAATCAAGTAAGCAGTGTTTACAAACAATTGTATCCTTTTTTTAGTGCTCTTTTCAATTATTCCGTGTTGCATCAATGTTGTCAATAATCAGTATTAGTACACGAAAGATATATAGATCATACACCTCTTTCTTTATTAATTTCCGCCAGTTTGTATTAGTTACATATGTAAGCGAAATTTCTCTCTATATATTTGGGCTTTAGCTCGAAACTCAAGCGCAAAACCAAACCACACCGTCGCACGTGGTTTGAAGGTTTTTCACATTCAAACCAGGTTGATTTTGTAGGTTTGTTTTTGCGCTTGAGCGTAGGATAGCCCGTCATCCATTGTCATTGTATATATCCATCCATTCATTCATTGTTGTGTTGTATAGTTCTGTGCTGTTCTTTATCATCCATTCATTCATTCATTGTATATATATCATCCATTCATTCATTCACTGTATATATATCATCCATTCATTTATTGTATATACCCATTCAGTGTGTATATAATACCACGCCATTGACGTCATTCATTGTATATATCCATCCATTATACAATTGCCATAACACTCGAATAGAGTTGTATTGTATTATATGTATATATGTAATGTGCTGTCCATTCACTAAACATATCATCTTGTGGGTCTAACCCGTTATTTGACGAATTAGGCCCACTCTCAGGGAAATATGCTTCGTGAGATGTATTGTCGTATATGTAACCTCTGGACGCCTCAGATGTAAATAGCACCGGAGGGGTTGCACATGGGGTTCATCATCACATAATATCCCTGGACGTGCTAAGATGATAAACACCTTACCAAGGACAAGGGTTCATACATCATATATAATCGCATAATATCTCTGGACGTGCTAAGATGTAATAATAAACCTTAACATGGACAAAGTTCATTTTTGAAAAATATATTAGAAATATATATAATTATATAATATGAACTCTGAAAATACTAATGAAATCATAACCAAAATTTCAGATTTGAAATCTGGAAAAATACAATTATCTGACAATTTAAACTATGATCAAATTATTTCAGATTATCAGGATATTGAATACGCTACTAAGAATAATAAATACACGTTGCCAAAAAAATATGCATTAATAAAAAGAATCCAGAATTCTATCCGTGACTCTCTTGTTTTCTGTAATGTCGTCAGTGTGTTTGTCCAGTTATTTACTATTGTGGAGGGGATAAGAAGGGGACTGGGCCGGGAGTACGAGATCAAACGCGAGGTCAATTAAAAAATCAGAAATATAAGAGCGCTAATTGAACAACATGAAAAATCCCCTTTGGATACCTCTGTTGTATAAACTAACTGTGTGTAAAATTCTTACTAAATACTTCACTGTTTGAACAGGTAACAAACATGTATAAATACTCGTTGGACGGTATTGTATTGCAATACAATGGACGGGTATGTGCGTTCAACTAGAACAAGGTGGTTTTAGTCAACAATAGCGGTGATATGCTATACTGGCATTTATCAATGAATATTTTACTACAAGGAAGTTGTAAAATTTCGTAGTAAAATATTTTTTTTATTTGTTAATTACTGAAATACTTTTTTGGGTTATTTTTCACTGTTTTTGATGCATTATTGATGGTTTTTGATGCATTTTTCATCGATTTTTGATGGTTTTTGAAACATTTTTGAGGGTAAAACCCCCCGGAATTCAATTAGAGAAAATCAACTTTTCAGCGAATTTTTATTCAACAGTGTCAAAAATGACCAAAAAGTGTCTAAAAATAAGCAAAAAATGACTAAAAATGACTAGCAATGACCAAAAAACGCGTTGGGTAAAACCCCCCGGAATTCATTTAGAGAAAATCAACTTTCGATGAAATTTTCATCCAACAGTGTCAAAAATAACCAAAAGTGACCCACAATGACCAGCAATGACCAAAAATCATTGCTGTTATCAGTCGAGTCAAATGGTCGTTTCTCTCTAAATGCACCAACGGGGGTTTCTCTTATAGTAACTTCATCATTACATTTAGATTGAAATCTCTGGAAAATCTTCAATTTCAGATTCAAATTGGAAAATTGTTTACGATTTCAATAATGACCAACGAAGCATTAACTACCAGACTGGCGCGTGAGAGACTGGTCGCGATTCAAAAGTATATACCCGTACGCGACTCTGTCAGAAATAAACTACAAGCTAGACAGAGTCTTCAGACTGACTTTTCTGCTGATACGGAACAATTATTTAAACCCATCACTGCCACCACCGAGAGGGTTATTTTAGGAGAGACTATTGACGAACAGGATAGAAAAAAGGGTATACTCCCGTTGTTAAAACAGGTAGCTGAAGACAAACACCCAAAGGGTGATGTTATTAAATAGGTCAATGTTTCTTTAGTGAATAAATTTACCGAGAAGGCTAGAACACGAATAAAACAATTTCAATTATTAAAAACAAAAGATTATCATGCCTTTGGTGATTTTGCTGCTAACAGCTATCATTCAAAAAAAGAGTTTTTTAGCGGATGAGTATAAAGATAGTAAAATTAAACGTGATGACTTGCTTGATGGGTTATATAAAATAAACAAAGAGATTGATAGTTTAGATAAGAGTGAGATAAGGTATAAAGAATTTAAAAAAGGAATCGGCGATTATGATAGACAACAAATAAAAGAACGACAACAAGAAATAGAAAAACGACAACAAGAAAGAAAGCGCCTAACATCAAAACAAAAATGAAGACGGAAATAAACAAGAAAAACCTCAACAACAACTACCACCCCAAGCTCCGCTTGGGCCATTGTATATACCATCTGATTGAGATGATGATGATGATGCACAAGGCGTAACCGGGAAGGGATTTTCCAGTGGTCCAAGTGGGGTATCAGGTAGTGGTCTAGTTAGTTGTCCTGGCAATATTCTCAGTGATATATCACGATTAGAAGTTCTCATATCAGGGAAACGAGTTGGAAATAACTCACCGGAAAACATTAATGAAGCAGCTGATATCTGTAGGCTGACATTTCAAGGTGGCATCATGGACATTGCAACATATCGATATTTCGTTGACGAGTTAGTTGAGTATCACGGTTACCACAGCGACTGAAAATCCTTTGGATTTTTCATCATCGCATTAGATAAAGATCATTTAAATAAGAATGATCATACACTACAACCACGATAAACCAACCAGTGTCTATGTAGTAAATTCACGATTGCCTGTTTATAAAACGTACTATGGTGATGGTCTCGGTGATACCATTGCGGGGTTATTTACAAGAATGGCTCCAAAAGTAGCACCGCTAGCAAAAGAATTATCGATGAAAGCCATTGATGTTATTCGTGTATTAGTGCTGTTGGTGATGCTGCCGGGAAGGCGTTTTCCGCCGCGAAGGATAAACTAGCAGCGCTAGTTCGACGGCGAAGGAAACAACCAGCGTGTTTGGGACCACTACCGTCTACAGCGGAGATGCCTGCAAACGTTAGTAACATAATAAATAACGCAGTAGATCAGAAACTAGCGTCGTCGGTGACCAGCAACCAAGATGATATCGCAAACATGATAGCGGGAAGTGGCTTAAAACCACGACGTGGTCGTCAATGACGACGTTGATTTAGATCAACGAATATATAATAAAATGTTCAAACGGTCACCTGATACATCGTTTGATATGGACGCCCCAGTTCTCAAGAATGATTTCGTACGCGATTATAAATACTATTCCTATCATGCAGTACAACAAAATATTCGATCAAGAATCGAACTTCAAGTTCATGATACCAGTAAATACTTTCTACCGTGTGAAGCATTTATCGAAGTAGAAGGAGAACTTGTAACAGCTGCTGACACTCCTGCTGTACCAGCACCGTATCCAGCTGGTATTCAAGTCGGTTTTGTCAACAATGGCATCATGGCGCTATTTGATAGTGCAAGATATCTGATTGCCGGAAAAGAAATTGAGTCGATAGAACGCAATGTTGATGTGGCCACAACAATAATAGGGCTAGCAAGATATTCCGATGATTATACAATATCGGCCGGCCCTTCTATGATGTTTGCAAAGGATGCTAAAAATACTGCTGGATAAATCCATTTGTTGTAAGACGACCAAGAAATCATGCGGGTAATGCTGATGAAGATATTGAGAATATGATTATAAACAATGATCCCAATTTCAATCTAGAAGCCTCAACACGCATATCAATGTTTCATGGAGCGCGTAAATCATTTTCATGCGCGATTCCACTACATCATATATTTGGATTCTGTAGAAATGTCCGAAAAGTTATCTATGGAGCAAAGCATATAGTATCACTCGTGCGAAAAGGTACCGACGATGACGCAGTTTGGAGGATTTCAGCAGACGCTGCAATGCCAATGCTGATGCCGGTAAAGTCATTTTAACAAAACTAACACTGTGGATGCCAGTACTGACTTCATCAATCACAGCAGAAGAACGATTACTATCATTTATGGATAAAGGAGGAAAATCATTACTAAGTTGGCTAACAACAATATTGTTCAATCAACTGTTAACGGTACATTTACGTGGAACCTGGCATCAAAACAAGGCGTTTCAGCTCCGCGTCATATATTTATTGTGTTACAGGATACCACGCGAGTTGGCAATCAACTCCCCGGCCATATGATATTTGATCGATTAGGTGTTACTGACGTCTCACTGAGAATAAATGGCCAGCAAGAACCATCTGAGGATATACAACTTAATTACGGTGAAAACCATATTGCACGCGTGTATTATCGTCTGTTGTCATATCTGGGACGTGATCAAAATGTTGATACCGGTCTACAAATATCACAGTTTGATTTTAGTACCCTTTATCCGATCAATTACTTTTCATTGGAACATCTTGATTTAACAAGACAATCTGTCGTTGGTATACATTTTAGAGCTACTGTGGCCCGTGGCGCTCTCGCCGAATAAAGAGCGGTTGCTGTCATACTCAGTGATAAATCAATGCTACTTGAAGGTGTTGGTGGACGAATGAGAGTGATAGATGCGCCAGTGGAAAATATGTAACAATTAGATCAATCTGTTATTGTATTATGTCATATAGTCATATTAGCATTGCGTTAATCCCTGGTCAGATTTAAAATATTGCAATCCGAATCGGCTAAAAAAATGTGGAACCACGATAACGCTGAACTCGTAAAGTAAAACACTTCAATGATGCTTTCGATGATAAAAAAGGTGTTCAGAACACACTCACTGCAGCCGCGATCAAAAGCATGATAGAATCGGGTTGTATATTCCCGTTGTTAGCTGCGATTCCAGCGTTGATTGCGGCAGCGGCCCCAGCGGTGGTTAAAGCGGTAGCGTTAGGGGCCGTTGGTACCGCGGCAGGAATGTCACTAAAGAAAGCAACTGGACAAGGATATAAAATAAAGAAACGAGGAAAGGGTCTAAGACTACCAGGAACTCCGTATTCATGGTACAGAGGAAGCGGGCTGAGAATCTAAGGAACTGTTTACTAGTTCCAATGTCAAATTTTGATTTAGTCGAAGCTGCTAAAAAACTATCGATTAAAAACTTCAGAGGTGTCTTTATGAAAGATCAGTTGCCGGCACAACCAAACAGCGTTGAAACCGGTATTATTAATCTTGATAACAGTACCGGACCTGGAACTCACTTGATTGCATACACGTGCAATCCTCTATTTTTATTCATATGGATTAGCGCCGCCGAAGGAATTCATGCGTTATATAAACCGCTTAAACACCCCCCGTTGGTATTCTACGCTATTAACACAACAAATGAATGACCCACCAATATGCGGCAATGAACTATTAAATGTCCTTGACGCTATTTCATCATCTGGAAAACCACTTCATCAGGTCGTTAATGAATACACGAGTAGTCGCGAGTAGTCGCTGGCAACGACATAGTCGTCAACGAAGATTTTAGAGAAGTATTTAGTGTTACAATAACATGATTGATATTTTGGGACGATCTTTATCAGCGCTGAAGAAACCCGATGCCGATGGCACTGCAACAGGTGATATAAAAAAAAATAATCGAAGATGAAATAGCTGAGATATTGAACTTAGCAAATGTTGATCCCAATGAAATAGTTGTATTTCAAGATCGTCAGGAAAAATTGAAAACGAGTAATGTTTCCCTGGATGATATTTTAGTTAAACAACTAGACGCAGCAGAAAATGCTATCGCGGTGTTTTCCAATCAGGGTAAACTCAAACCGGGTGTACTTGTTTCAACTATTGTGGAACGAATTATCGATTTAGAACCATTAAAAACACTACGCGATGAATACAACGACCATATAACTAAATTCAATCAGTTTTCTGAATTACAAAAGATATAATTGACAAAATTGGCAAGCCTCTATCAGATTTCCTTGGAAATCCACCAGTGACCACACCGAAACTCACGGAGATAAAAACTTCTATGTTGGAATTTGCAACACTTCAATCCAAATATGAAGAACATGTAAAACAGTTTTCAACTTTTCGTTAAAACATCGTAGATAAATTTCTTGGAACCACATTCGATAGTCTCAACATAAAACTCCCCGATATTAAAGAATTCATTGAAGATATGAAAAACTTCACTGAGGCAATCAGAAACGATGCAAAGAGGATGATAGAAATCATTGAGATCATAAAAGAACCAACAACGATTGAATATTGATCATTTACATGGACACCTATAAACAACATTTTACATATCACTGCGGCCGTCAAAGGTATTTATCGATTAACACTAGTGACACCGACTCAATTTAATATATCGTCGAGTTCATCTGGGGTCAACAATACAATAGCAACGATCATCGACAAGGATACAACTGAACAGTTCACTATAGAATCCACTGATAATAATCTGGCTAGGGTTTCAGTAACATGGTACGTGGAATTCGTAGCGGATTTGAGTAAACAACTAAATTGAAATCGTAAATGATTTGAAAATAACATGGCAACACAATACCGTTATGACACCGTCAATGAATTTCAAACGAAACTCAAATCTCTTTCTGAGGAGTACCATGAATCGAAATAAACAATCACACGTGGATCAATCGCGTATGCAACCCAGTGAGTTCCAGGTCCGATGCTGTTATCGAGATCAATACTACCGGTTTCAGCGTTGTTTGGTTGTGTCGGCAACTGATCTTTCATAAAGACACCTCTGAAGTTTTTTATCGATAGCTTTTTAGCAGCATCGAGTAAATCAAAATTGGACAATGGAGTTAAAGATTCCTCAATTAGTAAACTGTTTCTGGGATTCTCAGACCTTTCCAGCTGTACCATGAATACGGGGTTCCTGGTAGTCTTAGACCCTTTCCCTTTTTTATACCCGCTCTCAGTTGCTTTCTTTAGTGCCATTCCTGCCGCGGTACCAACGGTTCCTAAAGCCACCGCTTTAGTCACCGCTGGGGCCGCTGCCGGAATCAACGCTTGAATCGCAGCTAACAACGGGAATATACCACCCGATTTTATCATGTTTTTGATCGCGGCTGCAGAGAGAGTGATCTGAACGCCTTTTTTTTATCTTTGAACGCATCATTGAAGTGTTTTACTTGACGAGTTGTCAGCGACAATTTATTCGCCCCGCCAGTCATCTGATTGTGTTTCAGCGTGATCGTGGTTCCACATTTTTTTTAGCTGATTCTGATTGCAATTTCTTGAGTTGACCGGGAGTTAATGTAACACTAATATGACTATATGACATTATACAATAACAGATTGATCTAATTGTTACATATTTTCCACTGGCGCATCTATCACTCTCATTCTTCCGCCAACACCTTCGAGTAGCATTGATTTATCACTGAGAATAACAGCAATCGCTCTGTAGTGGGGACTAGCATGATCACCAATAGTAACGCGGTTTACACTGGGTCTAAAGTGTATATCAACGACTGACTGTCTTGTTAAATCAAGATGTTCCAGCGAAAAATAATAAGTCGGATATAAATTCTTAAAATCCAACTGTGATATCTGCAAGCCAGTATCGACATTTCGATCGCGCGCCATATATGACAACAACCTATGATACACGCGGGCAATATGGTTGTGAAAGTAATTAAGTTGTATATCCTCGGATGGTTCCTGTTGGCCATTATTCTCAGTGAGACGTCAGTAATACCAAGTTGATCAAATATTATATGGCTGCGTTGTTGATTACCAGTTCGTGCGGTATTCTGTAACGCAATAAATATATGACGTGGAGCTGAAACGCCTTGTTTTGATGCTAGGTTCCACGTAAATAACCCATTAATATCTGATGCTTAACATCTGTAGTCGTTGTTAGCCAACTCAGCAATGATTTTCCTCCTTTATCCATAAATGATAGTAATCGTTCTTCTGCGGTGATTGATGGAGTCAACACTGGCATCCACAGTGATAGTTTTGTTAAATTGACTTTACCGGCATCATCATCTACATGTGCTGGATCTAAATTTGCTGGAATCCTCCAAATTGCATCATTGTCGTCACCCTTTTGCACGAGTGCTACTGTGTGCTTTGTTTCATAAAGAACTTTTCGAACCTTTCTGCAGAATCCAAATATATGATGCAGTGGAATCGCGCATGAGAATGATCTAAGCGCTCCTCCCAACATTTACATACGTGTTGCAGCTCCTAGATTGAAATTAGGATCATTGTTTATAATCATATCCTCAACATCAGCATCAGCATTAGCATCATGATTCCTTGGTCGTCTTATAATAAATTGATTTCCTCCAGCGGTATTTTTAACATCCTTTGTAAACATCATAGAAGGGCCTGCAGATCTTGTATAATCATCAGAATATCTCGCTAACCCGATTATTGTTGTAGCCACATCAACATCGCGATCTATCGACTCAATCTCTTTTCCATCGATGAGATATTTTGCACTTTCGAATAACGCCATTATCCCATTATTGGCAAATCCGACTTGAGTAATGTAATTGATTATTCAGCTACCCGACGACGGGAACATATTAAACACCATGCGATGTTACCGAATTCAATTAGAATGATTATAATTGGACCATCTGGAAGCGGCAAGACACAACTACTACTTAATTTGATAACGAGATAGATGAAATGGGACAAGTTGTATTTAGTAGCCCCGAGTGTAGACGATCAACGATGCTATGAAGTGTTAAAGGATGCTAACGAGAGAGCAATATAAATCAACGACGAAGGTATTATTGAATTTATAACCGATATCGAAGAAGCACCGAGCATTGATTATATCGATGGAAGTATTAACAATTTAGTCGTATATGATGATGTGATGTTAGACAATCAAAAGAATCCTGCTAGGATATTTTCCAGAGGCAGACATAAAAACACTGATGTGATATATGTTACTCAACGTTACACTCAAATACCAAAAGTGATCAGAGATAACTGCAATTTATTGTGTGTGTTTAACGGAGTTGACACACATACTCTTAGAAATATTTGGCAAACTTGGTGCGCCGGTGATATGGACCATAATTGATTTAGAAATTTCTTTAGTCACGCTCAGTCAATCCCACACGGATTTGTAACGATACATTTATCAGATCCTCAAACGCGATATCGTATCGGACTTGATAAAATATTCGGTTAACCCATAGCAGCAGAGGGGGCGGAGACAACGACAATGGGGTCTTTGAGGTAACCTCAATTTACCGAATCAACGGCCTCAATTTACCGAATCGACGCTTTTTTTATAATTTTCGATGCTTTTTTTACGCTTTTCGAGGAAGCATTGGTTTGTCAAATAGACCTTTCTATTAAATATTTACGAGAGGAAGCCTCAATTTACCGAATCGACGCCTCTATAGCTTTGTACGATTCGCCCCCCTCTGCTGCTATAGAAGTTTGAGAACCTGATATCTATATGTTATTTAAAGGAGCAGCAGAGAGTGCGAATCGGACAACTTTATAGAAGCGTCTATTTGGCAAACCAAGGCTTCCTCCAAAATCGAAAAAAAGTTTCCTTTGGAGACGCAAAAAATCGTTGTCGCACTCTCTCTGCTGCTATGGGGGTAAAACTCTTTTTACGATGAGAATCCTTTAGGATTTCACAAACAGACTAATTTGTGAAACCTCACCTCGTAAATCAGTTAGATTATTGGACTGGTCAGTGAGTTTGAAATTAATTCTCGTTAATGAATTATTATAACATCGCATATACACTGGATTAGTTGGATCCTCAATTATTAAAAATCCGGGTGGAGCTGTTGGTGCAAATGAGTATAAAATATATCCCTGCTGGGCTTGATTTGATCTTTCGAGATTTATTTGATAACTTCCTTCAGTAACAACTCATACTAAATTCACTGCAATCACCGAAGATATATTGACGTTTTGAGGAGCAATATGCCTACCACCACCATCTGTGTCATTATTATGTTTGAGGATAGTTGTTTGTTGTGGCATTTTCTTCCATGCGGCGAGTATTCGTGGAAAGTATTCATCGTTTTTATAATTTGTTTAATTGATCTACATTATACTTGGGGAGTTTAAATGTTTAAATATTCTCTACGCGTATGTTATATGTTTTTTCAAATTCTGTTCTTGATTTAGGACTTACAGCATTTAAGATTGTTTGAATAATCCATAAATTAAATACTTCCATGTCAGCGATAATTTGATTACATATTTCTATGTATTTGATGATCTCATCTCGCTGGCATTCTTTGGAAGTTTTTCTCGCAATATATTTCTATGTATTTCAAATTGATTATTTATTTTTATAAAGTGTTCATTAATTGTACTTTGAATTGGTTGAAACCATCCACCGCTTGGTTCTTCTATCCGCCCACTAAAGAAATCTAAAACTCCAAAATTTGTATCGTATGATATAACTGCATCATATAATTTTTTATCAGAATTATAGTCGGATTTTTGTGGTTCTGGTGGTATTTGTAAGGATATCCGAGGTGGGATTTCAGGCCAACCCAATATTGTCCTTATATAACTGTAATAGATATCTACGGCATATCAGTGTGAGTTTATCTCAATAGCAGATGATAGTGTTGGTTGATGAACCGTTATAGCGTTTTCGATTCTTTTCCAATAATGGATTTTATTCTGCGTTGTAATTCGTTATTGATTTGTTCAATTTGGTAGGACCCAGATGGTAATGAAACAACATTCCAATCTGGAGTTTCGTCTTGTTTATTCTTACTCACAATCACCAAGGAATTATTCGGTTGCTGATCACCGAATGGTACTGATCTAATATTTGGCCAACTATGGTATACTCTTAGTTTAGTTTGTACTATTTCCTTCACGGGGACCGCAGTAGGGAAATTCACACTGAATTCAGGGTTTGTTGAGTTTATTGATATCATGCTGGTTTTCACCGGTGTGGTATTTTCCACTATTCGTTGAAGTAATTCCGTTGTCGCTATTGACATTGTTATTATACTCATGTTTTATTTTCTAATTTTGACATCGCGGAATCATAAACACGTACCATCGCAGAAAACTCATTATCGGATATTAATGTATCATCGAGGGAGGACGATATCATCGAGAATAATTGTGAGTACGCGGTTGACACAACATGGAACATAACTACGTGGTCTTGTAGTTTGCGCTGTCTGCATGATGATATTGTTTTGTTCTTATTATTGAAATAATCCCCGAGATTGTTGTCGTCGCTGATATACAAATTGGAACAGCTATCGGGGCAATGATTGTCACCGAGGAGAGTATAATACCAGCTCCGGTGATAACATCTGATACCGAGTACACGGTAACGTCAACTGCGGTAATTCTTCGTCGGTACTTTTTTAATTTTTACTTGATACTACTCAGTGAGTGTTTTAAGTTTAGTTTGAAATTCTCTGACCTGATCATAGCGATATTGTTGTGACGTTGCCAATGATGACATTTTATTTATTTTAATAGATTTCAAATTGCTGACGTTAAATTCGCTAGTATTAAATTCGTCCGCGATTTCAATTCAGTTGTTTACTTAAATCCGCTACGAATTCCACATATCATGTTACTGAAACCGTAGCCAAATTATTATCAGTAGATGCTATTGTGAATCGTTCAGTTGTTTCCTTGTTGATGATCGTTGATATCATATTGTTGACCCCAGATGAACTCGTTGATGAAATATTAAATAGAGTCGGCGACATTAGTGTTAATCGATTAATACTTTTGACGGCCGCGGTAATATTTAATATGCTAGTGGATGGTGTCCACGTAAATGATCCGTGTTGGATCGCATACACATTATTTACGATATTTTCGTGAGGGATTTTTATTTTTTCAAGTTTTTCTATCATCCTCGGTAGATCATCCTTGATGACATCGTTGGTCGTTTTAATTTCTTCGCAAACAACTTCTATTCGAGGATTAATTGTGGTTATTTCATTGAGATTCGTGATAATACCAGCGAGATCTGTTTTGATTTCTTCGGGTTTAGCATTTCTACCAAAAAATTTATCGACGGCATCATTGGATTTTTAAAAGTTTTTACGTAACGTAGTAAATTATTCGATATGAGCGTCATAATCGGATCGCAGATTTGACAAATTATCCATGGATGTTTTTATCTCTGTTAATTTTGGTGTGGTCACCTGAGGATTTCCAAAGAAATCCAATAGAGGTTTGTCAATATTGTCAATTATACTTCTTTGTGATTCAGAAAACCGATCGAGTTTAGTGATACGGTCGTCGTATTCATCGCGTAGTTTTGTTAATGGTTCTAAATTGTTAATTCTATCCATAATAGTTGAAATGAGAACACTCGGTTTGAGTTTAACCTCCTTGGAAAACAACGCGATAGTATCTTCTACTGCGTCGCATTGTTTTGTCAAAATATCATCAAGGGAAACATTACTAGTTCTCAATTTACCCTGATGATCTTGAAATACAACTATTTCATTGGGATCAATAATTGCGAGATTTAACATTTAAGATATTTCTTCTTCGATTATTTTGTTTACATCACCGGTTGCAAATATTTCCGCGGTGGGGTTTTTGAGATTTGATAAAGATCTCCCCCAAATATCAATCATGTTATTTTATATAATTTCTCTCTAAAAAGCGATTACTTGTATATTCGTGTACGATTTTATGGGATGGCTTTCCCGATGATAAAAGAGCGTTGAGTATATTTAATACTTCTATGCCGCATATTGGTGGGTCATTCATTTTCTGTGTTTGTAGCGTGGAATACCAGATAGGAATTTTTAAGCGGTTTATATAACGCATAAATTCTTTTGGTTGTTATGGTAATTGATCTCGCATTAAAACACCTCTAAAATTTTTTATCGCTAGTTTTTTTCAGCATCGAGTAAATCAAAATTTGACATGGGAACTATTGTTAGTAAACTGTTCCTATTCCCAGGCCGTTTCCGCTCTACCATGAATACGGAGTTCCTGGTAGTCTTAGACCCTTTCCTGATCGTTTCTTTTATTGTATCTCTATCCGGTAGCTGTCTTTAGTGCCATCCCTGCCGCTCTACCAGCGGCTCCTAGTGCGGCGGCTTTTGCTACCGCTGAGGCCGCTGCCGCAATCAGCATTGGTAACCCAGCGAAAAATGGGAATATACCACCAGATTTATCATGTTCGTAATTGCTGCCGCAGAGCGAGTGACCTGAACACCTTTTTTACCTTTGATAGCATCATTGAAGTGTTTTATCTGACGAGCTGTCAATAACGGTTTATTCTGACCACCAGACATCTGATTGTGCTTCAGCGATATTGTAGTTCCACATTTTTTAGCTGAATCCGATTGCAATTTTTTAATTTGACCAGGAGTGAACGTAACACTAACATGACTATATGGCATTTTATTTAATAATAGATTGATCCAATTGTTACATTACATACTTTCAACTGGTGCATCAACTACTCTCACTCGTCCACCAACACCTTCGAGTAGCATTGATTTGTCACTGAGAATGACATCAACTGCTCTGTAACCACCAGCAGGTGGAGCGGTTACACGAGCTCGACGGATTGTCTGGTTAAGTCAAGATGTTCCAACGAAAAGTAGTAGATGGGATATAGTTTTCTAAAATCAAATTGTGATATTTGCAGATCGGTATCTACATTATTATCGCGTCCCATAAATGACAACAAACGATGATACGCGCGTGCTATTTGGTTTTGTTCGTAATGAAGTAAAATATTCTCGGATGGTTCCTGTTGGCCGTTTATCCTCAACGAGACTTCAGAACCACCCAATTGATCAAATATCATATGGCTGCGTAATTGTGAAACCAATCGCGTTTTATCCTGTAACGCAACAAATATATGCCGTGGCGCAGAAAACCCTTGTTTTGATGCCATGTGCCAAGTAAATATACCATTAACAGTACTATTCATAGTATCAATTGTTGTTATTAGCCATGATAGCAATGATTTGCCGCCTGTATCCATAAATGATAGTAATCTGTTTTCTGCGGTGATTGATGGAGTCATTACTATCATCCACAGTGATAGTTTTGTTATATTTACTTTACGATCAGAGACTAGAGCAGCAGCAGGACTCCTTTCTCGCTAGGTTGCATTATTATCGTCGCCGCCTCGCACGAGTACTACTGTATGCTTCGCTCCATATATAACTTTTCAAAAATTTCTGCAGAATCCAAATATATGATATAGTGGAATCGCGCATGAGAATCATCTACGCTGTCCATGCAACATTGATACGCGTGTTGTAAACCTTAAGTTGTAACGAGTACTAACACCTTTTATAACATCAAAAACACCAGCTGGTCTGTCTTCATGTTCAACAGATTCATCAGCTGTTGGTTGTGGATCGGATGCAGCAGTTCTTGGTGTCCTTACTTTTTATATACTTATTATATTCAGCGTGATCAGTAATCTCCTTAGAGAACATCATGGACGGACCTGCTGATCTAATCATCGGAGTATCTGATCACTATTGTTGTGGCAATATCAACATCATGCTCTATGGATTCACTCTCTCTTCCATCAATCATGTATCTAGCACTGTAAAATAGCGCCATGATACCATTATTGACAAAGCCAACTTTGACATTAAGTGCATATAGTGGAGCATTAGCAATGGAATTATTTGTTACAATTTCTCCTTCTACTTCGATAAACGCTTCAGCGGGTAGAAAGTATTTGCTGGTATTCTGGACTTGAAGTTCGATTCTTGATCGACTATTTGGATGTACTGCATGATAGGAATAATACTGATAATTGAGTATAGAATCATTCTTGGGTACTGTGGCATCCATATCGAACGCTGTATCAGGAGCCGATTTGAAAGTATTATTAGATATTTCTTGATCTAAATCGCGACATCGCTCGCGATTAAAAACCACTTCTCGCTATCATATTTGAAGTGATATTATCCTGGGCGCTGCTCAGTGATGATATTTTTTGATCCACTGTGTCATTTATTATTTTGCTAATACTCGCGGGCATAATTTCCGAAGATGGTAGTTTCTCTAGTGACTTTATCACCGGTGACAAAGTCACCAATGACAAAGTCATTGTTGGTTTCTTTCGTCGCCGAACTAACGCTAGTAGTTTTTCCTTAGCCGCGGAAAATGCTTTCCCAGAAACATCACCAACAGCGCTAATACCCTTATCACGAATAACAGCAAGAGCTTTCATTGATAATTGTTTTGCGATTGGTGCTATTTTTGGAGCCATTCCTGCAAATAACCCTGCAATGGTATTGCCGAGACCATCTCCATAGTACACTCTATAAACTGGCAATCGTGAGTTTACTACATAGACCATGGTTGGTTTGTTGATCACTCCAGAAAGACAATGCAGCTAATGTACAGACAATTCAAATACTTTACTCTTCCACATACCTGCAACTGCATCATTTCAATCATATTGCATTACTTATTTAGCCACGTGTGTGAAGTTCAAAAGTATCAAAATGTTTTAAAAACTAACGTATCGAAATTTTAAGAAACATTCTATTACTGATGAAAAGCACTCCCACTTGTATGTTATCTCCAGTACCAGGAAGGAAACCTAGCGTTAAAATGATAGAAATCCGAATAATAGGATTTTGTAATTCTATTATCGACGGTAAACGGGCTGAACAATCAAGACTTCTCAATCAAATACATGTTTATATGAGAGCAATCCTAAAACTAATAATTATAAATGGACGAATAGGAAAAGAAAGAATCTGTTAACTTTTGCGAGTCCAGTACACCTATATTATATCATATTAAAAATTCAAAAAGGTTAAAAGCGCATGATAATGGAAACATTGAAAAAGATTCAAATAGAAATTTGACAATATATAGGATAATCTATCCTCCAAGGGATCGTTTAACCATTGTTTAAAAAAAAAACGTGAGTATGCAAAATGACTTATTACTGTAGGAATATGTATTTATCATTGATCACATGTATATTTTTCAATCACAGACTAAAAGGTGAACCTGGTCGTTGTGACAATAACATGTGTACATATATCTATATTTTTTGTAACTTCTGGTATATCATTTTATTTAATTTTCATAAGTTTTATTCATTGTTTGAAACAGTATAGAATATCATTTATAAAAAAAGTGTGTGCGTAATTTGTCTCTGTTAAAAACAGAAATCACGTAGGAACAAAGAATAGTTGTTTACGCATGTGTTGGCAATAGTAATAATAGAATTGTAATAATATGCTAAAAATGGCGCCAATGGCGTGGTTTCTCAATAACTGATGGGAATCGTAAGTTTCGAGAAGAATTAAGTGGAGCAGCAGAGAAGGTTTAACGACTAAATCGAAACGTCACCCATTTTTTATTACCAAATCGACTAATGGTGACTAACATCGAAGTCAGTTCAATAACTACACTTAGCTTGACCTAACCCAATGTTGTAGTCGATCCCTCTCTGCTGCTTTCTCCATGTGTTAAATTGTCAATCTGATGATATGAAAAAGATCTTGCACATAGATCAAACAAAATGAATAATTCGGACAAACGATCAATCTGATTTATTTCAACTTTGAGTAATATTCTTCCTCAGTTGGAGGGTTATCTTTCTTAGGTGTCAATACCCCTTCCTGGATCCAACGACGGTAATACGCAATCGAAGTTCTGTATTTATCTTCACCACATTCATTACAAGTCCGATATTGTTCTCGAACGTCAACATTGCATCCAACACAATGTCGAGCACCAGCATGTGGATTTTTTAATAAAATGTATTTATGTTTCTTGCAGTATTCTCCGCGACATTTTTTATTACATTTATCTGTGCATCTGTAGCCATGTACAATTTTTCATATATCAAATAATATCTGTTTAATTTAGTTAGAAGATATCTTCATTTTGTCAATCTGCTGCTTCGAATTAACCAAATATTTGATAGATACCTACACGATATATCTTGTTCTGGGATCATGCAGATTTATTGTTATAAAACCATACGGTGTTGCTTGCGCACGTGAAAAGAAGTTTCTGAAGTTATTTATGTCCATATCCCCTCCACACCAGGTCCTATGAATATTTCCTAGCGTGTGTGTATCAATACCATTAAATACAGCTAAACTATTACAATTATCTCTATTACTTTCGGAATTTGTGTATACCGCTGAGTTAAATAAATAACATCGGTATTTTTATGCCGTCCTCGAGAAAATATTCTTGCCGGATTTGATTGTTTATCTAGCATTAAGTCATCATCCACAACTAAATTATTAATGAATCCATCGAGATCATCGACTGATGGTGCTTCATCAATATCGGTTATAAAATCATTAATATCATCACCGCTCAGCAATCGTGCGTTTTCATTAAATTCCTTAAGTACTTCGAAGCATCTCTGATCATCTACAGATGGTGCAACTAAATACAATTTATTCCCTTTCAACCATCTCATTATCAAGTTAAGTAATAGTTGTGCTTTACCGGATCCAGACGGGCCTATTAATATCATTCTGATCGAAATGGTAACGTTGGATGATGTTTTACCTGTTCTCGTTTTCGTGTCGCTGAAAAATCAATTCATCCATAATATTGTTTACGCTGCCGAGTTAAACCTTCAACTACTGCTTTATCTATGGTTACAACTAAAAATAAAAGAATATCATACAGTGGAAAATGTTCCGTATGTGGCAGAAAGAAATTTTCCTTTTTACAAAAAAAACCAAAAACAACCGGTGGTGACATTGCAACATTAATGTCAAAATTTACAGGAACTCCGTGGGCTAAATATCCCGGAGAAAAACATCTTCCAGCATATAATTACTGCGGTCCTGGCACTCGACTTGATATCAGACTTGATGAACAAGATCAACCAAAATCCGGTGAATATCCGGTAAATGCAATCGATAAAGCGTGTCACGTTCATGATGTAGCTTATAAAAGTAAAAATCTAGAACAGCGACATATCGCAGATGTGAAATTGATCCATGCATTAAATTCCATAAAAGATAAAAATCTTAAGGAAGGATTGGCCAATTAGTAAAATCTGCGATGAAAACCAAATTAGCAATAGGAGCTGGCTAATTGATTATAATGCAATCATATTATTACAGCCCAAAAGGATACTGGAAGGGTAGAGCAGCAATTGATAAACTCGCTAATGCAGCAAATGTCACGCGTTCTACCGCCGCAGCGCGGTTAGCACGACAAGCAGTATGGCAATTTTACCTACCACCGCCTAAACGAATCGAGTACGCACATTCTGATGTTAACGTTCCTAATGAAGTTCATCAGGCTGATATTCTGTTTTTACCTCATAATCATATTCATAGAGTAACATTTAAATACGAATTAACCGTTGTTGATGTTTCAAGTAGATATAAAGAAGCAGAACCACTAGCAACTAAAACAGTTACTGAAGTTGCATCTGCCTTCGAACGAATTTATCGACGAGGACTCGTGTGATGGCCGATTAAATTCAATACAAGTTAACATCACATTATCACGTGTATGACCAAGACTGTTATCTTTTCTATCTACGGTAAATTGTCTAGGATTTTTACTCGAGTATTGCCACAGCATTATACAATTACAGATTGTACAGTGATTTTTCTGTTGTTGTTTCAATGTTATGATAAACTGCACGTCCAGATCGAAGTCGCGTTTATTTTTTTATCACATTTTTTATAGCCATCTAAGTTTTTCTTACAATATCATTGTCCACATTACCAGTGGTTTCTGTCGCATCCACGACAATCCTACGTAGCTGAGATATTTTCCTGACGCGAGACACCGCAAGATAAAATAAATTCGACCACTCGATATGATCTTCCACAATCCAGACAACTGTACCAGAAAGAGTTAATCCTTGAGATGAATGTATTGTCGTTGCGTATCTTAGCGTCCAATCCGATAACGCGCTATCAACAACATTGACATCAACTAAAACAATATCATTCAACACGAGATTTTTCCCTCCGTCTGTCCTGGTATGTCAACGAGAATATTCTGTCGTCGCGTATCTACTGGGCGAATTTTTCTTTATGTAGCAGAAATAATCTTTGTTGAAGTGTGTCACGAACTAGCTTTCTACTTGCAACTATCAGATCCTTTGGTCTCCACGTATCCCAAAAGTCGTTCAAGGAGGTTTCTGAGATTATATTACGCATAACCTCACATTTAATTTTATTCGGTTGTAATGTGATTCAAATTTTAAACTCCCTCAATGTTGAATCAAGTGCCTATGATAGTTAACTATTTCTAGTCAAATTATCTCTTTAGCCATTCATGTTGAGACGGTCCAACAAAGGGTGGTGGTAATTATGCTCGCCACACATTATTACAGCAGTGTTTTTCGTCAACAACCAATTAACAAATAGTTTTAGATTATATAATGATACAGTACATATTTCATCCCAAACTATAACCTTCGTAATACATTTATCTCTCATTCGATCGGGATTCCATGCGTCACCGTTCCATCGGAAAAAGCTGTGATAAGTACATGACCGTGTTCCTCGTTGGGTCATTTCTCGTGCAAGTCTGTGTGTAGGTGTCAAAACGATCATATCTGAACTCTGAAATTGTTCAATCGCACATGTCGTCTTTACTGATCCTCCAGGTCCATTGAGATAAGTCGTTTTGTGTCTAGCTACACGATCATATATTGATAGTGCAGACGATGGTTTTAATATCCGATTATTTCTACGGTAAATATCTTTGATTGGAACATTTGTTGATTCAGAATAATCTAGTATATTCTCTTTTTTTATTCTCCATTCACCCCATGGTGCATTATCGATGATATTTAGTTGGTCTAGCAATCTTGAATAGTTTTTACTGATATAAAACGAATCTTTCTCCCTTTCCTTTCTCTCTCTCTCTCTCTCTCTCTCTCTCTCTCTCTCTCTCTCTCTCTCTCTCTCTCTCTCTCTCTCTCTCTCCTCTTTTTCATATTGTAATTTTCTTTCTCCCTTTCTTGAAATTTCATCTTCTTCAACTCTAATTCCATCTTGAATTTTAATTCTAATTTTTTTATTTTAATGTCAGAGTCTGATGCAGACTTACTGACCGAAATCAAAGCACTTTTTTCCAAAACATTCTTTTCTACCAAATATTGGACCAAAATCTTTTTGATATCTTTTTTCGTTAAAGAAGCCTTGACTTCAGAAAGATCATATTTTCTGGCAAGTTTAATCAACTCATCTTGTTTAAAAAGATCTAATTGCTCCTGAGTAGGATTAAATATAAATATTTCTACTTTAGATGTCATCTTAATACAAGCCTGTCAATCTCACTAAAGATTTTAAAAAATTTAAAAAAAGCTAGGGGAATTCAAATTTAAAACAAAAGTTTTCTGACAAAACATTCTAGCCAAATTCCAATTGATCCCAATCTCGGACGAGCTCCCACTTTCTATGTTACGTGCTTAGGCTCGAATGAACAGTAACATAGAAAGAGTGAAAATAACAAACTTGTAAAAATTTAATAAAAAATTTGTTGAGCACAAATATTTTCCAGAAAAGAAAAATAAATTTACTGTTTTAAGAATCAATTTCAAAATTAATTCAAAAATAATTCAAAATATAATGCACTAGAGAAATTGCAAAAGTCCTGGTAATAAAATGTCCAAATAATTCCAAGTTCGAATCTTAGTGAAGTATCCAAGATGGAAGACGATGTCACGTGATGAAGTCAGTTCTTGGTAATGAAATTCAATGAGCACAATTATTTTCCAGAAAAATCTCAAAATAAATCCTCTTGATCCAAATGAATTAAAATAATTTCCGATACAAGTTAATTTAAAATATCTCCAAAAGACACAACTTAATATTCTAACAGCCCAACTCCTACTAAATAGTTCGCTCCAAAACATAATTTATATACCTGTTTTTACGTAAACAAGGAAGGGGTCAAATGATATTCTATTATGTTTTAGAACAAATTTACGTTCAAAAAATCTCGTACACACCGTATGACCCAACGAAAAATAGAAAGATGTTTATAACAAAGCTCCATAATGTCCCTGGAATCAACCAATCATTGTAGAAGCTTGTTTATAACTCTGAAGCCAGGTCAGAAATGAGGTCAACACCTGGTGTTTATTATTAGAGTACATGTCATCCCACTTTCTAAAATATATCTCCCAAGAATGAATCTTAAACTTAAAATGTCAAATATGAATCTGACAAACAAACAATTAAAATAAAAAATAAATGACCCAAATCAAAAACACGTAACAGTAATGTTAATCGCCACGGTTATCTTGAGTTCAGTTTGAATGAAATAAATAAAATAAGAAAATATCACTGTCATAGGCTCGTCTTTGCGTGTTTCCGTGGGGTGATCGAAGATGGTTTTGTCATTGACCATATCAATTCAGATAAGAAAAACAATTCCCTGGATAATATGAGAGCTATCACGCAGAGTCAGAATTACATATATGGTAATACAGGTAGATGTAAAACAATAGGAAAACGGATGATAAAATCTGTAAATACAGTGACTGACGAAGAAATAATATTCCCATTAATAATTGCAGCTGGTAAATATTTTAATATAAACCCACGTTCGGTTCATCACGTCGCAGAAAATATATATAAATCTGCTCTCTCTAAAAAATATAAACAAAACATTACATTTCAATACTGTCGAAGCGAGAGACTGTCTCTCTTTAGTTATGTTGCTTATATTACTTTACTATTTATTTAATATCTTAATGTTTTGGGAATATTTTCAGTAAAATATTATATGATGTTCAGTATTACAAAAAGGTGCCATCTCTCTCAGTTTATATACTACTGAATTGTAAATGAACTGAAAAATGGGAGATAACTCCATATTACTTTTTCTCCGTTGATCGTAACCTATTTTGTCGCTGTATTTAACCAATGAACCAGCTACGTCCTAATTAATATCAGTGAATTAACATAATCAGATAACAGTTTCAAATTAGTAGAAGAAATTTATTGTGTCTTGCTTACAAACAGAACCGAAGCAGAAATAACATCACATGCAAAAGGTTATTGTTACATGTACTCGGGCCTGAATTTATCTGAAAACCCACGTTATGTATGTAAAAATATATAATTATAATGTCTGTAAAATAGAATCGTGTGTTGATTGTCTATTCTATACAGATAGCTATATTTTATATTTAATCAGGACCTCGAAATTTAAAAAAAATAAAAAAAAATCGAAATCAAAATTCAAAAATTGAAATATTAAGCAGCAGAGAGGGTGAATCCTACAACGTTTTGAGACAAAATTTGATTGAAATCTTAAAACGAGCCGTCCTATAATCTCATTTTAACCAAAAAGAGGGCGAATCCTACAACGTTTTCAGACAAAATTTTGATTGAAATCTTAAAACGAGCCTTCCTACGATCTCATTTTAACCCCAAAAAATGTCTCAGGGGCTAACCCTACAACGTTTTCAGACAAAAAATTTATTGAAATCTTAACGAGCCTTCCTACGAAATCTCATTTTAACTAAAAAATTGAAAACGGAGACTTTTACGATTTTTTAATCAATTTTGGTCGCAACTTGTTGTCATCGCCCTCTCTGCTGCTATGGGTTAACAAAAAATAAGAAATGATTTTAACCGAATCTTTGATCCAGTCCGATACGATATCGCGTCCGAGGATCATGCAAATTTATTGTTGCGAATCCGTGCGGAGTCGACTGAGCATGACTAAAGAAATCTCGAAATTGATTGAAGTTCATATCAGAGCACCATGTCTGCCAAATATTTCTAAGAGTATGAGTATCAACTCCGTTGAATACAGCAAGAATATTGCCGTTATCTCTGATGACTTTTGGAACCTGAGTATAGCGTTGAGTGACATATATCACGTCAGTGTTTTTATGCCTGCCTCTGGAAAAGATCCTAGCAGGATTTTTTTTGTTTATCCAAGATTATATCGTCGTATACGACTAAATTGTTAATATCTCCATCAATATCATCAATACTCGGTGCTTCAATGGCGTTCTCACCCTTAACTTCTGATGCATTCTCGTTAAAATCCTTTAACACTTCATAACATCGTTGATCATCTACGCTAGGGGCAATTAAATACAACTTATCCCATTTCATCCATCTCATTATTAAATTGAGCAACAATTGCGTTTTACCGGATCCAGATGGCCCGATTATAATCATCCGGATAGAGTTTGGTAGCGCTGCATGATGCTTAATTGGTTCTCTTGTTTTAGTCGCCGAAAAATCAATTATATCCATATCTCTATACATAAATTATGGATCTATATTGTGTGAAGTGTAAAACGCGTACTAGCACAAATGATGTGACGACGGTTACAACTAAAAATAACAGATCAGCACTTACTGGTAGATGTGCAACATGTGGTACAAAAAAATTTAGATTTGTTTCTTCAAAATCAAAGATTTTACAATTCGGAGATGTTTTAAAAAAAAAACGAGGAGGTGATATCGCAGCCAAATTGGCAAAGCTCCCTGGAACCCCATGGGCAAAGTACCCCGGAGAAAAGCACTTTCCATGATATAGCTACTGTGGACCGGGAACCAGACTTGATATCAGACTCAATAATCAAAATCAACCCAACCCCGGTGAAGAACCAATAAACGCCATTGATAAGGCCTGTCACCTTCATGATGTTGCTTATAAAAGCAGCAATCTGCAACACAGGCATCTAGCAGATGTGAAATTAATTCATGCGTTAAATGCTAATCCTGATAAATCCTTCAAAGAAAAATTGGCTTCCTTTTTGATAAAATCGGCTATGAAAAGTAAATTGATGTTAGGTGCCGGTAATTAATAATATGGAATCAATTTATTATTCCCCAAGAGGATACTGGAGGGGTAAATCAGCAGTCCATAAACTCGCTAGCGCTGCAAAAGTGAAAAAAACCACTGCGGCTAATTGGTTATCCAAACAGGCACTATGGCAAATTTATCTACCACCGCCTAAACAAATTCAATTATCGCATTTTGATGTGACCTTTCCTAATGAAGTTCATCAGGCTGATATATTATTTCTGCCACATGATCGTGGTTACAAATACGCTTTAACCGTAGTTGATATTGCAAGTCGATACAAAGAAGCAGAACCGTTAAAAACAAAATCAGCCACTGAAGTCGCTTCTGCATTTGAAAGGATTTATCGACGAGGTCCTCTGCACTGGCCAAATCTATTGCAGGTTGATCCTGACAAGGAATTTCAGGGTGCAGTGTTATCTACAATGAAAAATCATAATGTCACCATACGACGAGGGCATACTGCGCTACATCGCGATCAGGCCATTGTAGAACGATTTAATCGGACGATTGCTGAGCGGTTATTTGGATATCAATACGCAAAAGAATTCATTCAAGAAAAGCGATCCCGTGAATGGGTCAAAAGGTTACCAGCTGTGATTACTGCACTGAATAATGAGATTACTAGAACAATCAACATGAAACCTAGCAACGCTATTAAAAAGAAGTCTATACCCGTACAACCACAAAAAGATTTCAAAGAACCAATTCTTGGTAGTAATGTCACTGTTAGGTATTTATATGAACCAGGAGAGCTTGAAGGGGGTAGAAAAAGGGCTACTGATTCTATTTGGAGTGTTACTGCACACAAGATATCTAGTATAACACGATCTACGGGTAGACCTCCAGTCTATAAACTGGATTCAACTGCCCCTCAGCGGGGTTTTACTCGACAACAACTACAGGTAATTCCCGAGGATACTCAATTGCCACCGCATTGTCTTAACTAGCGCCGTTGCGTCTATTGCACTCAAGATAAGTCAACATCACATTGTTTCTGACATGACCGAGATTGTTATTTTTTCTGTCTACGGTGAATTGGCGAGGATCCTTATCCGAATACTGCCAACGCATTATACAATTGCAACTCGCGCAGTGATTATTCTGTTGTTTCTTCAAAGTGATTATTAATTCAGCATCAATATCAAATTCTCGTTGTTTTTTTTTTGTCCTGTTGTTTGTAACCGGAGAGTTTTTTATCAATAATTTTAACATCAATATCATTTATTGTGGTGTCATTATCATCGAAAACAATTCTTCGAAGTTGATTTATTTTTCGTACTCTGGATACTGCGAGATAGACTAAATTCGACCATTCGATGCGATTATCCACCATCCAAACAATTGTATCCGATATAGTCAATCCCTGTGAAGAGTGTATTGTTGCTGCGTATCCTAGCGTCCACGGGGATTTATTAGCACGCAATGCATTTTCGACGACGCTGATATCAACCAGCACAATATCATTTAATACGAGAATTTGTTTTTCACTCTGTCCTGGAATATCAACTTCAATGTTCTGTTTTCGTGTATCCGATGGCCTATAACAAAGGGGTACTGGAAGCGTTGCAAACTTTTCTTTATGCAATTCAAATAACTTCATCTGAAGTGTGTCCCTGACTATTTTTCTACTTGCAATTATCAAATCATTTGGTCTCCATGTTTCCCAGAAATCATTCATTGGAGTTTCTGAAATCACTTCACGCGCTATTTCGCATTGGATTCTATCCGGTTGTAATCTAATTAGCGCTTTGAATTCTCGTAATCGTTCATCAATTGATCTATAATCAGTGGTAATTTCTTCATAATAGTCTACAAAACCCCTTAGCCATTCATGTGGAGATGCACCGACAAATGGTGGTGGTTGGCCGTGATCACCGCACATGACGACTTTTGTGTTTTTGTTTAACAACCACTCGAGAAATGTTTGTAATACATCTAATGACACTGTGCATATTTCATCCCAAATGATGATTTCAGGAATGAATTTATCACCCATACGCTCAGGAGTCCATTTGTCACCCTTCCATCGAAAGAAACTATGGTAAGTATAGGCATTTACCCCGCGCTGTATCATCTCTCTGGCGAGTCTGTGAGTCGGTGTTAGCACAATCATGGTTGACCGACGAAATAATTCAATTGCACGAGTTGTCTTTCCTGACCCACCACAACCGTTTAAATAAACTGTCTTGTATCTACATACTGGATCAGATACCGGTGGTGCATTAGAAAATTCTGATTGAATTTCAATACGGTTACAACAAAGATATTTATCATCCATGGCAACGTCTGCGGATTCACAATACTCATGTAGCATCTCCTTTTTAAATCGCCAACGCCCCCAATTTTCTTCGGGATCTGTGAATTTAGCTACAGCTGATTTGTATTTATTGTGTATATACATCGAATCAGTGGCCACTCTAACCGCGGTATTAGGAAATCTATTTATCATCGAAAATAGATTAATACAAGCATAGGCTAGCATTGAACTTCTCAAATGTGTATACTGGGAATTATATCCATCACAGTAGGTAACAACCGTACCTAATTTCTCACCATTGGATAGAAAAGCATCCTTACGGGATACAAGTTTTCCCTGTTTCATTAAATCCGTTACAATAAAATCGTATTCAGCGATATCTATGATCAACCGCGAAGAATATTTTGCATTGTCGTATCGTCCACCCTGGGTAAATTTACCGATTATTCTTCGTCCAAAATCTTTTGCTTGTTCTTTTTTAATTTCAAATAACTTCTTAGACCGATTCATGATTTGTTCTTCATTGAAATCAGGGAATTGTTTTCGCTGTTCGCTGATTATTCTATCTAGATCGGGTTGTGGTAGCCAAACTTCTTTCTGAGCTCGATAGCATATAATAGCCTCGGAAACAATCAACGATATTAGCATACCACAATCAATCATATATCTCAATAGCACTATTGGCATCCAGGCCTTTTCAGATAGGTGTCCACCGAGCCAAACATAACTACACGGATGTAATCCTGACGCTAATTCGAATGATATCACACGAGCGAATCCGGTTAAATCAAAATCAGGCAATGGTCCATTAATCGAAACACGAGTCATTTCATGCGTGGGGTGTCCAAATCGTTTGAAGTACTCAGCACATTCCCCATATCCGAGAAAACTTCCGGGATAACACGCGGATATATCAATTGAAATCATACCATCACGTGAGTATTTCGTATTCCACAGTCCTCCATGACCAAATCGACGCAACTCAATTTAACATCCTCAAGAAAATCACTTCGTGTTGGACGCCATGAGTTTTTTTCTCTTGCGAAGTGAGCTACCACTGATGGAATAGTAAAACTATCCGTGAGTAGTTTTTCATGGAAACTCTCCGGTGAAAAATCACTAGCGATTTTTCTTATTCTGTTATCTAATTCTTCAACGCGATATAATTCACCATTTGGTCTTACAAATTGATCGAATCCTATTTCGGGATCTTCATCACTTCTAAGTAACCACACTGACACAGGATCATCTTTACACAACGCATGAATAGCATCGAATAATTTCTCTTCATAGAAAACATCCCCGACGAACTCCTTAGGGATATATTTCACGGTTCGTTCTCGTGGAAATACTGTTACCGCAGGTATCCACGCGTGTTTGTTATGATCAATAATCTGTATTGGCGCTCCATTTTTGTTATATTTCGGTTCGTATAAAACCTCTCCGGTTATCGTCATAACGGTTATTGGAAATCTTAATGATGTTTCTAATTTAGCTATATCAGAAATCTTTGCACCGTGTTGTTTCACTGTCAGTTCCCATTCGGTTATTTTCCTACGTCGCAGATCAGTTAGTTTATTTCCCCGGGACGCATTTGTGAAATGTTCTATTATTCGTTCTGCTACACAATTAAGCCTTGACGAATATTTCATAGGAGCTAGTTTTGCGATATCGGGTTTATCATTTAACGGATATATCCCATAAACCATTGCTGTTACGTGATAAGATCTTTCGTAGTATGGCTTATCGATTCCGGTTAGAATTCCTGGTTTGGAATCTCTACTCACAATGACAGCTTTTTTATTCTTGAGAATTGGTTCAAATTTATCCCTAATAATCCATTTGCCATCGACTTCGATAATGAATTTTATTCGGAAAAAATACTTTTTTTCCCCAACACGTGAAATTATCACTGCTGCTTTTTCATCAGTCATGGTAGCATCAACAACACCATCAATTCGAAATGTTGACCAACAATAATATGCTCCATCACGCTTGAATTCATTAAAACAGTCTCTGATTTTACTAATCATGGCTTTATCAAGAATTGTATTCTTTGGTGTATTAGAAACTATATCGAGATTGAATTGAGCATCTTTCCAGGGTAATCTCTTGGACGTTTTTTTTGGTTTATCGAGATTAAATTTAGGATTAATTTTTAATAATCTCTTAAACTCTTTCATGTTTCCGTCTATTAAACGTTTTTTTGGTTTATCGAGATTAAATTTAGGATTAATTTTGTTACGTTTTTTGGGTTTATCGAGATTAAATTTAGGATTAATCTTCAATAATCTCTTAAACTCTTTCATGTTTCCGTCTATTGGACGTTTTTTTGGTTTATCGAGATTAAATTTAGGATTAATTTTCAATAATCTTTTAAACTCCTTATCAGCATTGAATTCAGCATTTTTCGAAGGCGTTCTCCTTAATTCCCTCATGCTATAATTAAAACAAGCATTTAAATGAAGAATTTATATATAATGAATCAATGCAAGTGGCTTATGATTGGATCAGTAACCCCGTGTAACAAATCATTCAGAAATGAGTTTTGTGGGTATCATATGCAAAGCTTTCGACGTGGAAGAATTGGCCCGTTACCCTGCATACGATGTGGGGTTGGGGTTAGGGGAAAATCTCAGTTGTGTTTGAATTGCGGTGGAAAGCGATACAGGGAGTTGAAGCGTTATTATGATAAAAGAATAAAAAATGGACAATCAATCAGAAATTATGACCCTGAAAAAGTCCCTGACACTGACAACGTCCCTGACAAAATCATAAGAACTCCTCAAGACTACATCGAAAGATTCATCATTAAACCAAACAATGAATTAGACGAAAAATAGTATTATGTATACGAATGAACCAAGAATTCAGACACCATCCCTTGATTACAAATTATGAAGCATCCAGTGATGGTGTTGTAAGGCACTGTAGACTGAAGAAACCAGTTGGTGCTGACAATGGTATGGGGTATTTGGTGTTCACTGTTGGGAAGAAAACTTATCTCAATCATCGTTTCGCATTTGAATGTTTTTATGGATTGATCGAGGATGATTCTGTCATTGATCACAAGGATTCTAATCCGAAAAACAATTCTTTATCAAATCTGCAGGCTGTTACTCAAAGTGAGAATACCAAACGAGAAAAGACTGGAAAATGCAAAACGGTTGGGAAGAGACCTGTGAAATCTTTGAATACGATAACTAACGAAGAAAAAATATTTAAATCAATAACCAGCGCCGGTAGGCATTTCGATATTTGTTCACCCTCAGTACGATTTGTTGCAGAGGGGATTTATCGATCGGCTTTTTCCAAAAGGACGGGACAAAAAGTTCAATTTAGTTATGTCTAATGCGTCATATTTTTCATTTAGAAATATATCATTATTATAGAATAATGAATTCTGAAAACATGAATAGCATTTTATCCGAGATTTCAAAATTGAAAAGTTGGGATATTGAACTATCAGATGGGTTAAATCCTGATCAAATCATGTCTGATTTTCAGGATATAGAATACGGAGTTAACAACAATAAATATATGCTACAAAAGAAGTATGCGCTCATCAAGAGAATTCAGAATTCTATTCGGGACTCTCTCGCATTTTCCAGTGACGTAAGTGTGTTCGCTCTGTTGTATACCATCGTAGAACGAATACGAAAAGAATTGGGGTACGAATACGAATTGAAAAAGGAGGTTAATTCTAAAATTAGAAACCTACGGGCGTTAATTCAAGAAAATGAACAATTTTGATTGACCATTTATCATTATTTGATTGTGACTGACCCTCAAAGAGATTTTCATTTTTTTTTTTTAGCATTTTTTGATTAAAAATGTCTAAATCAGTGAATGAAAAATATTTCACACACACTGAATAAAAAATCGATAGACCGTTAATGGATGATCAAATGACAATGAGGAAAGTGACAGTATTATTATTTTATATACAATTTGGACACTTTCCTCATCGATGATAACGCCCTTAAAACGCTTCCATGATCGTGTTAAAAATCATCCGACATGTAACAAAAGTGAGGAAAGTGACAGTATTATTATTTTATATACAATTTGGACACTTTCCTCATACCTGATAACACCCTCAGAATATCAAAATAAGACTTCCATGATCGTGTTAAAAATCATCCGACATGTCATTGATGGGAAAAGTGTGGTATTAATTGTTTTGCAATTGAAACATTGTTTCTGATTTCAAATAATGGTCAATGAAGCATTAACAACCCGATTGGCTCGTGAACGATTATATGCAATTAAGAGATTTGTACCAATTCGTGACTCTGTACGGAATAAACTGCAACAACGACAGTCTTCAGACTGATTTTGCTGCGGGATCTGAAGAATTGTTTAAACCAGTAACCACAGCAACGAAGGAGATAGAGCGTGCTATACTGGGAGATGATCCTGACGGTAAAAGAAAAGAAGAGGGTCTTATTCCTGTGTTAGAAAAAATAGCAAAAAGAACTAAACAAACAAAAAAATCCTTGCAATCACTTCCTCAGGATATATCAACCGCTTCGAAACGAAAATTTAAAGGATTTCAGGAAGAACTAGTTAGTGGACTACCTAAATCAATTATATTTACCGAGAGCGCTAAACAACAAATTCTCAACGAGGATATAGACAATTTAGGTGAATTCGCTGCTAACAGCTATGATTCACAAGAGAAGTTTTTCACGAACAATTATTCGGATTATAGAATGTCACATAATGAATGGGCTGATATAGTGTATGAAATAAATACTGGGGGTTTAGATAGAAGGATCAAGGAATACAGAGACTTCAAGAGAAAATTTCAACTCCAAATAAGACAGCCATACGATGAGAAGAAATTTCTGGGGAGTGGTCTAGTTGGAAACGCTAGCATTTCATGTCCTGGTAGTGTTCTCAGTGATATATCACGATTAGAGGTTCTTGTAGGAGGGTTCCGAGCTGGAAATAACTCACCGGAAATAATTAATGAAGCAGCTGATATCTGTAGACGATTATTTCAGGATGGTATCATGGATATCAGCACATATCGAGATTTCATTGGCGAGTTAGTGGAAAGTGGGTATCATAGTGACTGAATTGAAAAATCTGATGACGAAGTCATTCGATTAGATAAATAACAATTGAAAAATTGTTTCTGATTTCAAATAATGATCATACACTACAATCATGATAAACCAACCCCCGTCTACGTAGTTAATTCACGGTTTCCTGTTTATAGAGCATACTACGGAGATGGTTTAGGTAATACCATTGCAGGGTTATTTGCGAGAATGGCTCCAAAAGTGATGCCGTTGGCTAAACAATTAGGAATGAAAGCAATTGATGTTATTCGTGATAAGGGTATTGGTGCTGTTGGAGATCTTGCTTTAAAAGCGTTTTCAACTGCGAAGAATAAATTAACATCATTAGTGAAATCACGGATGAAATCCAAAGGATTTTCAAAACCGTTACCGTCTACAGCGGAAATGCCTGCAAGTGTTAGTAGAATTATAAATAACGCAGTAGATGAAAAATTAGCGTCGATGGTTTTAACCCCCGACCAAAGCAATATTGCAAATATGATAGCAGGAAGTGGATTTAAAAAACTACGACGATGAAAATGGAAAATCGCGATTTAGACTCTGATAAATAGAATAAAATGTTCAAAAAGTCACATGATCCAGCATTTGATATAGACGCCCCAGTTGGCAAGGATGATTCTGTACGCGATATCATGCAATAGACCCAAATAGTCGAGCAAGAATCGATCTTCAAGTCCATGATACCAGTAAATACTTTTTGCCTTGTGAAGCGTTTATTGAAATCGAAGGAGAAATTGTAACAGCTGCTGATACTCCTGCTGTACCAGCACTGTATCCAGCTGGTACTCAAGTCGGTTTTGTCAATAATGGTATCATGGCGTTATTTGAGAGTGCAAAATATCTCATTGATGGAAAAGAAATTGAGGCGATAGATCGTGATGTTGATGTGGCTACAACAATAATAGGGCTAGCAAGATATTCCGATGATTATACAAGATCAGCAGGACCCTCTATGATGTTTACAAAAGATGTTACAAATACCGCTGGAGGAAATCAATTTGTTGTAACACGACCAAAGAATAATGCTGGCACCGCTAATATTGATGCCGAGGATATGATTATAAACAAAGATCCTAATTTCAATCTAGGGGCTACAACACGTATTTCAATGTTGCAAGGAGCGCGTAAATCATTTTCATGCGCGATTCCACTTCATCATATATTTGGATTCTGTAGAAACGTCCGAAAAGTTATTTATGGAGCGAAGCATACAGTATCGCTTGTACGAAAGAGTGATGATAGTGACGCAATCTGGAGGATTCCAGCAGACAATGCAAATCCAAATGCTGATGCCGGTAAAGTCAATTTAACAAAAATATCATTGTGGATGCCAGTGTTGACTCCAGCAATCACCGCAGAAGAACGATTACTATCATTTATGGACCAAGGAGGAAAGTCGTTGTTGAGTTGGCTAACCGTGAGTACAGATGTGAAGCAATCAAATCTGAACGGGTTATTCACGTGGAATCTAGCATCAAAACAAGGCGTTTCTGCGCCACGTCATATATTTATTGCGTTACAGGATAACACACGAGTTGGCGATCAACGTTTCAGTCATATGATATTTGATCAATTAGGTGTGAAAGACGTCTCACTGAGAATAAACGGCCAACAGGAACCATCCGAGGATATACAACTTAATTACACAGAAAATCATATTGCACGAGTTTATCATCGTCTGTTGTCATTTATGGCACGTGATCAAAATGTGGATACTGGTTTGCAAATATCACAATATGATTTTAAAAATCTGTATCCAATATATTACTTCTCACTGGAACATCTCGATTTGATGAGACAATCTGTTGTTGATATACATTTTAGAGCTAATGTGACTCGTGGTGCTATTGCTGATTATAGAGCGGTTGCTGTCATTCTCAGCGACAAATCAATGCTACTTGAAGGTGTTGGAGGAAGAATGAGAGTGGTAGATGCACCAGTGGAAAACATGTAATTGAAATTGTAAACGATTTAGAATCAATCAATTATTTATAATGTCATATAGTAATATTAGTGTTGCGTTAACTCCCGGTCAATTAAAAAAATTGCAATCGGAATCAGCTAAAAAATGTGGAACCACAATCACGTTGAAACCCAACCAAATGACTGGTGGTGCAAATAAACTATCGCTGACAACTCGTCAGGTGAAACATTTCAATGATGCACTAGTAGCAAAAAGGGTGTTCAGATTACTCTTTCTGCGGCTGCTATCAAAAATATGATTAAAACAGGCGGTATATTCCCGTTGTTAGCTGCGATACCAGCATTGATTGCAGCAGCAGCCCCAGCGGTGGCTAAAGCGGCAGCGTTAGGAGCCGTTGGTACTGCAGCAGGAATGGCACTAAAGAAGGCAACTGGGAAAGGATATAAAAAAAGGGAAAGGGTCTAAGACTACCAGGAACCCCGTATTCGTGGTACAGCGGAAAGGGTCTAAGACTAGGACCGGTTTATTAATTGGAGAGTCTATGACTCAGGAACCTATGGTTCCCATGTCCAATTTTGATTTACTCGATGCTGCTAAAAAACTCGCGATTAAAAACTTCAGAGGTGTCTTTATGAAAGATCAATTACCACATCAACCAAACAGCGTTGAAACCGGAATCATTAATTTAGATAACAGCACCGGACCCGGAACTCACTGGGTTGCATACGCTATTGATCCAAAGTGGGATTGTCTATTTTGATTCATATGGATTAGCCCCACCAAAAGAGTTTATGCGTTATATAAAAACCCTTCCAATGAAGACTTGGTATTCTACGCTACCAACACAACAAATGAATGACCCACCAATATGTGGCAGCGAAGTATTAAATGTCCTTAACGCTATTTCTAACTCCTTGAGTAACCCAAGCGGAAAACCACCACATGTTGTCGTGAATGAATACACTAGTAATCGCTGGAGAAAATCGAAGATTTTTCAACGAAGTCGTCAAAAACGATTTTAGAGAGAGAAAGAGTTTTACAATAACATGATTGATATTTGGGGGAGATCTTTGAAACCCAAACCCGATGACACTGCAACCGGTGATGTAAAAAAACTAATCAAAGATGAAATCGCTGAGACGTTAAATTAAGTAAATGTTGACCCGAACGAAATAGTTGTATTTCAGGACAAACAGGGTAAATTGAAATCCAGTGATGTGTCATTGAATGACATTTTGATACGGCAGCGCGACGCCGCTGAAAACTCTATTGCGCTATATTCCAACGGTGGACAGCTTAAACCAGGCGCACTTGTGTCTACGATCACCGACGCGATTGACGCCCACAAACATGATCTGGAGGATTATATACGAGGTTATAGTACTTTTCGCAAAAATGTCGTACATAAATTCTTTGGAACCCCGCTTGTGGTTGGCATGACTCTCGCTGAAATTAAAAACTATCTATCGCTATTCTTTTTTAACAAGGACGCGGGAAGGATGATGAATGAAAATGAAATCAAGGCAAATTATCTCGAGATTTCTAAACTAATAGAAGATCAAAAACCCACTAACGACGTCATTGTTAAGTTTTTTGGAACCCCGCTTGTGGCAGGCATGACTCTCGCTGAAATCAGTGAGTTTATCGGCAAGCACACTCACAATGCCTACATCGCTAATAATTTCTTTGGTATCCCGGCTACATCTACAATAACTCTCAAAGATATTAAAATGTTTATGGTGAGACAAACAACACTTAATACCATCGTGGATAGATTTTTGGGGAGAACACCTGCTTCTGAAACCACATCGTTGACAGGTCCAACCCTCGCTGAAGTTAAAAAAGCTATTGACGAACAAAAATCCACCAATGAAAAAGTTAACAATTTCTTTGATGGTCCTGAAGGTCATGATACCACTACGACATATTTTGACCTTGCTAGTGATTATAAACTCCGAGTAGATATGGACTTTAGTTTATTTTTGATTTCATTTTTTAAACGCCGCGATAAAACGTCGATGAAATATACTGAAATCAATAAAACCTATTCTGACGTCATTGACGATATTTCTAAACTAAAGGGGAATTTTGAGCGGGTACAAAAACCAGTCAATGACATTGTTGATAAGTTCTTTGGAATTCAACACAACGCGGGTATGTCTCTCGTTGAAATTATCGCGGCTATCGATAAAGTAAAAACTCCACATAGTGTAAGCGTCAATAACATCGTGTACACGGTTGATAGTGGGACTTTTGATTGGATCCGAGGAAACAGAAATTATCTTTATGTTGGCAACAGACATACTGGTGCACCAGGTTGCTACCGACTTACAATAATACATCACCGTAAATTTGATTTGGAATTCAGCAACACAGGTATCAGAGGTGTTAACACGCTGACATATATATTAGATAAAATACCAAAACCTCCACCCTCTATACCAATCCCATTTCCGATTGTTATAACCAATTCCGACGAGTCTGTGATTAGGGAGCCACTACCCTGGATAATAGAATTTGTATCCGGTGTCCCCTCATCCGATCCTAAAACCACTTCGTTAATAGGATAATTGAAAGGAAAATCCTTTGGATTTCACAATTGAAAACGCTAGCGTTTTAAAAATAACAATGATTTCATCAACTCAATGTCGCTATGATCAGGTCAGAGAATTTCAAAATAGACTCAAAACCCTCGCCGAGGAGTATCAAATAAAAATAAAAAAATACCGACGAAGAATCACCGCAATTGATATTACTATGTACTCGGTGTCAAGCGTTCTCGCTGGCGCCGGAATAATACTTGCATCGGTTACAATGATTGCCCCGGTCGTAGTTCCAATTTGCATTTCTGCGGTGGCTACAATCGGGGGTATATCAACCTGGATAGCAAAAAAGATATCATCATGCAGCCAGAGTAAACTGCAGAATTACTTACTTCAATTTCATATTGCATCAACCGCATATTCGCAGTTATCCCTGATGATATCGTCGTCACTCGATAATACAATTATATCAGATAGTGAATTCTCAGCGATGGTCAGTATTTTTGATTCAGCGATATCAAAATTAGAGCAACAACATGAATATAATAACAATGACAACACCGATGGAATCAGAAAACACGAACCCAAAAACAAACCCAAAAACCAAAATGATCTCAATAATCTCAACCATACCAGATTGTGAGTTCTCAGTGATGGTCAGTATTTATGATTCCGCGGTGTCAAAATTAGAAATACAACATGAGTATAATAACAATGACGACACCGATGGAATTACTTCAACAAATAGTGGAGAACACGAAACCAGTACAAACAAGCATGATATCAATAACATCAACGGAACCCGAGTTTAGTGTGAATTTCCCTAGCCCAGTCCCCCTGAAGGAGATAGTGCTAGCAAAACTACGAGTGTATCACAGTTGGCCTAATATCAGATCAAAATCATTTGGTGGTCAACAACCGAATAATTCACTGGTATTTGCAAATAAGAATAAACCCGACGGAACCCCAGACTGGAACGTCGTTTCGATACCAACCGGATCATACCAAATCGAACAAATCAATAATGAATTCGCGCGTAGAATAAAATCGATTACTGGAACAGAATCGAAAATCGCTATAACAGTTCATGAGCCGACGCTATCATCCGCAATTGAGATAAACACAGAAGGATACGTCGTAGATATCTATCAGAGTTCTATTAGAACCGTACTGGGATGGCCTGAAAAACCACCGGAAAAATCCACCACCGACTTAACCACGGATGTACAATCATATCATGAAATCAATCCCAGTTATCGAGATAATTTATCTGATATAAGAAAAGGAAGAATCGGCGATAGATTTATATTCACCAACAAAGACACATTGCAATGGGATTTTATCATTAAAAGAACAACCGACTCATCTGTTACTATTTCATTTACGCTAACTGACGTCCGTGGTTATTTTAATGAAATTAAACAATTATATGAAACACAACTAGAACAACTACGGAAAACAAAATCGCAAAAACACGTTGAAATAATAAATCAACTCATATCGGACATGGAATATATCTATGAACTAATTATTCAAACAATAATTAATGACAACAGCGACAATAAACAACGATTCCTAACCGATTACAATATCACAGAAGACAATCTGCGTAATTTCAAGTTTCCGAAATACAACGCTGATGAATTAGCAAGAATTGTTAAAACCGATATCAAAGCGCTACAAAAATCAGATTCAACTGTCCTCCTCAAACATAATAATGATCCAGATGGTGGTGGTAGGCATATCGCTCCGTTCAACGTGAATATTTCAACGGTGATTGCGCTTAATTTAGTATGTGATGTAATTGAAGGAAGCTATCAGATTAATCTAGAGCAATCAAATCAAGCTCAGCAGGGATATATTCTTTATTCGTTTGCACCAATAGCTCCTCCAGGATTCCTAATTATTGAAAACCCAATTAATCCTGTCTACATGCGATGCCATAATAATTCATTAACCAGAATTAATTTCAAACTCACCGACCAGTCAAATAATCTGATTGATTTACAAGAAGAGGTGTTAGCGATTAGTTTGTTTGTGAAATCATAAATGATTTTCATCCTAAGGACTGGATCAAATATTCGGTTAAAATCATTTCTTATTTTTTGTTAACCTGTAGCAGCAGAGAGGGTGGATGACAACAAGTTGCGACCAAAATTAATTAAAAAATCGTAAAAGTCTCCGTTTTCATTTTTTTAGTTAAAATGAGATTTCGTAGGGAAGGCTCGTTAAAATTTCAATCAATTTTTTGTCTAAAAACGTTGTAGGGTTCGCCCCTGAGACATTTTTTTTGGTTAAAATGAGATCGTAGGAAGGCTCGTTTTAAGATTTCAATCAAAATTTTGTCTGAAAACGTTGTAGGATTCGCCCTCTTTTTGGTTAAAATGAGATTATAGGACGGCTCGTTTTAAGATTTCAATCAAATTTTGTCTCAAAACGTTGTAGGATTCACCCTCTCTGCTGCTTATTAAAAACAAATTGAATTTTTAAAATTGAAAAAATCAGATTATGTACACACATCTCACCATGAATCGAATCATTGAAAAACGTACTTCGTCAGGACCTCGAAATTTGAAAAAATCGAAAATTCGAAATCGAAATTCACAAATCGAAAATGTCAAAAAATTGAATTTCACAAGATTAAAAATATCAGATTATGTACACACATCTCACCATGAATTGAATCATGGTGGGATATCATTTTACTCACCCCGAGTTTGATATCCGGGGGTGGCGGGGGTGGGTTTTCATAATCTGTAGAGAGGTTATTATATTACGTAATTCGTATTATATTAATGTTGTGTTTTTCTTGTTGTGCTGTCTTCAATTAAGAGTTTATGTTCCATGTACCTTAAACCAGGGGTGGTGACCTTAGGGTTCAAAGGTTGTGCTTTCAATAATATGCCTTCAGCCTTCTAGTATACTCGAACCTAGAGGTTAAAGGTTGAGCTGTCCTTAAGTAAGATTACATGTTCCTTGTACCTTAAACCTGAAAGGGCAAGGTGGTGACCTTAGGGTTCAAGGGTTGTGCTGTCAATAATATGCCTTGAGCCTGCTAGAACACTCGAACCTAGAGGATAAGGGTCATATTTTTTATTTAAATATATGTTATATATATATATATATATATATATATATATATATATATATATATATATATATATATATATATATATATGAACATAGAAAACATTAATGCTATAGTATCTGCTGTGGACAAATTAGAAGACAAGAAAAAATATAAATATAAAAAATCGATCCAGAAAAAATAATTTGTGATTTCGAGTCAATCCAACAACGAAACCTTGAAGGTGGTTATACACTTTCAACGGAGTATAGGATGATAAAGAACATACAGTCTATAATGTTCCAGTCCTTATCGACGGTAAAAGATACAGATGTAAATAAGTATGTACAACTTTCTATCGCAGTAGAACATATTAAATCAAAACTATCTCACGAATATGAAACGAACACAATTATTAACACACGCGTGAGACAACTAAAAAACATTATAAATGAAAACGCTGTTACCGATGGCAGCTTGGATTAATTCCTCTACAGTTCTGTTGTTTTATTCTGTTATAATATTTTGTTTCCTCCTGTTATAATATCCTTATTTATTCTGTTATATATCCTTTTTATTCTGTTATATTTTTTATTCTGTTATATTTTGTTTTATTCTGTTATATATACTTTTTGATTCTGTTATAATATCTTTATTTATTCAGATTTGTAATGTTTGATGCATTTTATCTTTTTTTACCTATTTTAGTCGAAATATCATAGAAAATCTATCAAAATTGTAATATTTGTAGGGCAAAAAACCGGAGCCATTCTCTAAATGATTTATCGATAAATTTGCCATGTTTTTTCATAAATCAACTAAAATCGGATATATGTCTACGAGAATACACAAAAAAAAACAGACCAAAAAAGATGAAATTAACGATAAATGGTTTTACCCTACAAAAATCAGAAATGTGTCAGATTTTCTTCGATAAATTTGACTAAAATAGGTAAAAAAAAGATGAAATGCATCAAATCTGTAAAGAAATATTGTTTTGCTGATTTTATTCAAAACTATATATAATTTTTTTTAAATTCATCAACTTTAATGCAGGAATTTGTGTAGTTTATAATCTGATCTCGGTCACACGTGACCAGAGAAATATGTTCTATCCCGAATCTATCATATTGTTCTTGCGTCAGTAAAAAATCTTCGTCACAGAACTCATCGATGGCTATATCAACAATGTTGAATGAAGAATGTGTAAATATAAATTTTATTGCATTTTCAAGTGCTCCCTTGTCGTGTAATTAAAAACTTGACGTGCTGATACATATCTAATATTTATCCGATAAATTCGTGAATCAAGATCAAAAAATCGTGTACGATAAAAATCTTAAGATTTTACATTGAGGTTTATCAGTAAAACCTCGCCACGTAAATCAATCAAGTGTCCACTCTGGTCGGTGAGTTTAAAATTAGTTCTTGACAATTATTGATTATGGGGGCGTAGATACACCGGATTGATTGGTCCCTGCACGAACAAGGATCGAGGAGGAAACATTGGAGTAAATGTGTAAAGAACGTATCCTTGTTGAGCTTGACTCGATATCCCAAGATCTGTTTGATAACTACCATCAATTACATCGCATATAAGATTGACTGCAATTGTTAAGATTATATTTAAAATTTCTGGTGAAATGTGCCTGCCTTCAGCATCTGGATTATTGTTAAATCTGAGAACATCATCAGGATGTGGTGGAGTTTCAGGCCATCCTAGAACAGTTTTTATCGAAGATCGATAAATATCTACGACGTAATCGGCAGATTTTACTTCAATCACAGATGATAATGTTGGTTCGTGAACAGTATTAATTATTCATTATTCTTTTTTGTTGTTGATTTTATTCTGCGCTGGAATTCATCGTTGATCTGTTCAATCTGATAACTACGTGTGGGGATAGAAACAACAAAAAGTATGGGGTTCCATCCGGTTTATGTTGGTTTGCAAGTACAAGCGAATTATTTGGAGGTAATCCACCAAACGGTTCAGATCTGATATTTGGCCAACTATGATATACTCGTAGTTGTGCAACTGCAATCTCCCTTGCATTTGGAAAATAATACTGAATTCAGGATTGGTTGTGCTCACTGATATCATAGTGGTTTTCACCGCTGTTGTGTTCGTGGCAACCTGTTGCAACAGTTCCTGTGCTGAAATTTATCTATTTATCTGTAACTTTAATGGGTGTTGCTTCTATCTTTGTCATTGCTTCGGAGAATATTTTAGTCACTAATGCAAATTCAGAATCCGATATTGAAGCATCGTTGAGGCAATCAGATATTAACTGAGACAGTTTATAATACGACGCCGTTGCCGCATATAACTTCACCGCATAATCGGATAATTTTTCATTTGTGCACGTCGATATCTTTTTAGCGATTATATTAAAAACTCCATGGATTCGCAGTTGACGCTGAAACACAGATCGTTATTACCGCAGGTGGTGTCATTGTTACCGAAGGATAATAAAAGACGGGCTCCAGCAACAACCGCGGAGACTGCGTATACAATTATATCAATGACAATTACACGTCTGTGATACATTTTTACTTTTATGGTGTAAGTATCAACGATAGATTTTAATTTATTTTGCCACTCACGCGCTTGATTGTATCTGTAGTCCATATTATTTACGCTGTAATCAATTGAGGTGTTTCGGCAACAAATTCCGAACACCACCAGATTATTGCTGCGGTTAATGTATTGTCGGGTGCAACCAGCATAAATGTTTCCTCGTCTCTACGGTTTAATATAACAGATACGGTTCCAGAGAACTTATCCGTTGAGTAACGCCATGGATACGTTGTAAATATCTCGCACTACTAAACACAGACAATCTGTACACGCCAGTAACTTCTGCGGTATGTTTGATATTATTATTTTGTTGAGACCATGATGTTGATCCTGGTGATATTGTGTATACGACGTTGTTAATCCGCCTATGGAGAATTTTACCCTGATATTTTTCAAGGAGATCAATTTTATTAATAATATCACGAGCATCACTTACAATATCTTCCTGTGTTTTCTTAATCGTATCGATTGATGTTTTAGTATCCGAAAGTTTTGTATCAACGATTAATGGGTTTCCGAAGAATCCATCTGCAATTTCATCGATCTTTCTGAAATTTCTACGGAGATTTGTAAACGCA
This sequence comes from Unio pictorum, assembly GCA_030141615.1. NCBI lineage: Eukaryota > Metazoa > Mollusca > Bivalvia > Unionida > Unionidae > Unio > Unio pictorum. Next base: position 2,749,841 of record JARLTB010000016.1, on the reverse strand, counting down.
CATACATGAACGTCATACTCGGCTCTCAGCGTAGATAATTTTCCGTCTACGGTACTGTGATCGTTTATGTGAAGTTCGTATTCGTTTTAACGTGGATAATGTACCATCAACAGTGTCAACGTATCTTTTTGTTGCCGCATCTTCATCTGATGTTCTATCTCTTAGGTCGGTTATTGTATTGCCCGTTCATGGACAGTTCCCCTCTTAATACACCACCTGACGTTGATAATTGTTTTTAAACATGTTTTATGATCTCACTCCTGATATTTCTATCGATATACCCGAATCTCGTATTTTTCCGCTGTCGGTAAATACCAGAATATTATCCATAGTCGCGCCAAGAACCCTACGAACTATATCATTCCACTTAATATTGCTGGTTTTCAAAACACCGTGTTTGTCCTGAAAAATAACAACTTCATCTCGGTCAACCCCAGCTAGGTTCATAATATCTCGTGTTGCATATTTTGATGCGTCGAAATCTTTATCGGTTCCTTTCTTTTCTGATCAAAGATCTTCCGTAAATATCAACCATTATGTATGTGTACTATTTTTCAATACTTGTCCAACGATTACTTGTGTATTCATGTACAACCTTGTCAGGTGGTTTAGTTGATTTTGATATCGCATCAAGTACAGCGATGGATTCACGACCACATTTCTGTGGGTCTGTTATTGTATGTGTCGGTAACGTTGAATACCATATTCTGGCACGCAATTGATTAATATAATTTAAAAACTCAACTGGTGGCGATAGTCCATACGAATCAAATTAAACAATTCCACGTGGATCAATCGCATATGCAACCCAGTGAGTTCCTGGAACGGAATTCGAATCGAGATTGATGATACCGGTTTCAACGTGATGTGATTTTTTCGGTACTTGATCGCGCATAAACACTCCTCTAAAATGTTCTTTTTTTAATCTTTTAGCAGCATTTATCAGATCAAAATTTGACATCAGTATTATATTCATGGAAGTCCCTTTCCTAGATAGGTTCCCGGAAGTCTGAGACCGAGTCCCTTTTGTATACCCTTTTCCTGTTGCTTTCTTTAATGCCATTCCAGCGGCGGTTCCAACAGACCCTAACGCTTCCGCTTTTGCAACTGCAGGTGCGGCCGCAGCAATTAATGCTGGTATTGCTACAAGAAGCAGAAATATACCCTCTGAAATAATTATATCTTTGATGGCACTTGGAGAAAATTCAAGTTGAACTCCAGTTTTTGATACCAGAGCTTTGTTGAAACGTTTAAGCTGATTACCGGTTAACGATAATTTTTTTGGACCACCACTCATTTGATTTTTTCTTTAATGTTATTTTTGCCCCACATTGATTTGCCTTTTTTGATTGTAATTTTTTATCTGACATTTAGTCAGACTTGCGTTAACAAGACTATACGACATTTTTATATTTACTCTATCGATTTTTATTACATGTTCTCTATGGGTGCATCAACGACTCGCATTCGTCCACCAACACCCTCGAGTAATACGGCTCTGTCACTAAGTTTAACCGCGATCGCTCTGAAACCAGCAGGAACAACAGGTGGACCTACAGCACCAGCAGGACAAATACCTACATTAGCTCGAAAATATATATCAACAACAGATTGTCTAAATAAATCCAAATGTTCCAGTGAAAAGTAATAGATCGGATATAATGTCGTAAAGTCTTTTTGTGATATTTGCAAACCCGTATCTACATTTAGATCACGCCCCATAAATGACATTAAACGATGATATGCACGTGAAACAGTATTGTGTTAAAAAATTCAACCTTATATCCTCGGCAGGTTCTTGATGTCCATTTATTCTCAACCTAACCTCGGTAGCATTAAGTGTGTCAAACATCATCGTACTTTTTTTCTGATTATTTTCTCGTGCATTTGCCTGAAGTGCGATAAAAGTATCTCGTGGTGCTGAAACCCCCTGTAGTGCTGATATATGCCATGTAAATGTACCAATACCATTACCTTGAGTACTATATGTAGTCATTGTTTTCAACGATAGCAGTGATTTACCACCTTGATTCATTAAAGAAAGTAATTTATTTTCTTCTGGGTTGCGGCCTGATTAATTATTTTACTTTCATTTGCAGGCATAACTTGAGTAGATGGTAATTTAAATTGCTGTTTTCGTCGTAATAACCGTAAAATTCTGTCTTTGACCGCAGAAAATGCTTTACCGGCAAGATCACCGACTGCGCTAGGAGCTTTGTCGCGAATAACATCGATAGCTTTCATAGATAGTTGTTTTGTAATCGGCATTGCTTTTGGGGCTATCCTGGTAAATAAACCCCGAACAATATCATCAAGTCTATCTCCGTAGGTTATTTTATAAACTGGTAATAGTGAGTTTACTACTCTGATCATTCTTGGTTTACGATACGTATTGTGTACGATCATTTTATTTAATTATTCACCATGATCTAAATTATATATCAAGGGATTTAGTCATCAATAATTTCATCGATAAATTCCCGATAGGTATTGAAGTCCATGATACCACCGGTAAATAATCGTCGACATAATATCAGATATTTCGTTGATAATTGCATGAGAAGTATTTTCAGCGTGTTTTCCTCCTATGAGGATTTCTAGTTTTTCCACGTCAGCGATGACGTTGTCAGGGCAGGTTATATGATTATTTCCTAGACTACTTCCTGTAGTAGCGCCAGAAGAGTCATCACCAGGATCATTTTTCATACCTGGTGAAGAGCGTAATCTCTCCTGCCGTTTGGTTTCTGTTTGTTCCCTCTCTTTTTCTTTTTTTCAACTTTTCTTTTATTTGTTCCGCCTCTTTATTTCTTTTGTTTCAACTTTTCTTTTAATTGATCACTTGTAAATTTGTCAGCCTTCATCATCATCCTTTGTTGTTATATTTGTTGCAGAGGTGGAAGTAGGTGATACTGGGGAGGTTGTTGTTCTATTTGCTGTTGACTTTCTTCTGAATAAAATCTTTTTATTTTGTTAATATGTTCATTATATACTGGATCATTAGTTCTAACCTGAAATTGTTTTGTAGCACACACGATATAGCCATTTAAAATAGTTCTCAGCATTTATGTTAACATACTCGGGTTTTAAAATCTGAGACCTTCGAGAATGCAACACGAGAAAAATTCTTCTTTTAATTATTTTGTTGTTCTTTAATAACACTTTCCTTGAATTTACTAATCAATTTAGCATCTTCTTTTGCTTTAGATTTAGATGCAAGTTTTTTCTTTCACATCAGCTATTTCAGTGTAAATTTTATAAATATCTTGTTGAGGTTGTGCGGCAGCTATTCTAGCTGGAAGATCTTGTAAAATCTCTTGCGTTGCCCTAGCGGTTTCTTGTATCGTCCCAAGAAGAGGTTTCTTTTTCCTGGATCAGTGATATCTCCCCATACAACTTTCTCAGTTGTTGCAGCAATAGGTTTAAATAATCTTTCTGTACCTTCTACGTAATCAACTTGTGACTCCTGGAGTTCTTGAAGTTTTCTTCGAAGCGAATCTCTCACAGGAATAATTTTTTGATTGCTTCCTGGCATTCTCGAGCTAATCTAGTAGTATATGCTTCTCCGATATTTGACATATGTTTATTGACATGATTTAATTACATATATCGATCAAATATTTAGCTAATTTGTAGCAGCACCGAGGAAGAATATTACTCAAAGTTGAACATATCTCAGATTGATCGTTTGTCCGAATTAATATTTTTGTTTGATCTATGTGCAAGATTCTTTTTATATTATCGGATTGACAATTTAACATATGGAGAGAGCAGCAGAGATGGGTCGACTACAACATTGGATTGGGTCAAGCTAAGTGTAGTCATTGAACTGACTTCGATGTTAGTCACCATTAGTCGATTTGGTAATCAAAAAAGGGTGACGTTTCGATTTAGTCGGTTAACACTCTCTGCTGCTTGTGGCTTCCCGATTGGTTGCGTGATGTCATATGAATATAGTACGTCGAGATTTCGTTCGTCGTAAATCAATAGTGTATGGTGTCATATGGGGTTCCTTATTAAATACAGTGGCAATGTATGGTGTATATAATGACAAAGTTAAATATTAAGTTTTATTCCGATTTATTGATCCATTCACACTTTGTTTGATCCTGATGTAATTAATTCATTCGTATTTTGTTTAAGTACTTAGATATTTTTCGCGAGGAAAAACATTTTGTTTAAACTGTTCAGTGGTTATAGAAAGTGTTCATTATTTCAAAAATAATATTATTCTGGAACTGTTATAAATTATTTGAAATAATTCTGGACAACCATATATTGACGACGTCAAGGTTTTTGGAAGACAAAGTCATTTGTTGAATTACAAATATTAATGATTTTTCATATGGTTAGGACTTTTGTAGACCAAGGACAAATTTGGATTTGCCTCATTGTACTTAAGTTCTTCTCACATCTTTCAATCATTAAATTGTTCGCTGAATTTTATATTTTAAAAAAAATCTCCCTAGTTTCGCATCTTTTCGGTTACGTATGTTTTTGACCATAAAGCAGCAACAACTGTTTGAGCACAAATTATGCAATTATTGTGACAAAAATGGCATAACACTATCTCGTTATATATTAATTTGTCCTAAAATTCACGAAAAAAAAGAGATTTTTTTCAAAGCTGTTCCTCAAACCCTCTATTACAAAGTTACAACCATTTTTGCCACGACTAACTGCACTATTCTCCAACACGTTGCCACTTTTTTCACTGTAATATTTAATTTAACCCAATAAATGTTGTGCTAGTTTTTGTTTTAGACATTTCTTGTACTTAATAATTATATAATATTTCTTCTCTTTTACAACTTTTGTACACTTCAGAATATGCATTGCATTGTGACATAATAATGTTATATGTTTGTACCCAAATAATCTAGTTTTACCTCTGATTGGATGTTCTTGATCTGATTATATTGATGAGCATTGATGTGATTTGCATCTCCATAGTTTGGGGAGGTAGACTACAATACTGAGCGGTTTTAGTATTCTCATATATGCCACCTATTTGTGGCATGATTCGTATATGCCACACGCCCGAGATTTGCATTCAATAATTCAAATTTTGTTCTTTTCTGGTCTGTTCTATTCATTATGTAGACTCTCTTATTCCAAAAAGAGCGTCGCCAGCCATTCGTTTCTACAATATGTCGTGAGTTCCTTGTAAAGTAGATTATCGTGTTGCAGTTAATCTATCACAAGGTTATGATAAGGAATCGTAGTATTTCTGCATTTCAAGTACACTGGTACGACAATAGTTTGATGCACGCTGGTTTGGAAGTGTACTTTTAACGCCACCTTCCAAATATTACTGGTTATATTATGCAATGGAAATGTGAGTTGCTTCCCTTTCCAAGTTCACAAAGAGGCATCTGACCTGGGCTGATTTAAGCTGCCCCGGAATGACGATTTCTACGCTCATTAGCATTGTATTTTAAGTGTATATATGCACTGTGGAATTGTGTGCACGAGGAGCATTGAAATATCTTTGTTTGAACTCACTTTAAAAATGTAATTGCATTGGAGGTTTAAACTTTGCTCCAGAAACAAATTTAAGCCAGAGAAAGTACAATTGGGGGATTACAATCATTCTTGTACAATCCCAATATTAATGCTTTTATTACTTTGTTATTTTGATAGTGCATCCGTTTCCTTCGTATTGTTGATAAATTATTCGTGTGCAGAGACATCAAAGCCACACATTGTATGTAAGAAAATGAAAGAACATGGCTTTATGTTCAAGTATAAAGTGAGAATATAGACTATATAATGAGAGTTTCATTAGTCATTATATATTGCTAAACGTCCAGAGATTGGGTTTTTACATTTAGAGCATCGGCTAATTCAGTCATTATACTTAAACATAAATAATGCACGACACATGTTTAAAACAACCACCATGTTTCAACTAATTCCGAGTTATAAATGTTTGATTTTATTGTCTTATCAAGGAAAAGAGCTGATAAAATGACAAGCTACTTACACAAAGAAATATATATTTTATAAACAATATGACAAAAACTGTTTGAACTCTTCTTGCCTAACAATAATTATCTCAATGTGCTACATTACAATTGCGTAATCGACAGTAAATGTCACGAGAACAGTACACTTTATGACACATTAAATGTCTCGACAACATCAACTATAGCAAATTAATGCATTAATAACCACAACTTAAAGAGTCACAGGTAAATACCACAGTGGCGGGCAAATAACAGTTTGCAATCATCAACTTAAGGTCGTTTAAGTTTTTGGTACGCTGATAACATATGTCATATAATTAACGTAATAATTTATTAAGCAATAATAATAGTAATATATACATAAATTTGTGACAGTGATGAATCAAATTAAACTTTTACAGTAATTAAAATAATTTTTTAAAATATTCATAGAATTCGTGATTTTTAACACAGTGAAACGTTGTCATCCGTGAACTTTTATTCCATGTAATTATTACAGTTTCGTCATCAGTAATTATGCATTCTAGTTTAGGTATGGAAACCCGCATGTGTTAGTACATGCTGGAGCAAACGTTCTACATTTATTCTTACCTAAGCTGTTGAAGTATTTCACGCTCACAGCCACAACAATTTAACTGTAATATGCATCAACTGAAATGACTCCAAATCATTTATGAAAATGTTCATCACAAATATACGTCGTAGATAACAATACTCTTTAAATAAAACTATCAAACGTTTCATCCTAGCATAGTCTATTATAACCAAACAAAAGCAAAAGAAGACCAAACTCATTGGATCAATGCAAATTAATTTTCTATTATACATAAAAAGAGAAGATCAATATAAAAAAGCATATGGGTATTTCTTATAAAGATATATGCATATAATTAAACTGCACAATTCCTAGAGGGACCAAAACTGTCCATTCAAATAAACTTGTATTTCGTACAGAAGGGATACTGGAGATCAGCAATAACGATTAAAATGCAAATGACTTCAATAAACATGATTTGATTGACATCACTTTGTAGATATGTAATATAGGGTGTAATATGACTCACGTTCTAGCGGTTTAGGAGTTGTAAAATTAATAATTGTTTTTTCAGGGTGGGATGGAACTGAAATTTTGGTAAATACGTGTGAACACATAAAATTGCGAAAATGTTAGCAAAATAAATATATGAAATGTAGTTCTTTATTTTGAATCTACAAGCTTTGTTTTAAACATTTGATAGATTATGTTTTGTTAGAAACGCTTGATCCAGTAAGTCACAGTCGAAATAATGTTTCATTTACATACATTCTGCATGGGCTATGTGGAACTAATTAATACACAAGTTCATTAAAACACCTAACTGTTCTTTCTGTCAGTCACTGTTTATGCTATATAACTCATGATCAGATGTATATTTAATCAACTAAACTGACTCATTAATAGGTGACCTTACTCAAGCGGAGCAATTCAATACACTCTCCGTTAAGGAAGCCATGCAATATAATCTTAAAATCCATATATGATAAATAGTGCATTGTTTTCACGCAACATGTTATACCTATGTTATTAAGGGCATGGTCTTTAAATCATTCTTTTCTCCTATTATAAGGTAGAATTTTATCAAACTTTGGAAATTGTTTTTGTCATTTTATATAGGTCTCTTTATGTAAGTACACTGAACAATTGATGTTTTAGCGCATCCCGATTCCCATCCGCCATGCCTTAACAAACTATGAAATGCAGTTTTGATTACGGTAATGTTAATATATATATATATATATATATATATATATATACGAACTCCGCTGCAGGAATTGTCTATTTTATTAACATTAATAATATTTGTTTGATCAGTAAAAGTCAAATATCATCTTTTTTTAATTGTCTTGACAATTGAACGAAATAGCAGCTGATGAACCCTGTTTACATAGATTATGTGCCCCTGTCTTTATGGTGTCAATTATTCCCTGTTGATTAGCCAAGTGAGTTTCTTGAGCGAACAGACCATCACCCTTATCATAAAAATCTGGGACATAATTTGTGTATTGTCTTTGTCCAACCTTATTTGTGTTTAAGCCACTGAGTTCATCACCGAGATTGTCTTGTGTAACAGAACACCTAATTGTACTTCCTACCAGAGGGGCTACAGTAATTTTCGTATAATCATGTGCTGGACCAAGAAGGTAATGAAGATTTCCACTGCATTTGTAATCCATACATATATGGGTATTGCCTACGTCTCCATTGCGAATACCGTAAATTTGATTTTTCACGTTAGCATTCGTGCCCCCGTAGCTTGTAACTCTAAATTTTATTGGATTTTTCTCTCGGCCTTGGTAGGTAAAACCTATTCGAATAGCGCATGCGCGAAATTTGTTTAATTCAAATTCTGGATACCAGACTCTAGGAAGAATTTTTTGAAAATGATCAGGATTGGTAACTGATGAAGAATCTCGAAAATCAAATGTTTCTTTGAATGTGAATTCATCTGAATCATTCTGTGCTTCGAAGAATTTAAAGTGATTATTTCTTAAACCAGATGTTTCACATTGAGACTTAGTTTTATAAAATGGACCGTTATTGGATGACTTGAAAAACAGACTCAATGCCCTACCGCTGTTAGATACTCGGTATTTAATTTCTGTGCTGGACGCACCATCAATTCCATGATCATCGTGAATTAAAGGATTTGCTGGAAGAAGAGATACATCTTTGAAGGTAAATCGATCTACTTGAATGACCTCTATAAAACCATCATACCCGCATCTCGTTTGAAAACATTGTCGACTCGGATAAACAATATAATCTTGCTGATATATTGCATACTGTTGACGAGTAAATATAGGGACTGATAGTTTGATGTATTTCTCGGGAAGTTCGTCGCGATCATTGAAGTTACTATTTCTAAATACTCTTGCTTTGAAATAACAAAACTCATAGTAGGTAAATACGTCAATATTGGAAACTCTGTGTGAAAACCCAACCTCCCCAAGCCAGAAGCCACTTTGCCGTCGGAGTCGAGTGTGATCACCGCTGGGAAATAAAGAGTTTGGGGCTCTACGCTTTGTTTTCCTTGCTCCTTCATTAGACATTAACATTTCCCACCGTCCCGTACTTGGACTAAGGCCCCATATCTTGAGATCTTCTGCTAGTCTCGGGTCATAAGAATATATATCATTATTCAAGTACACGTCTATTCCCCCATCTACATTTAAGCGTAAGCCACTACTGTCTTGCAAAGACATTGTGAAAACACCTAATGTAGTCAACAATTGAACTTCCCCCTCTTCATCTACGAATTCAAATCGACCTGGTGCATTCTGCAGATCAGTTTCATTTAATGGGTCAAAATATGTTAAACTCGCTGATACCACACCTTTGTATTGTGAGCCGTTGGGATAATAAAATGAATCAGGAGGTATTACAATGGAAGCCACAGGCGCTTTGCTCTCATTTGAATGCGATCCGCAGTATAATGTATTTTCTATATTGGATGACAATTCAACAGGATCTGCTTTTTGAAACATGTTGATGGCAATGTAATCAGTTCCACTGAACCCTTCAGCAATGCTTATTGTTCGCGTACTGTCCAAAAACAACCCATATACGTCGTCTATTGCTGTAAGTGTGACCTCTCTCTCACTTGCATCAACCGTTACTGAGAATCCTCCGTTTAGATCTGTCCTGGTAACAAGATTGCCATTATGTAGGATCTGTCCCCAAACCAAAGGTAAATTGGTACCCAAACCCCTTGCCATTCCATTCAATCGTACGGTTTTTGTACCACAAGTTTGACACGAGCAACCCTTAACAACAAATAAAGACAACGGATAGTCGCCACAATTTATGTCAACAATGTCAAAATCCGACACTCCGCAGCAGCTGCTTTCTATTTCTCCACACGTTTCTGATGCTGATGAAACGTTTAGCCTGCAGGATTTGGCTATACATGTTCCCACTTCATATTCTGTTCTGCCGTCTGTTTGTACACAGTCATCCGGTAAACGCTGCCATTTCTGTTGGTAAGCTTCAGCACAAAAGTCTTCAGATACGTCTGAAACACGTCATAAAACAACCCATGTATTATGAATAGCCTACCTGCAAAATTAACAATCAATATAACCCGTTCCCATCTTCGTTTTTACTGCATGACAGATTGGCAATTTGACAGCTGTGGCAGAAACGCCTTGCGACATAAATGTATACTAATCAAATCCATGTATATTGATGCAAGAGAAAAAGACAGAGAGAGAGAGAGAGATAGAAAAACAAATTTTCACAAAATACATTACAGCAAATCTGAACTTCCATCCCAACACGTTCTAGATTTGAAGATCCCATTGTCACACAAAAGGACATAAACAACTGTTGTATTGTCCAGAGGAGAATTATATACATTAATCAAATCAAGACCAAAACAAATAACAATGATAAAGGAAAAACGTATTAGTATGCAAATTTATAACAATTCACTGATGATGTGCCAGCCCAGAATTATTATATAATGTAGATGAGAATATATGACAAGTTTAGTTTCTAGGTACAGCTTTGGTAAATACGTTTGTTTTCAATCGGTTTCTTCAATATCAATTTATTTAGCATGATTATTATTATTTGCATTTCCTTTTCCAGTCCAGTCTCTTATAACTAAAATCAAAATAGATATGTACCGACCACCCATATAGATGAATTGCAACTATTAGAACATTAGTAGTAGTAGTAGATCTAAGTCGCTTTTATGCATATAGCTAACAACTAACCTAGTTTTTTTCTTCTAGGCCTAATGATATCACTATTTCCAACTTGTCTGTTAATGCAAATTTTTTATTCGCTGTTGTAATTTTGATTTTGATTTCGCTGTGTCATGACGTGTCTCGTTATTGTCAAGCTCTTTGTGCATGTGAGTGTTTGTGTATGTGCTTTTATGTGTTCTCAGTAATAATATTAGATGCAATAGATCTCAACAATTGAACAGATGGAACTCATTTGTTCGCTTCTGACATGGCTTATGCCACGAATTGAATTTTATGTATGCTTGCCACTTTCGACCTTAAGACGCATCGCCATAAGTACACCATTGCGACCTTGTTATATTTTTCATACTTTTGTCTGTGTTGGATTACGTTTCCAAGTTAAAATCCTTACAAAACCTTCAATCTGACAAAACGATATTTCTCAGATTTTATAGAAAAATTGAGTTATCATACAGTCTGGAAAATACTATGTAATTTTGGCTGCCGAGTTACATCGCTGTTAAGATTAAGGTAATGGCAGAAAAAATTGTCAAAGATACGCTGCAGTCACCTCATCATTGTTTTCATCATTAGCCTCTTGACCTAGTGTGGTCGTTGAGGCACTGTGCTGCTGAACATCTGACCAGTTCCCTTCACTTGACTCGATCATGTGCTATTGCCTGTGTCTCTGCAAAACTTTTCCTGGTCCATTCTGTGATGTTGTCACTCCACTTTTTTCTCTGTCTACCTCTCCTTCTACCACCTTGGACACTACCCTGCAGTACTGTTGTGGATAGACTGTTGGCTCTAGTGACATTGCCAAACCATTTCAGCTTTCTCTTTTTGACAATGGTGAGGAGGTCTTCAGAGTGGCCTACTTTGTACCTGATGGTGTCGCATACTTCTTCATTTGTGATGTGGTCCATGCAAGAGATGCCAATGATGGTTCTGTAGCATCTCATTTCAAGTGCCTGAATTCTTCGTTGTAATTCTGCTGTCAGGATCCAGGCCTCCCATGAATACAGAAAGATTGAGATGACTAGAACTCTCAATAGTCTGATTTTATTTTTAAGACAGATGTTCTTGTCTCTTTAGATGGGTCTTAGCTTTGACATAGCTGCCGTTGTTTGTGCTGCTCGTGACAAAATTTCTGCTCTTGATCACTTTTTCGTGATTATGGAACCAAGATATTTGAATTGACCCACTGTTTCCAGTTCCTGTCCTCTGATTTTAATCTTGGTTGAGATTTGTTTGCCACTATTTGCCATCAGCTTTGTCTTCTCGGCACTTATCTCCATGTCAAATCTGGAAGATATTTCATCCAGGCTCTTCACTAAGGTGGCAAGCTCATCTTCACTGCCTGCCAGCCCATCAATGTCGTCTGCAAAGCGGAGGTTGGTGATGTTACGCCCTCCAATGCTGTCTGTCCCACTGAGGTTTTCCAGGGCTTCGCTCATGATGCGCTCTAAGTAGATGTTGAAAAGAGTGGGTGACATGCGACAGCCTTGCCGTACTCCAACTGTTGTTTTGAACCAGTCCCCCACAGAACCATGAGCAATTACTGCACTGGTAGCCTTAGCGTACAACTGCTTGATGGGGTTAGTCAACTTGTGATCAGATCTTGTTGCAGATTTTTGTTAGTAGTTCTATCACTGATTCCCCACCATTTTTGATAAGTTCAGCTGGGATGTTGCGTTCTCCAGCTGCCTTTCCATTCTTCAGTGCTCTTATTGCTGACTCCACCTCTTCTTTGAGGATTGGGAAATCATTATTATTTGTGGAGTTTGGCACTTCAAGCACATCTGGGTCTCCTGTGGACGGATGGTTGTAGAATTTTTTTACACGGATGGTGCTAGAGTTTCTTACAATACTCAGGCCATCTTTCTGCAATGTAGCTTGCTTCTGTGAGGCATTTTACATTTTCATCTTGAATGGTACTGACTCTTGGCTGCTTCTGTCTGGTGAGGTCTTTCACAATTTGGAATGCCTTTTTGCTGTTATTCTTAATCAGACTGCTCTCTATTTCTGTGCACTGTTGTCCAATCCACTCTTCTTTTGCTTTCTTCAATTTGTTTCTGAAATTCTTGTTTATTTCTCGATACTCCACTGCCCCTGTTGTGTATCTGGTGTTTTTAGGTCTCTTCGGGCATCACACAGATTCAGAATCTCTTCTGTAACCCAGGGTTTTTTCTTTGGGCGATGGAGGCCAATGATGTCCTTGGCAACTGTTGTCATGACAGTGTTGAAAGTATCTGTCATTACTTTAACATCAACATCCATCACAAGGAGTGGAGCAAATTTTCCTCCAATTGTGGCTTGGAATGACTTGCAGATGTTAGGGTCCTTCAGTTGTTCAAGGTTGAATTTGAGCCTGATTTTCTTTAGCTTGTTAATTTTCTTCAACCTCACTCGGACGTTCATAAAGACGAGGTCGTGATCACGCCCAACATCAGCACCTGGGAACGTTCTTGTTTTTTCTTTATTGATGCCAGATAAGTACCGGTTTTGAACCAGTATGTAGTCGATCTGGTTATGATGGGTTCCATTTGGTGCGTGCCATGTCGAGCATCGTGAAGCTTTATGTTGGCCCAGGGTGTTGGCTAGTATCAAGTTGTTGTAGCTTGCGAACTCAAGCAGCTCTTTCATTGGTAAGCTCATTGCCAGAAGGTCCACAATGATCATCCCAGTCTTTTAGAGCATCTTTGCCAACTTTGGCAATCCAGTATCCTTGGATAATAAGGATGTCTTTTTTACTTACCGTGTTTATTATACCCTGAAGTTTGTTGTAGAACTCCTCTATTTCTTCATTATCATGATCAGTAGTTGGACCATAAACGTGGATAATTGTGATGTTAAAGGGGGATGCTTTCAGACGAATGGAGATGATTCTGCTAGATATCGGGCGACATTCAAGTACAGATCCCTTGATGGTTTCGTTTACAAGGAAGCCTACTCCATTTATGGACTTGTCAAACTCTCCACTATAGTATAATATATGTCCATCTTCAGTTTGGTGTTCTCCTTAGGGCTTTTTATCTTACTTCACAAAGTCCCAGTATGTGCCATGTGTAGTGTTCCATCTCATATGTCAACTCTTGGAGTTTTCCAGTTTGTGCCAGAGTTCTAATGTTCCAGGTGGCGATGGCAACGTTGTCTCTCGCTCTGATTTTATGCAAAACACCAGTAGCACACTTGTCACCTCCGTCCTGGTGGACAACAGCAGGCGTGGTCCTTGTTGACCCGGGCGACGACCGATCCGGTATGATAACTTCAGATTTGGTCAGCATTATCAGTATGTCTTGGGCAAAAGTCGTCTAGCGGAGCCCATCCCTCTCCAGACCAAGGAGTTGCCAGAAGGGGATGTATTACATCGTCCAACTGCCTTAGGGTCTCCATTCCAGATTTTCTTTTAGGGTTTACTCCCTTAGTCTTTGGCTAACCAAAGCCAACCTGTAAGGCAGCAGGAAACTTGTGTATGGGCGGGTTCGTAATTTTCCCGAACAGATAAAGCATCTGCCACTTCCAAGACAGCAGTCACATACTTTTTGAGAATTCCACAAACACCGTTGTGCCATGCAATTATTGAACATCTAACGGTGGTATAACCTAGATTAGGTTGTAGGTATGAAAAAATCTAAATAAACGTTATGAGCGTGTGATAGATGTATGGGTCATTTTGCTTAATCGATAAATTGTTATTGAGGTCGATTTTATAATTAGCTCTTTGCTAATTTAACGGACACAAGTTAATACTTTAAAAAAGAATCGTACAAGGAACCAATCACAGTTTTAATTAATTAATTCAAAGCATAATCATGTGGGTTCCTACACATGCAGCACTAGAACAATAATACAACTTGACTACTACTACTACTACTAATAATAATAATAATAATAATAATAATAACGACATGAAATTAAGAAAATTTGAAATAAGGCACTATATTGCATACTTCATATTTACAAATGGTATCAAGAGCAGCAGTAGCAACAGCAACAACAATACTAGCAAATAACTTATACCACCTAGATTCAGAGGACGCGTCTTTGTCTACAGAGTCTGACAGAGTTTTAACTGAGTTTACATGGGAGTATTACCAGTGGCAATGTGTATAATGTTGATAACAAAATTTCATTTATAGATAATAAAATGGGATTGAAGAAGTCTCGTCAAAATGCATATAAATCTAGTTTATGTAAATAATGAAAAAAGTAAGAAACATTTAAAACAAATTACATTTCATGTAGGAATAAACATTTATCGAACAATAATTTCGCATGATCGGATTAAGGGGAGTATACAACTATTCATTTAGTAAAGAAACAACTAATACAATAAAAATAATGGTGTAATTCTCAAACCTTATACGCACAACATCGTGTAGTACGACTAAATACGATATGTCACAAAAATAAGTTGGTGCCATGGTCGCAAATTACAGTTTAATAATGGATCAACAAAATCGTTGCCAAACTATAACACTTTACAGTTAAAATCAAAACGGTAATATTCATCTCTCTACCCTTCACTATATCTCTGCAATAAAACTTGCCTTAAGAACTCTTGCATATATTTGAATTCAGCCAATAAATGAAGACATTGTTCGATTATATTCTTCACTTTATATACCAATTTTACAGGAATATAATGGATACTATTTGAAGCAAGACAAGACAATTGCAGTCTAACTACTGTCTTTAATAAATAAATTTCACGTTATATATCTATTCATGTTGATACCTCTGACAGAAAGGGTTGCAACAGCTGATTTCTTTGCTCCAGCATCACTGTTAGCCCGGCACACGTACTCCCCGGAGTCATTAGCGGTAAGGTTAGTCAGCTGAAGATGGGTACCATTAGGGTACATGGAATTGCTGAGTAGAATGCCATCTTTTAGCCTGAAACATATTGTTATAAGGCATTTTAAAATCACTTTGTGAATGTACATTGTTGTAATTTGCACAATTATTTCTCTAAAAAGTTGCTAAATGTAACTATGCAAATCTATAGACTTATGTTTAGACAGATTTTATATAAAACCCAACTGTACCTTTTCAAAGCAATGATTTCAAAATCCATAATTCTTCATCAATATTTAATGCACGATATCACATTTTAATCTGTCGTAAAGACCTATTGCATACAGGAATCTTTGATTCGACTTATATTTACGGCACTGCGACTATATTTGCATGCAAACAAAGCCTATTATTCGACTTATATTTACTACAGTGCAATTGGACTTGCATGCAAGGGAGGTCTATTATTCGACTTATACATGCATGTGAGTCTTTGGTTTGCATTATGGGATGAATCGTTTGTTCCCTTGTGTTTTTGTCTATACTGAATACATTATTTGGAAAACAATGTGTAACATCTAATGTATATAAATAACAAATTTCTCAAAATAATTTAATAAATAATATTTCAACGTTAAAATAAAGATTGAAGTTTATTTCTTTATGCAGAACGGTGAATTCATTCGCTGGAAATATAAGAAAGCATGAAGAAAAGGATATCGATTTTCAAATAAATTACCGTAAGTTGAAAATGAATAAAAGACAGCAATGAGTCGCAGCAAACTACCTTATACAGTTGACGATAAAATACAAACTTGACAAACACTAATTGTGCTGATTGTTTTCAAACGGTGAGTATGACCATTTCAATCAACTCTACAAGTTTTACAAGTGCTTATATTATTATGTATTTAACACTGATAATAAAAAGGATTACATCATATCAGGCTAAGAACAGTGTTACATTTTACATGAATTCTATCTACCATGAACAATGACTAAATCAAACCAGTAATCAGCTAGCTTAATACGAGCGAAGACCCGGAGTCAATTTACAATAATGTTACTTGAAAGAATGCTAGAGATCTCTCAAAGAATATCTGAAGCAATTAAAACGTTCAAACTCATGTATGTTCTCAAAAAGCTCGTTTTCTTGGAGTGGACATGTTTTGTAATCCATTTGCGTCTGTGTTACTGAATATGACCTACATTATCTTTCAATTCGTAACCATTAAAAATAAACATCTTGTGTTCGATTTAAATAGTTCATTCATTTCGTGTTCTAATTTGAAACTGTAATATATCAACATTCAAAGAGGTACAACTACCTTTCATGTTATCTGAACTATGTTTGATAAACGATTTATGTAAGGCAGTTATTGGCAAATAATAAAAAAACGTTCTAAGACATGCATGTCAAATTTTTACAGTTATATAATCACACAATACAAAGCCTCTAACGATTTACAATAAATTATATTTCATCGTCGTTGTTTACATATTTGCCTGCCCTGATACGAACCATAGATCAAAAGAGAAAAACATATCATGAACAGATCTATAGAAACCATGTCAACTTCATGGGGTGTAAGGAATATAACACAGCTTTGCATGTGAATTTAAATTTTAGATTACATTGACTGATGTTTGACTTTATAATTCAGTATCTCTGTGTATGAACTTTACAAAAAGACATAGGCTTAATACAAGTACTGCGCGCGAGTTACCTAATCATTTAATGTCGGGAAAAAGAATAATAAAGTTTATATTTTATTGTTGGTTTAATTCTCGCCTACGTTAAATGTACTTTATATTATATTTATGTTTACTGAAGGGAGATGACAATAATGATCATCGTCATTTTTGTCAAATTTTTTCGTCTTTAAATTAATACCTTTCTAACATAGAATTTAACTTAAAATTACATCAGTGTCCTTCTATGTGACACATACTCCATTTCAAGGCTTTGACAAATTATACCAACAGGATATTAAATTGTTTTTTCTAGCAAAGAAAAGTCACGCATTTTGATTTAATTGCATGCTGGTTAAACAGATCCTCTCCACATTAAATCATAACCAAGTTTCCGCCGTCTCATTCAGAGTTCTTTTTTATTGAATACATTGAAATGTTAGATATATTGCACACTTACATATATATGCAGCTATATTGTAAGGTTCAATGTCACTACGATCCAAGCACATTATAAATTCGTTTATAATACACTAGAACGGACAAGCAATATGATACTGTCTCTGAAATCGGTAGTCATATTAATGGTATTTATATGTGAACAATAAAATATAGTTATCTTACCATTCGTAGTATTTTATTTCAGGCTTCCCAAAAGCTTCACAACAGATGGTTGCGCCCTCTCCTTTAAGTCGGAACTTTGAAGTTGGATTGACGGTAAATTGAGGTAAAACTAAAATACAAGAGTTTAACATTCAATTTATTGTCAATGAAGCAAACTCATTACACTGGTGAAGTAGCGCATGTGCATTTTGTATGGACGGAAAATATAACTATTATTTCACGTATATTTCAGTCTAGATTCCACTATCAAGGAAATGTATGTCCTGATTTCAAAAGTTTCAGGCAAACTTGCGTACTAGAATAATAAGTCATAAAGCTGCTAATGAAACTCTCGTGCTTCCACAAAGTAAGTTATGATAATACATTATTGTTTTACATGATAATACATTTTTGTTTTACATGATAATACATTATTGTTTTACATGATAATACACTATTGTTTAACATGATAATACACTATTGTTTAACATTATAATACATTTTTGTTTTACATGATAATACATTATTGTTTTACATGATAATACATTTTTGTTTTGCATGATAATACATTAATATTTAACATGATAATACATTATTGTTTAACCTGATAGTACATTATTGTTTAATATTATAATACATAATTGTTTTATATGATGATACATTATTGTTTTTCCATATAAAGTTCCAATAGGCCACCTAAATGCCTCCGAGGAACAGTTATGAAACAAATGTACAGATTCCTCATATGATACTTTGACAAACCGAAACACACACACACACACACACACACACACACATACACACACATACATACACATATACCTACACACACACACACACATACATACATACACACACATACACACATATACACATATACACACGCACATATAGACACATATACACACATATATATTATATGCACCCACAAGCACACACACACACACGAACGTACCTATGGTTTGCATTCTGATTTCTAAATGTGTTCCAGATAATAGTGTGTACGTGTCCTGATAATCTGTCCTGATAACGATCAATTCTTTTCCTGCACAGCTTGAGTTTAAGGAGAACGTCCCGTGGGAGTCTGTAACTTCTAATATAATATGTGGCGCATCTGTCTCGCGGATGATGGCGCCTTTAATTGGGTAGTTTTCCCCATTGAAGACTCGACCTGTCACTGTTGCGGTACATTCACATCGACTGCAATCAGCGCTCAGTGTCCCTACACTGCAAATCTGTGTACAATCTAGCAACAAAACGAATGTAACAAAAGTAAAAATAATACCAATAATAATAATAATACCAATAATAATAATAATAATAATAAGAAGAAGAAGAAGAATAAGAAGAAGAAGAATTATTATTATTATTATTATTATGATTATTATTATTATATCTAGAAGATCTGATGTTAAATAAATAATATTCAGAGATGAAAAAGAACAATCTCTTAATTTCACAAACATCGCGACTTTGGAAGCAGGTACATCTGATTACAAATGTAATAGACATCATTTACTTGGACTGGTTCAAAATTCTCGTCTTTCTATGCTTATATATTATATCATGTTCCTTGATTTAAAAATAGCTATGTCTCCGCTGTTTTGATAATAACCTGGGCAGTTAAACGAATTGCAGGACTGAGACTGGGAATTGTTGCCGACACAGTCCGCATCCGATATTGGGTTTTTTAGGCACATCCTCGTTCTGGCTTGAATCCCTCCGCCACAAGTAACGGTGCATCCGTTCCACGATGACCAAGTTGTCCACTTTCCAAAAACTGAAAAAGGCAATCGAAACCTTTATTATGTGAAAGCCTTATATGGATGCCTAAATTAAATGACATTATCATAGTGAGACAGCGTCTATTGCATGTTTACGTCAGTGACTGTTTCAAGTCCGTTACTGCAAGACAAATTATAGTATAGGTTCATTAATTAGTACATAATAACGCAGACAATGTGTATAAAATAAGTACGTTTTTGTCTTGGTCCACCCCAGATTCAGTAGCGCTTAAATCAACTATTGAAGTTCCTATGTTGAACCCTTGTGTTATGTTGTCAACATAAACGTCTGTTTTATATTGTTTTATTTAGTGAATCACTAAAGAAGAAAAACAATCGATCATGTTGCACTCCCTTACCTGCAATTGGGGATGTCGTAGAAAACGTTGCGGATCCGGTAACAGACTGCACGGTTGCTGTTATCGAATCTGTTTGCACGTCAGATGCTGTTGTTTGTTGATCTATGAAAAAGCAAATTAAAACATTTACCATCTTCGGACAAAACATGCATGAACTTCTAAGTTTTCTGAAGAATGATTTGTCTAGATGCAGGAAGAAAGTTACACCTGTGGATATAATTCTCCATAAAATAAACTGAATTTGTAGTCTGTCTTACACATTTATGCAGGGAGTGATTTATTAAAGTTATTTATTAAATATATTATCTAAATTTGTTTATATATAAATATATTATGTAAATATCTATCTATATATCTATCTATCTATGTATCTATCTATGTATATATATATATATATATATATATATATATATATATATATACTGTTTCCATTACTTTGACATATTTCTTTCCGTAGAAATTACTGGTTCAGACCCTTACCAGCAGCTGGAGATGTTGTAGCCAGGGTTGTGGATTTTTGAACTGTCAGCGGGATGGTAGACATTGTGGAATCTGTTCGCACACCAACTGTTGTTTTTTGTCCGTCTATGAAAAATCAAATAAAATATGTTACAACTCGTGACAAAAGATGCTAAGATTTCTAAGGAATGACTTGTAAAGATGAAGGGAAAGAAATTCACCTGTGGATAGAATTCAAAATAAAAATTGAATTTGAAGTCTATCTTATACATTTATGCAATGGATGATTTTTTTTAAAGCTATACGTGTGTGTGTGTGTGTGTGTGTGTGTGTGTGTGTATATATATATATAAATATAAACACACACATGTAAAATATGGTTTGATTTGGAGTATTTATTGCTCGGCATTGGACCGTTGTGCTCAACCTTACCAGCACTCGTAGCGTTTGAAGGCAAGGTAGTGGATCTTGGAACCGTCTGCTGGGTGGTTGATATTGTGTAATCTGTTTGCACAACATTTGGTGTCGTTTGTCCGTCTATGAAAAAGAATATGAAAGCACACAGCTTGAAGACATTTCGAACCTTACGGCAGAAGAAGCATATAGTGTTAACCTCTGAATCATGCTTTTCAAAGGAACATTTAAATAGGCAATAATTTTTGTTTTTATTCGCATTTATTTCTTTCTATATGAAACGCAAAATACACACACACACACACACACACACACACACACACACACACACACACATATATATATATATATATATATATATATATATATATATAGAGAGAGAGAGAGAGAGAGAGAGAGAGAGAGAGAGAGAGAGAGAGAGAGAGAGAGAGGGGGGGGGAGAGATTCACGTGTGGATGAAGTTCTCTTCAGATCTTCAATTTGATATCTTTATTAAACATTTACGCATTGAGTGACCTATATATGATTTCAAGCATTAAGTCAAAGTGTTGCTTCATATGGTTTTTCAACAGATTAATAGGTTATAATAAAGTCTGAACAAAGTTACCGCAAAAACGGTAAATAATATTTATCACACATGCAAATTATGATTTTAATATTACCTTATGAACTGAGACTGATAACCATAAAATAATATATTATCATCCTCGAGTGGTGTGACCACATAAAATTCAGATATACAGCTATCCTCAGCATTGTTTAACATTGTATTTTCTCATTATTTTAATAAGCACTTTCTTTCAAATCAGGCAAATAAAGTTAGGCAGGAGATTGAAATTTAAATGCGAAAGGTGAGTTATATTAGGCAAATAAGAAAATCTCAATCCTGTATTTGTATTGATTGGAGAACATCACTGGGAAGATTGTCAGACCGGTTGGTTAATAAACGGGCCAGTGGAAATGACAAACTAGCATGACACAATTCAAGTCCTGAATGTTATTAACAGTTGATTTATGTCATTATTTTAAATCATCAGATAAATAAGCAACTCCTATTGACCGCTTTAATATTCTCCAACCTCTGTCTGTCTGTCTGTCTCTCTGTCTGTCTCTGTCTCTGTCTCTCTCTCTCTCTCGTAAGTGTAATTTTTCCCCATTTATTGACGAATTTCTTGCACTATGATTATACTTATAATTAATTAGCTCTCTAGTAGAGCTGGTTAACAAGAAAAAGTTTGTATCGCGGTATTTCCCAACGTAACGAAATACGTACCACTGTATACCGCAATTATTTTAGAGAATAACAATCCAATGTTCTGGGGCTGGTGTCCGACACTTTTTGGTATAATTTCCGTGAGTCAATTAACTGGAGAAAATATTTTGTTCTGATTTATGGCAAACTGTTACTTTATTTATATAGATATCCTTTTGGCAAAATATTAATTATCTTGAATCTTTAATCTAAAAGCCTAAACTAGAGTGGAATGGTTAAGCTTACACTATAGTAGATACTGGGAATGACATCGAGCTGACATTAGAGAGCCTTTTGATACAAATACGAAGTTTTGATACTGAAGTCTACAATTTTCTAGTTACGATATTGATATCATAAGCAGGGAGCATTGAGTGGGATGCCAGCACCCGGGCAATACATTCCTCAGAGACAGCCAGAAACATTAAACATGTTAATCCACAAACAACAAAATATTTAGTACACTTGAAAAAGTACGAATGTTCAGACAATATGCGCGCTTCTGAAACTCATCGGATGATTCGCAGTAAAGTAATATATACGTAATTGATAGGATATACAAGAAAACTTTCATTGCAATTACAACACCAAAGCGAGATATATATCACAGACGGTCAGTAAACTTTATACATACGTACTCGATAAACAAGAACATATTTAGTGGACATGAGAAATTATGTATACTTCAGACAACAAGCGGGCTCCTGAAAGATATTCATAAATAAAATTAATAATAATACCTGATACATTTCCGTGATCAACTACTCTGTCGTTGGAAGCAAGAAGAACGACTGTCACTGTAACCACGCAAGCGACTACTACAAGGCCTGTAGTAGTGGCGACAGCTCCGATGATTATCTTTCTATTTGGAGAAAACGATGGCTTCACTGGAATATTTATCAAGGCATCTTGTGAACCTTGCGTTCCTTGAGATATTTTTTCTTTCTCTAATTCTTTAAAAGAGGATGATTGAGTCCCAAAGCGTATATTTCCAACCTTATTCTCCATTTCAAATCTTAACGATGTCACACCCAAGAGTGTTGCAGAATCCTCGGTATTGAATTCGAGGTGATTTATATAAGCGAAGATGTCAAGGGGTTGGTTTGCCAGTTATCCAATTGTTATCAAGAGACGTATATTTTGTAACTGACGCATGACCAATTTTCCTTCCTTGTTCTTTTGAAGTATTATGTATGAGTACGTTGTTTGAATTGATAATTAATTTGGAAACTAATCAACAATATGGTTTGTATTCACTACTGTATTTGCAACAATTTACATTTAATATTAGGTAATTTTGGGGTTATTTGTTATATGATAATATACATACATGCCAAATCATGTTTGTACACGCATAAACACGCACTCACGAACAAACACACATACACATATAACGCCTTTATCCAGCACCAACTTATATCAAAGTTCGTCTAAGCCAAACTCCATGTATTAATATATTTTATTCCGCTAGGGGAAATAACCAATCTTTTATTCCATTAAATTATGTTGAAACAAGCAATTAAGGAAAACCGAATCCTAATAATATCAAGGGGAAGGATGTCAGGGGTCAAACATTATATATTAAATGCAATTAGTTTAAATACTTTCATATCTTTAATTTATATACACATATTTGCAGTTGTAACTGAGTTATGATAAACTCCATGTAACTGTGTATTGACCGAATGAATGAATTCACATCCATGCGAGTGTGTCCGCTACAAAATATAGTTCTAGGATTTTTCTTGTTGTTCACTATCACACATGCAAATTGATAATTTGATTGTTTTATTTTTGAGTTTCTAGTTTTATTAACATTTAAATAAATGTAGGACACATTCATGATTTAAAAAAAAAATGTTTTTCTATGAATAAAGTATTGCAATACAAACATGGTTAGCTCTTGTACATTGAACCTGAACTGTCAGGCATTCACTTACTGGCGTATTGAAATTAGCGTGGAATAAAAAATAAGCGAAATGAGGAACAAACAAGAGTTAATTAAAATAATTTAATATAGTGACAGTTCATCAAAGTCATTCTTTTATTGTTCTGTTTTAAAGAACATTTCTGAAGACTATACTCTCTCTCTCTCTCTCTCTCTCTCTCTCTCTCTCTCAATTTTCTTTATAGCAACACTTTAAATGCTATGTTCTTTTAATGTATGTGGTGTATATATATATATATATATATATATATATATATATATATATATATATATATATATATATATATATATATATATATATGTGTGTGTGTGTGTGTGTTTGCATGTATATGTATGTGTGTGTAAACAATGTTAGCTGTTGTTGTCCGGTTAGATATATCTGATTTAATTCATATTTATTTAATATAAATGTTTGTTAGTTTTACATTTTTTATTCTATTATATGTTATTATAATGTAGATATATTCTCTTGAGATGATATTTTTCCAGAAAATCAGTTGACCCGAATCATTCTATCATAAACAACAGGTGTTGATCTAAATCTTGATCATGTTTCAGAATTGTAGCAACCTTTGTAAACAGGTTTTATTTTATTGTAAAATGATCGGTTTTCGTCAGGGTCATTTTTAGTGTACAAGACATAAACACGATCACTTAACCTCCCCCTTTCAATTTGGTAATTCCGTTTTTTTCCATTGTTAGCTTTAATAGGGATGCTTAGAGAGAGATTTCTCAGTTTTTTTTTATAATGGTCAAATTATCTTGTTATAGATAGATTTTGAGTTATAATTTTCTTCATATAAGTTGGACTTTAAAAGGATTAATTCTTTTTTAGGATACAAATTTAAATTAAATTTGCAACACCGGAGTGCCATTATTTGTATTTCTACAAGGAATTGTAGATAAGCACAGTACTGACTACAGCATACGACATCGTCATCCATCTTGGAAATTGTAATAATAGATCACTGTCTGTCGGAACAAGCTATCGTCACTAAGGAATCGTTGTTATCTACTGATACCAATGAAGTGAAATTTGGTGCAATCCATTAATGCGTCATAGCAACCAAAATAGTCAATTAACTTATGTTTCCTTTCTCTTTACCAATTTCCAATTAATATCACAATAATGAGATTTATACGTTTATAAAACAATACGTAAATGACAATCTGTATTGAAATTTACATTTCAATCTTTACCACCTGAGGAAATATATTAAATCTACTGGTAAACTTAAAATTATTCTGCCACCAACTTTTACAATATGGGTAGTATTCTTGCCTCAAGATCTTGACACTCAAAGTCACAATGTGAACGAGACAATAAATACTGCAATAATAATCACTATACTCAAAATATGATGGATAATATGTAGCTTGACCAAAAGGTATCTATGAGATCAATATTAAGATAAACACTGATTTGTTTTCCTATATAAATACATTACCTCAGGTATTACTATGACCTCCTTGTACTAAATCCCCATACAGCCCATTATTCTAAATTTATATCGAAAGGTTACATTTCTCAAATAAAATTATATATAACCCTAACCCTATATATATATATATATATATATATATATATATATATATATATATATGCAAACGCCCTAAATTAAAGAAAAAAAACAAGGTATACTTGAGTTTTCAATCGCGCTCGAAATATAACTCTTTGATTTAAAATGTATGTAACGCTGTTCCATAGCGAAAAAAATCTCATGAAATTTATCGCTTTTAATTGTTCATATGCTATGGATATTTTTCCTTTTTCTCGATAGTCTCCAAAATAACTTTACAAATTGAATACTGATAAAAATTCCTTTCTATTTGTAGTCAGTACATTGATAGGTATCGTTTATAAATTTCATGCGTCACACTCTAATAAAGCAATACAATTATTTTCAGCTACAGAATGTGTTTCACAAAGCAAGGATTCCAGCCCGACTTCTACTATCATCTCTCGTAATATTTGATGCTGGGGGGTGGGGTGGGTTTTGTTCACTACGTTTAGTTTTGAAGACAGTACTTCAGGCTTATGTCTCATTAATAATAGCATATAATATTTATCAAGTATTCTTTCTTACTTTCCTTCTTTCCTTCCTTCTTTCTTTCTTTCCTAATTCTTCTTCTTTTGTTATTTTTCTACTTCTTTAATTATTATTATTATTATTATTATTATTATTATTATTATTATTATTATTATTATTATTATTATTATTATTATTATTATTAGTAGTAGTAGTAGTAGTAGTAGTAGTAGTAGTAGTGTAGAAGTACAACAAATAGTACTATTAGATGTATACTTTTGTTCCACCATTCAATTTACTAAATTTGTAATCGCACAAACATACTTTTGTTTAGTGCAAAATATAAACAAGAAATGAATACATTCAAAGAAAGCAACGAAACATAACTAAGTCCATTAACAGTGTGCGTGGCAAGCAGAATGGGGTACGTACATTGTTTGTTTGTCCGTGCACGAAACGATTTGTATATCTGTCAATCACGCTTGTGTCATGCCCCCCAATCTAACTTTCCAATTGACGACACTCTCATGTTGTTTGTCATTCCTTGACCTGATTCCATTACTGAATTGTTTGTTTATATATGTAACTTTCACCCAAATTATGACTTGTTTATCCTACTGTTTAATAAAACTGACAACGTAGGAGATGACTTGACATATTTACTACCGCCGAATCATTCACCCTCCACTTGATAGAACAATATATTAACTTCTCGATTACTGTTATCAACCTTCGTGAGTTATCGCCATGAATAATGAATTCAAACAAGTTTTACACGATGTCCTCATAGAAACAACTTTAGTAGAAACATTAAATCAAATTTTGTAAAATGATCTAGAATCAGTAATGTATCATTTTACTTTTACATAATTTCTCTATATTATTTTAAGTTAGATAAACTTGACCTTTGTATGGTATTTTATTACATGTATTATCATTCAAGGTAAGTTCTGAACAATTTAATAATACGACCAGAACAGTGAATAACAGACTGCAAAATGCTGTGCGTGTAAAACAAAATAGAGAGAAATTCAATGTTTTTTCCCCAAACAAACATTTAATCAGAGCTTTGTTTCTACAGATTGTCTTTCCTATATTTGTATTACAATAAAGTCGTGTTGGTTTTAAAATTTCTCCTCACAAGACATGTGTATTGTTTCATTATTTAACTTGCAAACATTACAAATATATAGGTACTATGACGACATTGTATACTATGAGTACCAAACCGGCAGAATAATCTTAAATTGAATATAAATGGAATTATGGCCTTCAGATATGACATAATTAGGGACCGAACAGTAGTCCAATTTGTAGAGCGTCTTGTTCTAATGAAAGAGTCCGTGGGTCCGATGCCAACAACATGGGTCTTCCGTGTAGTCGCATCCTTGTGAGAGGCACTTAGATCCCATTTCCTCTGCACGTTTTAACCAAAAAAGTGTTGAAAGTTAAACATTAAACCAGCAGTAAAATATTATCATCGACAAAGAGTATGACAAATGTTGTTTGAGATTTTGTATTTCACATGAAGAACAATCGCTGATTTATCTTGTGAAATTCAAAAACTATAAATGATCACACCTGTATGCTCCAATCCTCATTATATTTTCAACCAGATGTATTTACATCAGCTTTGACAATTGTATTAGTTTTAACCTCGAGACGTATCAGGTACATGTATAAGAGAAGCACTGCTTTGCTTGGCGCTCAGGATTTAGAGTTTAATGTTACGTCCGGGAGGCCTGGTGTCAAGATAATGTGATTAGTTTGGACATGATATCACATATTCTTCGGCATGATGCCCCTTTGCTAGTTATCGGGCAAGATAAATTAACACACTGCAGACATTGTAGCGACGTGATTACAAAATATTAAAGCTACGTTACAAATGTAAATTACACACACACACACACACACACACACACACACACACACACAAGCGAGTGCATATAAGAGCAAATTTTAATATTGTTAACAAAAAAACTCCACGAATTCGAAAACATGTTGGATACAAGTATTGCTAGGATGCTTTAAACCACTAACATAAATTGTAAAAAAAAACAATGACGAAGTTGTAGACACATCAATACCTCTCTGATCTAAAGAAATAAAATCATTATTTCCAGGATGTTAAATGGAACTCCGATTTTATCGAGTTTTAAGAACATTATATATATATATATATATATATATATATATATATATATATAAACAAAAATTAAAAATAGCATGGTCTTTAAAATGCTTGTGCGATTTTAAATAACAAGACTATTGGTATATGAAATTGTGATCCGCCCATGGTAGACTAGTATACATATATTAATATCCGTCATTTTTACAACGGCACCCATTAAAATGTGGGTTGTTCACACATTAATCAATTGTGACTTCCGAACAAAACGATACAAAGTATTAATAATTAGAGTTTTGTAAGTGAATTTTAATATGATGCACAATTCCTTCACAATCGTTTCTGCTTTTTGTTCGCATTCTCTCTCAAGTATAACGGCCTTCTATACGCAGATATATGTAGTGAGAGAAATACAGAATTTGAAATGGATGAATGTGTTTGTCGTTGTTTGGAATTTTAATGTAGCTTTAATAATTTTTCAGTCATACCGCTATGTCTGCACTGTGACCGTTTATGGTGTTGACTAGCACTGGGCATCATGCCGCAGACATGTAGCATGATGTCCAACGCAGTCACATTATCCTGACACCAGACTGACAATTCCCAGCACTAGCTTCTGAATGCTGAGCGCCAAGCGATGCAGCTACTGTTATTTATAAATCTTTGGTATGACTCCGCCAATGATCGAGCCCACGACCTCCCGCATCCGAGGCGGACGCTCTAACCACTAGGTCAGCGGAGCGGTGGGCTGGATAAATACCTTAAAAATGAACTTATACGAAGTAACTTACAATAATATGGTCCGTAGTTACAATATGTGTGCACCTTCCTTGGGGTTTTATCTGTGTGTGTTGGTTCAAGTCTCGGGCTCGGCATACATGTGTTTGTGAGAAAGCTGGCCAGAAGCTTCATGTGGGTTGGTAGTTCTGTCCGCGATTTTTGTTCGGTTTCTCCTCCACCATGTATAGTTCATAGTGTCCTGATAAACCCATAACAACAAGGTCTTTGCGAATCACGTTGCTCTTGTAAATGAAATCATAATTGTTAACCCCAGCTCTAAATTAAGTGACTATGTTTTAATATATAATACGGAAAGCGTTTTAAAGCTGGCTACAAACAACTGGGAGCATCTCAAGTTTGGATTTTTTAATATAGATAAAGTTTGGTGCAAGTTGGGTGATGTGTGCAAAAATAACCAACGGGGAAATAATGTTCGTTACTGTATTTGCACAATGTACGTAATTGTGTCGAGCATAATTCTATACGCTATGTTCTGGTACAATTAATTGCTCTGATTATATATCCAATTTATTTACATGTATTTATTTATTTATTTACTTGTTTATATAGATTCACTACAATGAATATTAAATGTAACATCTCTACTGATATTAGTTATATGATCATCACCAACACTGTCATTAAAATCATTGCTTTGTTCACAATATTATTCATTCGAATTATTTTCATTCTTTATAATGTTGATATTATTTGCTGCAACATATTCTCGTTCGTTTGATTTTGAACCATATTCAAAATAACATCGCTTTACCCTTAAAAAAGTTATAGAGTTGTCACACTACTCAAATAATAACTTTAAAGGAATCACTAATGATTCATAATTTGCTTTATCATTACGTTAATGAGTTAAATAAGTATATAACAGCCGAAGAGATGATGAATATCAAATAGCATGTTTGTTAAACTTAAATGTGGACGAATATGGAGAAGATTTATCTCAATTTTGTTGATCATTAAATAAAAGAAAATAGTTATTATAGTACATATTATAGAAATGCAATATTAAAGCTTAAAGAGACAAAGAAAACAATGTTTCCAAACTATTCAAATGAGAAGTGAATTTTAAGGAGGTTGTGTGGTGCCAAGTAATTGGAGTAAAGACCCCTGCTCAATAACACAACATGGATGCTAACCCTTGCCGGCCCTGTCTTATAATACTAACCAGCGCCATTTCGCTAGTCAATGATCCACAGCGCCGGTTCAAAATAAGAAAACAAGTGAAAAAATATAATCATGGAACAGAAAAATGTTACTGGGATCCTGTGGAGTGAACGTTTAAATTGTTACTGATGAGTTTTGTTGCTTGGAATCTAAATTGAACTAAGAAATAAACGTGTCTTTATTATACAAATACGTTTTTACCTATACCGACCGTGGTTACTGTTTCACGTAACAAAGTTATGGCATTGTTTATTTACTTTCTAACCTAATTGTAGTCATTACCCTTTCATTTATAAATCACAATCTGTCGTTTTTATGCAGTACAAATTAATACTTAAAGATGAGTCGTCCTCTTAGCATTATGGAAGTTACACTTATCCTGCCCTGAATTTTACTGCTTACCCCCCGCCCCTCCCCGCCCGACCTTTTTAAGATTTCATCAGTTATAAATAATCATATCCAACATTGTTGTGTGGAGCCATAAATGTATCTATCTGGGCATAAAGAACACAATGTAGTTCATTAGTATGATCAATATTCCCACAATGTAATAAATTTAAACTCATTCTAAACAACTTCTGAAAATTCTGAAAAATCTATCTCATAATGCAATACGCGTTCACATATTTTTAGCTCAAAACTAGATTTCATTCCTATGTATTAACTGTATAAAAATATATTTATTTAAATCTTTAACCACACAGGAAATTTTATCTGCGTGTTGTCTTCTATTTTCTTGCCTTTGCAGCTGAATCCTTATTAAGTGGATTGAAATATATTTAATTATTACATGCATATATTATTATTGAATAAGGCTTGATAATACTTGATATCCGATCATGGCAACCTGTATCGGCTCCCCAGTTGCGACCCCAAGTAAATGCTGATAGTTCCTTTTTTCTTATGCATGATACAATCAAAAAAGTGTTTGCAAGCGGAGTTGGTTCAGCCTTTCAGCTATCAAAATATTACTCTTTATTCATTCAAATAGACTATGACAAGCGTTGTTGACAATGTTTCGGCTACAAATAATTTCCATGATTGAACTTAAAACTGTCAATGTCCATTTCAAATTTGAAATATGGGTATTGGTGCGTGAAGACTAAAAGATGAGACCGTAATAACTAACAATAGAGAGGAAAACTTTAATTCAAATGTAGTGGATATATATCTAACTCCTTAAATATCTAATAAGCGTTTCCTGTAAGACTATGGTTTTCACCAATATTAATAGTCTCGGAAAGATTATGTTGCGAATCGATGTTTGATATATATCCCTTTCCATTTATATCCAAGTGTCGATGATTTCATTCTACAGTCTCCAAACATGCAACCGCAATCCTTTTTATTAAATAGCACAATGCACAGACCTCGCAACCTAGTATAATTTATTCAATATATATATATATATACAGCTCGTAAGTCGTGTATAAAACTTAGGTATTATTACAGGCCATGGTTTGATGTCTGAACATTGTTGCAGGATAGAGTTAATCTCTTACGCTTGCTGAGCAATATAGGGTTACTCCAAGGAAGCCACTCGTAATTTGGCGGTAACACTTAGAGTGGAGATTGTAAAGAAAGACAGATCTTCATAAAGGTTAGTAAGCTATTTGCTTGACTTTTGCAGAACATTACGGCATTGTAATTGTAATTATGTATAGTATGTACACTTAATTACTAGGATCGTATAGTACGTGCAATTGCCTTTGTAGTGTTTAATTTACAAGCATATTTGAGTATTCTGTACATAATTATGTAGATTGTTAGCTTGTGGCCAGAATTAAACTTGTAATTCGCTAATAAGTTACTTCGTAGTAAACTAGTGCATTTATGCATGTGATATGTTAGAATTTACACATACTGTAATTGTGAATTTGGGAAATGGTTGAAGTGTGTAAGATTAGTTAATATGGATGTGTGGATATATCAGAGAATGGATATTTGAATATTTGTGTAATTTATATGAGTTGTAATGTAACAAAATGCGTCTGATTGCTGTGATATTGTTTAGTATAATGGGATTAGGAATATACAATGATGTGACGCAATTTGTTAATGTATATAATTGATACCGTGCTTTCATTACGATGTTGTTTTACAACACAAGAACGTATGCGTATTTCGATGCGAATGAATGCGCAACCGAAGAATTTAACCAGCTGTTATCTGATGATAGACTGGGTGTTCTGTGAGATGAGGGGCTAAGGAAATTATTCTACCGCCCTTGTGTTTTTGCAGGAAGCTTTTTGGGGGTCAGAACTCCTGGTTCAGTAAGTCCCTAGTCTCTAAGAAAGGAGACGGAAGTGAGCCTTGCAGAGCAGTCGGAGTAAAAAAATCTAGTCGGTAGAGAGTCGAGGAGGAGAAAATGGAGAAGGGGGAGGAGTATAGGGAAGTCGAGGAGAAGGAATTCGAGAAAGTCGGGAGGAAGAGAAGAAGGAATTGGATGAATAGGAGAGAAGAATACACGTATCAGTAGAACAAAAAGACAGGTGGAAAGCTATCTCACTCTACAAGTCAAATGATGCAAGGCTATAACAGGGTCGAGCAGAAGGAGGGTATTTGGGAAATTTGAAGCACTTGACTATTTAATTATTATTAAATTCTTATTCGTTGCATTTCACTATTTTGTATATTCAACCTTCAACTGTCGACACTGCTAAGTGGGGCTCGTGGCTTTAAATTTATCTTTCACTAGTTTAACTGCCAACCAAAATCTAGCCTGGATGGGACTTCCATAATAATTTAAATAAAATATAAAATATTGGAATCACCCCACCCCAACCATAAAACACATTTACCGCAGCGGCTGCATAACAACCCGTTACATCACAATATTTATAAAATAAATAAATAAATAAATAAATAAATAAATATATATATATATATATATATATATATATATATATATATATATATATATATAGAGCTGTTTTTCAGAGTTTCGCTTACTACATTAAGTTCTCGAGACCGTATTCCAATTCGTGAATGATGCTTAATGATTTTATTATTATTATTATTATTATTATTATTATTATTATTATTATTATTATTATTATTATTGTAGTAGTAGTAATAGTAGTAGTCGTATAGAAGTGTATTAATTATAACTAGTAGATGTAATACTAACTTTTGTATTGCTTTTATCATCATCATTAGTATTATTATCAAATCCGTTATCATCGTCGCTCGTTTGACAAATTGAAGAATATATAGAAGAAAGGGATGTACATATGGAGGTTTGTTAAAACTAGACATAGACGAATGCGAAGAGGATTTATATACATCAAGTATATCACTGAATTAAAACACTTTCAAACTGAAGGCAACATACAAAACAAACAGGAACAAACAAAATCAATAAGTAAATAAATATAATTTAAAAATACAACTTACTTTTACAATACAGGTGATATATAATAAACTAAATTAAAAAAAACAACAACGAAAATCGATAACGTGCGTGGAGTTTTAACTGGAATCCAACTTAGAAACTATATATGGTTATCAGACTAGTGTCCAAGTAGTCTTATTACATAAAACTACACGTCTATTTGAGATGTAGACTAGTTTTATTACATAAAACTACACGTCTATTTGAGATGTAGGCTAGTCTTATTACATAAAAATACACGTCTATTTGAGATGTAGGCTAGTCTTATTACATAAAACTACACGTCTATTTGAGATGTAGGCTAGTTTTATTACATAAAACTACACGTCCATTTGAGATGTAGGCTAGTTTTATAACATAAAACTACACGTCTATTTGAGATGTAGGCTAGTTTTATTACATAAAACTACACGTCCGTTTGAGATGTAGGCTAGTTTTATTACATAAAACTACACGTCCACTTGAGATGTAGGCTAGTTTTATTACATAAAACTACACGTCCATTTGAGATGTAGGCTAGTTTTATTACATAAAACTACACGTCCATTTGAGATGTAGGCTAGTTTTATAACATAAAACTACACGTCCATTTGAGATGTAGGCTAGTTTTATTACATAAAACTACACGTCCATTTGAGATGTAGGCTAGTTTTATTACATAAAACTACACGTCCATTTGAGATGTACACGTCCATTTGAGATGTAGGCTAGTTTCATTACATAAAACTACACGTCCATTTGAGATCGATGCTAGTTTCATTACATAAAACTACACGTCCATTTGAGAAGCAGGCTAGTTTCATTACATAAAACTACACGTCTATTTGAGATGTAGGCTAGAAGGCTAGTTTCATTACATAAAACTACACGTCTATTTGAGATGTAGGCTAGAAGGCTAGTTTCATTACATAAAAATCCATGTCCATTTGAGATGTGGGCTAGTCGCATGACATATACCGACAGCGATCACCTTTTCCAACTGATCGAGTCATTTACACTGTTTTCCCCTCTCCGACCTTTAGGTAACTTGTTCACTATTGCAGAACTTTCACTTATCATACCCGTGATAAAATAATTAACTACTTACCTCTCAAACTCGTTTATTGACCTTCAGAATATGTCACCAGTAAGGCCTTGTTTAAACCTGCTGTGTGGTTATAAATATAAGTATTTGGGCATAAATAACATTTTGTTTACTTTTCCTATTGTGTACCTGGTTTTGAACTCATTATTAATTTTATCATATATCTTGTGTTTCGCTCGAATTTCGTTTCTTATTTTCTTTACATAATGCACAATATGCTGAAAAATTACTA